>CM036555.1:21003666-21188666 GCA_020745685.1 Tautogolabrus adspersus
TAGCATAAAAACTGTTAAAGGGGGAACAGCCAGCCTGGCTTTGTGCAAAGTCATATACGAGGCCTGCTCCATAAAAATAGACTCCTCGAATCATCAGTCAAGAACAGGAATTGGAATCGTTAGGATTTCATCGATATGTTTATGATGTTACAACACTTATGGGAAGCACTGCAATAAATAAGAAGGATTCACGTTCATACAGATAAGAGCACAGTTTGTCCATGAGCTTAACGGTACTCTGTACTGGCCAATCGCGTACAGGTACCAAAATGCACCGGTCTACGGTACCCATCCCTATTCAAGAAGTCTGACTCATGCTGAGGTCAGACTCCTCGTTATAAGCACGATTACAGGGTCCCGTCTGCCCCGAATATCGATGGTTTCATACCGTGTAGTGTGTCATAGTGTACAACATTCAAGGCAACATCTGCGGCATCTCACGACTTCCCAACAGAAAGCCTTCTTTAATGTGTTCCCTCACAGCGATAATGTTGACCAATGAGAGTACAGAGCTCTCTGCACGTGCACAAGTCATGGGCGCAGACAAACCAAATGGCGAAGTGAAAAGAGAATGGTGAGTTGAAGCTGCGAGATGGAGCGATGAGAACGAGGAAAAGTTTGTTGAGTTTCTGCAACATTTTTTTTTCTTTGTTAACAGTCTTCTTCCCGTTTGTCGTCTAGCCCCGGCCGTCTTCCTTCCAGTGTAATGAGTCGGGTACCACCGTGTAATCCGTCATCTCTGTCAGCCGAGTCACTGCACGAGTTTATGACTCTGTGATCGCCTGATCTGAAAACACGGTAGTGCACTTTGCATAAATGTGACCTTTAACGAAAAGCTCTCTCTCTTTAGATCCTTTCTGTAACGTTTTCAGTGACAGAAAAAAAGCATAATTACAACTCACACACTGAGATGATGGATTAGAGCATTTCCACTGTACTATAATAACGGCACACTTCCTGTCTGCCGACCCGTTTCCTCCTCTGAGCTCGGCTCCTCACCTGCAGAGATGACACTTTATAAAGCCTGTTGTTATCTGCCGCAGCAGCAGCAGCGCTGAACTGTGTCTCTGTAATTAGACGAGCTAATTTGTGAGCTGCCGTCGTTACGGGTGCTGGTTGTTAGTGGTTACCTGTTGTTATGGTTACCGTCTCCCTCTGTAACTGGCAACAAGACCTCGAGTACCACAGAGTGGGACTCGGCTCGGCTCTCACTGTCTCACACACGCACGCACGCACGCACACACACACACACACACACACACACACACACAAGAAGGCTTTAATGGTTTAATTTCAGGGGGATTATAAGAAGCTCACCCCAGTTAACTTGAACAGAAACCAGTTTATCATCTAAAAATAAATCTGCAGCCTCATTTGAGCTTCTTACTTGACAAACCGTAACTAGTCTGATAGTTTTAAACCAAATCTCCAACAAGATGGAAAATGCAAATGAAGTGGTTTAGAATCCGATACTCCTCACTCCTCTGATTGGCCAATTTTGGACTCAAACTCAGGAAACATACGGACAATAGTTAAGAGCAACAGACAAATCACTTACAGATAAGGTTTTGTTTTTGTGACGGCCCTCTGGCCTGGTAGGTTGTGCCTGTGAAAATTTACAGAAATGTTGCTAACTGGACTTTTGACATGCTTATGATGCATTCATGTGGTGTCGGACACATTGGAAAAAAAACAAGTTTCCCAGTTGTAAAATGCTCATGAACGCCTGCTCGAATCGGAGCAATAACTCTGAACAGTGTCGCAAGCATGGTGTATTGTTTTGGTTGGTCAAAACCAGGACATATTAGTGCTTTAAAGATATGTGCGGGGACTTTTGACACGGAGCTTGAAAATAGGACGGTCAGGGTCAAAGTGGGACGTATGCTCACGAGTATAATGGAGACCTGTTTGGATTTAAAATTTGAACCCCTAAAGCCCGTCTTTCTTGTTGGGCAGTCACTCAGGATCAACCGCACAGCTCTAGGGCCCCGTGTCCACCTGGCGTTATTTCCGGGCAGAAAAGCGCTGGCTGTGCTCTCAGGAGTGTTTGCATGAAGCGTTTGTGCGCTGAGAGGGAAAGTGCTGCATGTCCGTCTTGTCTCTATGACAACAGTTTGTCGACAACGGCCGCTGTATGACCGACACTGCTCCGTTGCTTTTTACTGCATGTTTTATATTTAAGATCGTTTATTTCCCGATCAGACACGGAGCGAGGAGGATGTGGGTACAAGACACGATCTGTAGGCAACAAAACTACGGGGAACATCGTACATTTGGAAAAGGGCACTGGTGACGTCGTCAACAGCGCCTTTCTGAAAAGTTGAAAGATGTTCAACTTGAGCACTCGGAGCGACCGCACAAAAACAGCAGAGCGCTTTCAGAAGAAAGACGCTTGGTGCTGCACTTTTTCTCCAGACGGCCGCTTTCTGCTGCGAACGCTCTCTACACATTGAAAAACAATTGAAAAAAGACCCGGGCGCTCAGAAAAAAGCGCTAGGTGGACACGGGGCATAATGTTGACGTTCTTCTGAGGCAGAAAAAGGCCTGCAGAACATTCACAACCTTGCAGAAATAATGATTGAATTTGCCATCAAATCACAGAGATGCTCGTTCACATACGACCTTTACTTAGACATTTGTGTTCTGTGATAGATAGTCGGTTATTTGCTGGAATTCACACTCTAAACATTACAGAAATGGCAGATTTGCACGGGATTAAGACGTCAGATGACTTCACAGTATTATGAAATACTCGAGTTCTCCAAATCCCGTGAGAAAAAAGGTTTTAGACTTCTTTAATATTTAAGCAGTTTCTTTGAATTTCTCCAACATAGTCATGAAAGATGTGTTTTCTTCTAGGTACAGAGTGTATTCAAATGTTTTGGCTGCATAGGCACGTTGTTTTTCAGGATAAATGTTTTGGAGTCATGACTCTGGATTCTTCCGCTGCACATGAACACACCCGAAATCAGGCGTGTAAGATTTACTGTTATCACCATGTTCCCTTGTAGTAGTCTCAAATATCTGTCTGTAGTGACCTGAAACACCGTGTTTGGATTTAGAAACATACATGATGTGAACACAGATTACAAATAATCTCTGATATTTGATGTCCTTTCTCTCTGTGCACGCCTCCTCCTCCTCCTCCTCCTCCTCCTCCTCCTCATCCCGCTGCAGGAAGCTGCAGATGCACGTTTTTCAAGCCGCCGTCGTCCGCATGACATGTATTCTAAAGTTTATTGTAAAAACATCCTAATGGCCGTATCCAGTGCGTGAAATCGCAGCGTAGCCAGTGGCCAGTCCCACAGTGAGAGATGGATGTTGGTGAGTTATTATTCATGGCTGCAGTCTGAGGACCGTGCACTAATCCAGGGGCGGGGAGATGCTCATAGTTCTTATCATGATGAGGCTGGAGCATTAGATAAGGAAAAGGATAAATATAGTGCTCGTGCTTTGTTTTCCTAATCCACCCACAGGGCTAAGAAACTAACCTTTTAAATAGGTCACCTTCTCTGCTTTTAGAACCTAACGCACTCAGGCTCTCTGTGTCCACCGGCTCTGAGCGAGAGAGCGAGCGTGTGTGTGTGTCCTTTGTAGGAGCCAGTTAGGGTTTAGGATGTTCAGAGTGACTGCATTTTGGATGTTGCTCTGTTAAAGGGTCAGTTCACCAGAATATCTACAACCTCTTCTGCAGATTTGATAGATTTGGTTTATATTGAAGGGAAGAATGGAGGCGTACTTAAATGTACGTTAAACTTTCAGGGAGAGTCGGGCTAGCTGTGCTCTCCTCGCTCCCAGTCTTAATGCTAAGCTAGGCTAACAACGTGCTGAACTGTGCATTCATTTTGTTGTATCTTATGATGCTTTTGTGGGGAAAAAGAGTCTCCGAGTTGAAAAACCTGAACACCTGAACACCTGCTCAAGTCGGAAATGATTTAGTGCCCGACTTGCCGACGTTTATTCCCTGTAATTGGCGCACGACCATAGACTGTCTGCACGCCCAGCTACGATCTCCGTGCTCTAATGAACCTGCTGCATTCTGTTTCCTGTTCTCCAGTATGTTCTTCTCCACTCTTTAGTTCAGATTGTGATTCTGTTCAACTACACGTAGCATTGATATAAAGACAGATATTCTCATTATAGCATCGTATAGAGGACTCTCTTGCTTCGTACGCCACTTCTGCATCATTCTTTTTACGTCACGTCTTGCCTCAGGAGACCCCCTCCCCACCCTCTCCGGCTGTGAGGTGCATGTGTTCTTCTTCAGGAGTGCAGATGTGGAAACAGCTTTGGTAAGACTCTCCCTGTGCAGTTGTTGGATTACCTACCGCTGGCTCTGTCCATGGTGCTGAACAGGGAGGCCTAGTTCAAAGTCCCCACGCGAACACATACTTAAACCTTCGATGGCTCTGATTGACCTTACACATTCCCCATGAGTCACATAAAACAACCGGACCTCAACCTAATCAATAGCATGCTTTCAGGCTTTGCAGCTTTGGGTGGTGTTTGATTTTGGAATAATGTTTAAGAATAAATCAGCTGAGCTTTCTCAAACACATTCAACTTCATTTTACAAATTACAGAGTGCACCATTTTCACTTTTCTCTCTCTGAGGACCAACCGCTGCTGGTGGCTTTAGATTCTTTCTTTGTTAACTCAGTAAAATAAGTTTACAAACCAAACTCAGGACTCACAACCTCAGAACCTACCAAGAAGTGACTGAGCAGCGGTTATTTTAAAATGAAAGTGTTGGAAATAAAGGAGAGATTTTCCACTATAATGTCAGAGACAACAGCTCCATCTTTCCTTCATCTGCTCCTTTGAATATTCTAACTGTGTAATATTCAGAATCTGTATGTTCTGTTATTTACAGTGATGGATAAATGATAAAAGTAAAGCTACAATTTGATGTCAGAGGGGTTTTGTGAGCAGGATCAGAGAACAGAGCAAGTCTGTTCTGGACAAACACGATGGTTCGTGTTTGCATGGAGTCAAAGAAAAGGACGGTCCATCTCCTTCAAAGGCAGCAGGACGAGGAAACATCCGGACACCGTGCAGAGTGTGGCCCCGGGGCCCGACCCTACATCCATCCATCCATCCATCCATCCACAGAGAGCTGAAGAAACTCGGACACAAAGGCATCAAAAAGAGAAGAAATGAAAGAGGAGATTGCATGGAGGTCGTCATGTGGAAGCAGCTCTTTGTGCCCGGCTGTAAGGAAATAGATTTGTGTGCATTAAGGATGTTTGAAGACGATGCAGCCGCACGCTGCAGCCTCAAACACACAGAGGAGGATGTTATATAAGGTTTAAAAGAGAGGAACAAACACAAAAAGGAAAATGTCGAGTCCAGTGGGCTTTTCATTCAACTACTCAGAATTAAATTACATTTTTTGAATCGAGGATTCAAAGGAAATTCCACATCTGTCCTGATCATTTTTAAAATATTAACCTCTTTGAGACATCCATCAAAACTTTATGAGATAATTACAAGGCGGTTTTTAAAAGTTGCAGCTGTCTCATGGGTTCAAATAAACGGTTTCCAATTCAAATAACTACGGTGAGCGATATGCCGTCTTTCTTTGTCTTTAATGATCTCAATCGATCTTCATTTGTAAAGCGCCAGATAATAACAAACATGAACTAACGTCATCTTTAAATGGTCAGGGAGTCATTGGCAGACATGTTTTTTAATGTAAATACATTTAGTGGTTTAGACCAGGGGGGTACTAACGTTTTCAGCATGCAACCCTCAAATTAAGGGTGCCAGAGACCGGGACCCTCCCTGTCTCTGGAGGTGGAGACCATAGACTGTAAATATTAACGGGCAAAGCCTGAGTGATGTCACCCGTCTGTTCCTGCAGGGGGCGCTGGAGTCCCATCGATGGCGGTCTCCATGCTGGAAATGCTGTCTCAGCCTAACTTTCAGTCAACCTAACGACAGGCTGAGAGCTGGAGCTGAGGCGGGTTTTAAGCCTCCTGACAAACCGTTACACCGCGCCCACCCAATCAGGTCAGCTACACGCCTTATTGTGAATAACTCTTATCCTTCATCAAATCAAAACTGATGAGTCATCAAAACATTCACCCCCCGTACAGTGTGTGCTGATCGAGACATGAGCTAATCAGACCTATTTGGTTTTTTGAACCAGGCTGTAAACATGTTAATGTCTGCTGTAAAAACAGGCTTTTTAGAATGGGTGTGTATGTGACTTCCTGTGCTTCTGCAGCCAGCCTCTAGTGGACACTAGAGGAACTGCAGGATTTTACACTTCAGCATCGACTGTCATGCCCACGCACTAATAGGCATTTTCAAACACTGGTAACAAAGAGGAACAACACAAAAAATATAAGCGGAATACAAGTAATCCCCATGTATAGACTTTAGCACTGATTGGCCAAACTAAAGTTAGAGACACACAGGTGTGTTCATGTTTGTGTGTAGAGAGCAGCAGACACCGTCATTGTTGCTGCAAACTTACGTTTGAAGTATTTGTACACGTTGACTTCATTTCACTTAATGGTTTGGTTTTAATGAAATTGAACAACTCTTTTGTGTATTTTGTTTTACAATAATGGGTACAATTTAAAATCATCTTATTCATTTTTTGGAAGGCAACTCGTGAGCCACTGGTCCCGACTCCCACTCTTGGGACCCCCACTCTTGGGAGACAGAATGAGAAACAGGAAATACAAAAGACTGTGTTGCAGTAGTCCCAGTCTCCCCTATACACACTTTACTGAAGCTTTGAATGACTTTGAGATCAGTGGAGTGTTTTCACAAAAACTACCTCTATTATAGTTTTCATCGATGTAGTGCACTTTAACTCTCTGGTTTTGTGACTTTTCTTATTAAAAATGACACAATTTAAATATGGATCTATTTATGCCTCAGTCTAGTCATGCAGTGCGCGCAGTTTGTTGCCGTAAACCCAGAAAACGGACAGAGCGAGTCTCCGCCCCCAGAGAGAGGGAGAGAGAGAGAGAGAGGGAGGGAGAGAGAGAGGGGATGACAGCTTGTCTCACATCCACAGACATTTTCAGAGGCAGCTAAACGGTCTGAACAGCACTTTTGACGTCAGGAATAATCATTACAGCCTTCTCTCATCCGGGTCTTCTCCCCTGCTCTTCTCTTGTGGTTTTAATATTTACTTTGTCCACAGCAGCAGCAGCGGCGGCTTACAGCCTTAACGACAGCGACAGAAACACACATGCATCCATGTAAAGAGGAGCTGTGGCTGCTGGAGGAGCCGTGATCCAGACAGCTCCATCCTCCGTCTAATCTGCTGCACGTTTTTATTTTTGACTTTTCCCTTCCCTGGATCATCAGAGAGGATGTTCGCGTTCCGGATCAACAAGTCTCTTCTATTCTTCGCGCAGTAACTGTGGATGGCTGCGCAATGGAGATAGCCTTGGTGAGTTTTGAGAACGGCGGCGCTAAAGGGAGCGGCGGTGGAGGCAACAATGCCGAGGAGAGCTGCCGGAACGCGCTGGACGTCCCTCAGTCGGGCTTCGTTCAAAGTGGACTGGGAGAGGACTACGGTAAAGAGCTAAACACCCGGGGGAGTCTTCATCATCATCATCATCAGCAGCAGCAGCAGAATCTTCATCAGAGCTCGTGGAAAATCAACGACATGAACAACACTTTCAGCTGCAGCGAGAACGCCATGGATGCGCTTTTACGCGCGGACCACAGTCCTCATCTGTTCGATGAGGACCTCCTGGACATGGACATGGACACGGGGAGCAACGAGAGGGTGCTCATCAACATAGCCGGGCTCAGGTACGAGACGCAGCTGGGCACCCTCAACCAGTTCCCGGACACTTTGCTGGGAGACCCCGCCAAGAGGATAAAATACTTCGACCCGCTCCGGAACGAGTACTTTTTCGATCGAAACAGGCCGAGTTTTGACGGGATTTTGTATTTTTATCAGTCTGGAGGGAAGATCCGGAGACCGGTTAATGTGTCCATAGATGTGTTCGCGGATGAGATTAGGTTTTATCAGCTGGGGGAGGAGGCCATGGAGAGGTTCAGAGAGGATGAGGGCTTTATAAAAGAGGAAGAGAAGCCGCTGCCTCAGAACGAGTTCCAGAAGCAGGTCTGGCTCATATTCGAGTATCCGGAGAGCTCCAGCCCGGCGCGGGGTATCGCCATCGTGTCCGTGATCGTCATCACCATATCCATCATCACCTTCTGCCTGGAGACGCTGCCGGAGTTCAGGGACGAGAGGGAGCTGCCGGTGACCAGCAGGCTGGACAACAGCACTGCTCCTCGGCCGTCCCTCACCTTCACAGACCCCTTCTTCATCGTCGAGACTACATGCGTCATCTGGTTCACTTTCGAGCTGTTCGTGCGCTTCTTCGCGTGCCCCAGCAAGTCCGAGTTCTCCAAGACCGTCATGAACATCATCGACATCATGTCCATCATGCCTTACTTTATCACAGTGGGCACGGAGCTCGCGGAGCAGCAGGGCCAAGAGCACCAGAACGGACAGCAGGCCATGTCTCTGGCCATCCTCAGGGTCATACGCCTGGTCCGGGTCTTCAGGATCTTTAAGCTCTCCCGACACTCCAAGGGTCTGCAGATCCTGGGTCAGACTCTGAAAGCCAGCATGCGCGAGCTCGGCCTCCTCATCTTCTTCCTCTTCATCGGAGTCATCCTCTTCTCCAGCGCCGTGTTCTTCGCAGAGGCGGACGAGCCGGAGTCGCACTTCTCCAGCATCCCGGATGCCTTCTGGTGGGCTGTGGTCACTATGACAACGGTGGGCTACGGCGACATGAGGCCGGTGACGGTCGGGGGGAAGATAGTGGGCTCTCTGTGCGCAATCGCCGGCGTGCTCACCATCGCACTACCTGTTCCCGTCATCGTGTCAAACTTTAACTACTTCTACCACCGGGAGACCGACCAGGACCAGTCCTCGCTGAAGGACGAGCCCAACAGCGGCCGAGACAGCCCCGAACTGAAGCGCAAGGGGAGTAAATCCTCCGCCAAGTCGCAAGACGCGGAGAACGACGACCCTAATGCAGCTTCGGTGGAGAAGGCGAACATCAAAGCGAACAGCAGCATGGACTTTAAGAGATCCCTTTACGCTTTCTGCCTGGACACGCGGGAGACAGACCTGTAGTCCTGCAGTCTGCTTCCTCTCTTTTCTAAAACTCTTACAGCCCATAGATGTGTAGAATAAACCCCTATTAATGGGCTCTTAAGTCTTTGCACACAGCAGTCTGGAGGATCAACACTGAAATCCTGAAAAGTTTTTAGAGCGTAGAGAGAAGGAGGGGATGGTGATTCATAAAAAGCACATTTTAATCCTCCTCATCTGGAGATAAAAGTGAGGAGCTACGAACAAAACCGGAGTGCATGCCATGCAACACAGCAGCCCTTTAAAGCAGGAACACCTAAAGAACATGTAATGAAGTGTGGAAAATGGGACATGTTGTCTATGCTGCAGATAATCAAGGACACGCAGGACTGGGAATAATTACTTGACATGTGGAGAGGATTAACAGGAACACCCAGACTCTGTACATAATGTAGGAAGCAGTCCATGTTCAGTAGAGCAACACGAGAAAAAGCCAAATTTTATTTTTCATACCTTCCCTAAATTTAGTCGTTATGTTTACGCTGAAATACTGCAGCAAATGTGTACATATATCCCACAGGCCTGCTATTTACTGATATAATTATGGTGGTACTTTAGATTTGGAGAAAAAAAAACAAGTATATTTTTGAGATGCAGAGACCTGTGCTCGTCCACTCAGGTTCTGTCAAAGAGGATCATTTCCTTTTTCTAAACCAGTCACCCTCAGAGGACCTAAAGAGAAGA
The DNA here is from genome assembly GCA_020745685.1 of Tautogolabrus adspersus. Classification (NCBI taxonomy): domain Eukaryota; kingdom Metazoa; phylum Chordata; class Actinopteri; order Labriformes; family Labridae; genus Tautogolabrus; species Tautogolabrus adspersus. The sequence continues at coordinate 21,013,493 of CM036555.1, forward strand.
TTTTTAGCCTTGACTACAATTGTTTTCAACTAAAGAACAATTTTTAATTTTATTTTTAGAACAAAAAAAAAAAAAGGACATAATATGGAAATATGTGACCTGAAGGAATGACAGCCAAGAAAAGAGGACAGTGCAGAGACCTTCTGGAGAGCTGGAACAACACAGAAACCAGGTGAGACTTTTATTATTGATTATTGTTCAGATAACAAGGATCTGGTTTTGTCACCAATATTGCTCCACATGTTGAAGTGGTGCTGAAAGGACAGCTCCTCGTGTACGGAGTAATATTAGTGCCACAACTCAGCTGAATATTATATTCAAAGGGCTTTTTTATAATTCAACAAAAACAAATCCAAAGTGTTTATCTGTTGTGAACGACCTCGAGTGAGGAGAGAGAGAAAATACATCTTTATGTGGGCGAAGCATGATGTCAGTGCAAATCATCCCACAGCCCCTCCAAGAGGACTTTTTTTTTTAAAGTGAAATACTCACAAAGAATTTCGGGAAAGGGGAACTGTTGTGTTCAGAGTGGAGCGAGGGTTGAAATGAGACTGACTCGTTTCGAAACAGTCGACCAATCACAGCGTGAGATCAGTGTGACGTCATATCATCAGTTTTGGAAAGTTACAGAAATAAGCAGAAACAGGCTCCACCCCCTTTTCTCTGACATCATCAAGTTATTTTTTTAAAGTTATAGAGGTTAGACACACATTGCTACGCCTTTAACCTAGGCAAGAGGTCGCCACTTGTCTCACAGGTAGCCCCGCCCCTAACTCCTCCCCTGCCTCTGGTCTTTGTGACTCTAAAGGGGACCATCATTTCCTAAACTGACATCATGCTGTGTTGATGAAGACTAGACTAACTTATCAGGAACAAGTGACAGTTAATGGTTCCATAATGCCAACAATAAGACCTGCTAGGGTTGCCAATTTTAAACTTTAATTTAATTCTAGTGCAAACAATAATGATTCTTTTGATACCACAGCAACAAAAATAAAAGTCCTAGGCACGTAATATTTGGTCATTCCGGCACTGGTGCTTATTCAGAGGACGGATGACAACGTTCAAGAAGCCCTGACGTCCTCAAACACAAACTACAGACTACGTCCAAAACCGATGACTCAAGATGTGGTTGGGTATACATTCAAGTCATAGTTTGGCTAATTTAGCGTCATGTAAGATGACTTTTGGTTGACAGTCGGCAAAGTCAAGCAATCACTCCGCAGCAGGATCCTCCTTATCCACTTCCTTGTTCTTCATGCTCGCTCACGTGACTTTTTCTTTTCCTCCTGCTCTCACTAATACAGCCATCATGAGCTGCTGCCGATAGAGCGCATGAAAGAGCGCCAGAGCAGTTTGGAGTTTTGTGCCTTGCTCAGGAAGTGACCTGGCACCTCTCCAGCTACCAGACCAATTCTAAGCTTGGTCTGTACTGGGAATTGAACCGGCATCTGGCGACCCTCCGGTTCCCAACCCAACTCCCTACAGACTGAGATATGAGTGGAAACAACCGTCTTTCAAAGATGATTTAGAGTCATGTATTTGGAAGTACGTACTAAAATTAAAGCCAAAGACTAATCACATGAAGAATCAATCCAAGAAAGACGCAAATATAAGTCATTTTTGGGGTGGTGGTGGCCTAGTGGTTAGATCGCGTGCCTCATGTACGGAGGCTGTAGTCCTCAAATCAGGTGGCCCGGGGTCTAATCCGACCTGTGGCTCCTTTCCCCTCTCTCTCTCTCTCTCTCTCTCCCTCTCTCTCTCTCTCTCTCTCTCTCTCTCTCTCTCTCTCTCTCTCTCTCTCTCTCTCTCTCTCTCTCTCCCTTGGTATCTGAAAAGTAAAAAGACATATATTTGAGTGCTTTCTGGATTGAGCACTGTGTGGTTAAACTTTGGCTTTAATTTCAGACCGTACTCAGTAGCTCAGTCTGTAGGGAGTTGGGTTGGGAACCGGAGGGTCGCCAGATGCCGGTTCAATTCTCGGTGCAGACCAAGCTTGGAATTGGTCTGGTAGCTGGAGAGGTGCCAGGTCCCTTCCTGAGCAAGGCACAAAACTCCAAACTGCTCTGGCGCTCTTTCATGCACTCTATCGGCAGCAGCTCATGATGGCTGTATTAGTGAGAGCCGGAGGAAAAGAAAAAGTCACGTGAGCGAGCATGAAGAACAAGGAAGTGGATAAGGAGGATCCTGCTGTGGAGGGGTTGCTTGACTTTGCCGACTGTCAGCCAAAAGTCATCTTACATGACGCTAAATTAGCCAAACTATGACTTGAATCTATTCCCAACCACACTTTTTGTGAGTCATCGGTTTTGGACATATTCTGCAGTTTGCGTTTGAGGACGTGTCGTTTATTTTTGGAGGTCAGAGCATCTTGAATGTCGTCATCCGTCCTCTGAATAAGCACCAGTTATGAAGCCATGTCTGATGAGTTTCCTCCTGGAGGGAAGATTTTCTGAATCATCGTGCTTTTCTTTCAGCCAACAGTCTGAAGTGACTGATGGATAAGACAAAGTTTACAGTCCTCGGGCTCAACATTAATCCTGCACACGGTGGGTTTGGTTGTTGGTTTTTTCCAGGTTGTATGTTCTGTCCTTCGACCTCTACATGTTGGGAACAGACTGTGGGAGCAGGCTGCGTTCAGGAGTGTCTGTCAGTACAAAATGAACGCTGAGTTTGTGTTTGACCCGTTTGACTGGAGGACAAGTTGGAAGTCTTTCAAAGCAGATTACAGCGAGCTTTGCTGCGTGCCATTACTGAGGGGTGTGTGTGTGTGTGTGTGTGTGTGTGTGTGTGTGTGTGTGTGTGTGTGTGTGTGTGTGTGTGTGTGTGTGTGTGTGTGTGTGTGTGTGTGTGTGTGTGTGTGTGTGTGTGTGTGTGTGTGTGTGTGTGTGTGTGTGTGTGTGTGTGTGTGTGTGTGTGTGTGTGTGTGTGTGTGTGTGTGTGTGTGTGTGTGTGTGTGTGTGTGTGTGTGTGTGTGTGTGTGTGTGTGTGTGTGTGTGTGTGTGTGTGTGTGTGTGTGTGTGTGTGTGTGTGTAGTAGAGGGGATATTGAATACAGTCTTTTCATCCAATGCTTAAACGGTACTATAACAACAATGATTAATATGCACCTTCCAATGAAAATGAAAACTGCAGGCTGTCATTGGTCATCTTCTCGACCCAAATCCTCACTCATGTTGACTTTTTTAAGCCTCTTTCAATGAACACAGTGAAGAAGCACATTTACAACATGAAATGAAAAAAGCATATTTGGAGAGTTAGGTGTATTAAAAACAAACAATACCCCAGGAAGCCAAAACTATGCAATCTTTTGTAATATTTAAGACCCTTTTAAGAGCAGCCTCCATGTTCCCAAAGAATGCTTATCATGCAAAACATCTTCCTCATTTTCCTCTGAATGAAACCCTAAATACCCTGAGAAGCAGAGAGCTGAACAAGGACTTAAAGAAAACAAAGAAAACAACTTTATTTTCTTCAAGGGAATTTGTTGTGCAGCAGTTCTTAAGTAAAGCAGAATAATTATAAATAGGACAAACACACAATGCTAAAAAATGTAAAGTAAGATTTTAAAGGAGCAATCTGTAACTCTGACACCTAGTGTTTAAAATGGGTACTGCAGTCTAAATTCTAAACATTACAGAGAGCTGTCTCCCCCCCCCCCCTCCTCTCTAGAGTGGATGCTCACGCAGGTCTCCATGTGGTGGACTCTGAAGCTTCAGTGTTTATCCAGCTCTGCATCGGTCTGTAAACCTTTCTGCGTTCTAACCTCTCTCCATTTTTCAAAAGCATCTCCAATATTGATCCTAGTTTGAGCACGTTTCTGCTCGTGGAGCTTATTAGAAACATGCAGAGGCTTTTTAGGTCGGGTACAATCACTTCTATCTGAACCAGTTCTCTTGCCCGCTTCCATCGCTGCAACACCTGCTGGTTTGACCTGATAACTGCTCTCATATCTGGCAAACCGAGGGGCGTCCAAAACGGCCGTGTGGGGGTGCCTTAAAACCGCCTACCTTCTCTGGTCCAAACAAATCCAGACCATTCAGGACCAGAATCTAAAGTTAGAAGGAGGACATACTGGCTGCTGCATTGTTGTCAGAGAAGCCAGCACTTCAACATAGCATGTTTCCTTAATGTCTGATCATAGAGTAAGATCACTTTATCATTTCACTCTCTACACATCTCACTGATTGGACCTTTAAAGTATCGAAACTTTACACCAACGATAAATCACATTACACGTATCAGGATGATGATGATATTTTGCCATATCCCCAAAAAATGTCCATCCCTTGTTTCATCTGTTGGCGAAACAATAAACAAACAACAAACTCCTGTTACAACCGCTTTAAAAAATCTTGACCTGAAAAACAAACTGTTCAGTGCTACGACCTGGTTTTGTATATTTGTAAACAGCACATTATGTAAGTAAATCTGATTATTCTGCCCTTTCATTCAGAAAATGATCATGGATCTGTGCATTAAATCAGCCTGTGACAGCCATCAGCTCTTCAGTCAATACTGCATACATTCATGTGGTTAAGAGGATAATGATACAGGCTGACAGAGCAGACTGCAGGCCATGCCATCTTTATTACATCAGGATAAGTGTTTGTTGGTAGCAGACTGGAGATCTGCCAGCAGGGTCAAAGGCTGCTGCCAGAGATCTACAGCTGAGCCTGAAGACGAGCAGCCCAGAGACAAAAAGTTCTGAATGAACTTTTCGTCAATAAGACACGAGCAGGAAACGTTTTTTAAATCATTACCCAAGCAGGGAAAAGTAGCCAATGGGGTCGAAAGTGGACGAGCCTCCCTGCATCTGGTTTGATGTTTGAACCTGCTGCTGCTGTGTTTCAGTACCAAAACGTAGCTGATGTATTTGTACAGTTTAGACTGTGCAGGAGTTTGCCTGCAATTTGGAGACGAATGCATCCATCAAAAAATGAAGGTAAACTGTTTAATTGCACAAATATATTGGCCATGTTTCACTACCAAAACATGGCCAATATATTTGTGCAATTTAGACATTTTACCTTCAATTTCCACGATTAAAAACAACAAATTACCCGATATAGGGAGCCCAGGACTCATATTTTAGTTTCTAGCTACACAGCATGCTTACTTGTGAGCTTGCCTTCAGATATTTGAGCCTGGACATAAAGTCTAAATATCTTTGTGCATCGGAGAAAACATTTTGAGGAATTTAAAGAGTCCACGATGTGACAGGAATAGATTTTGTCGAGGTAATAGTTTGAAATTAGAGAAATACTCAGAAAAATATGTTTGTTTTTGCACATTTTTAAAAGCTCTGCAACTTTGATCAAAATGTAACATCACGACCAATCTTTGGAAAACCGCCCCGACACATTCATGTACAGATAAACCCTGCTGTGGACTGTGGTGTGCATGTATCTGTACAATCAGACTCTCAGACTCCTTCATGGAGACGTCTTCACTCACCACTGTACTTCAGGATGACTGAACGCTCGTTTCAGTACTTGCAAAGAGCTGTGAATACATCGCGTGACTTTAATTCAATCTTGTTCTAACTTTCAGGCATCCAAAAATGTGATATTGCATTTTAGTTTTGTGCTAAATCATCTTTGCTCGGCTTTTGCTGATCTCATCCTGCAGCATCAGTCGCCTCTGGCCTTTAATCGTTTCCGCCTCTTCTGTTGATTTTTGTGAGCGATCGCGCTCTCCTCGCTGCCCGGATCCAGTTAGATTACGTAACCCTGTGTTTATTCATTTATTTCCTCCTCGTCTCTCTACAGTATGTGGACTGTATAACCATGACAACAGTTGCGTTTTGCATGAAGAAAACAGTCATTTAGCATCATCTCTGCTGTGCTGAGCTTGTGTCAGTGAGCGTAAGAGCTGCAGGACAAAAATCTGTCCTGCAGATCCACGTGGCCTCACCTACGCTGACACACGGCCAGCAGTGCAGCATCTGGATGCAGTCAACCACACGACATGTTAGCCTGCATCTTTTATTACTCTCATCTCGTTTCACTCTGTAATTACAGCCTCCATCAGCGTCTCTTCTTGTTCGTGTCACTGCTACAGAATCATGCATGCTCTCGGTCGCTTGTTCAGGTCAGCCTTCAGTTTGTCTCTCTGCTAAAAACACGCTCACAGCGAGCTGCGGAGAGTCTCGAAACACCAGTGAGATATTGTTCAGTTTACTCCCTTTTTATTTTATGCTTTTCATTCCTGAATCGAATCTGAAAGGATGGCAGATGTTAAAATGTATGTATGTTAATAGTGGCTGAAGGCAAAATGAGTCAACAATGCCAAATGTTCACAATTACAACCCGTAGTTATATGAAGTGAAAGGAACGCTTCTGTCTGTGTAAGAACGTCCCGTCATGTGGCAGAGCACTCGACATATGTGCTTATCTGAACTTATGTAAAGGTTTATTTGAGTGTGGGTTGTAACGATATCACAAACTTCCATACTTATATTCATTTTAATGATATTGATACCAAAAACCAGACACAGTCCTACAAGGGTACAAAAAGATGCGTTGCACCCTCGTTTCAAAACTCAGCACCTTCAATTGACTGGACTCAATATTTATTTTACGACTATTTTTCCTGCACGTCATCTACAACATGCGCAGCAGCCGGGTTAACTCCAGTGAATCCCTGTAGGTTTTGTTTGCATTGAGTTTTCAGTATCGATGTTTAGATACCAGAAAAAAAAGAAGCAGCCGCCGAAGCCGAAAACCGACACAGAAGGAATGATTATTGTGAACTAGTCAGGATGGAATATTTCAGAAAACCACTTGAAACACATTTGAAGCGTTCTTGCTCGGTTGATTTAAAAACATACAAATCTAAATATGTTCACCGGTGACCACAAGCGGGACTCACAACACCGACGCTACACGCTGCAGACACGTGTCAAGCTAGACAGAAAAGATCGACCTGGACAGGAAGTCAGACAAGGAAACGCACATCTGGTCAATTTCAAAATAAAACACAATATACGGACTCCTGATGTTATTTTCCATCACTTTATCAACATTACGTCAAAACAGACACCAAATGAATGAACAAATCATCCTAACCCTTACCCATGATTTGTTCATTCATTCGTTCTAATCTTTTCAGCTTGACGTGTGCTTACAGCGAGCTCCGTCCAAAATATACTTGCGGAGTATTTGAAGCAGAGCAGGGCGCTGCTAGCACGCTCCGGAGATGGACCGCTGTGCTCTCTGTGGAAACAACAACATTGACATTGGCGTACTGCGCGGCGCTGACAGGCCACGGGGTGCACAGAGTATGTGAAAATTGGGAGTTAGGGAGCATCTGAGATTAAAGACGGTGCAGCTACAGTGACCGGCAACAGCAATGAAATATAGCGTTGGTGTTATGAGTCCCGCTTGTTGTCACCGGTGAACATATTTAGATTTTTATGCTTTTAACTCAACCAAGCAAGAACGTTTCAACAGGTTTGTGACCTGCTGACGCCTCTGCATACAAAGTCGGAGGATTAGTGTATTCCTTCCTCCTCCTGAGGAGAACTCAAATGTCTGGACGTCATTTCAGGATTTGTGGAGGGATTGTTTTCTCAGGCAAGACTGAACTTTGATCCTCTGAAGATTTTAAGTCTTTAAGTCTTTGTGAAATACTGACAAAACCCATAAATCCTTTATTCCATTTATGATAATCTCTGTGGCCAGAACTGTTTGGCTGCCCGACTCTGCATACGGTCTGTTAGCGTCCTTACAATCTGCCGCCAGTTTATCTGCTCTGATGAAGAGAAACCTGAGTCTTGCAGCATGTAATCATGTTATTCGGGTGTCTGTGTACTTTTGGCCGTGTAGCGTAATGAGCTACTATCCCAGCTTCGCCTCTTTCCTTCCTGCTGTTTGTTTTTGTCCGACTAAACGGCTCTACATCCCTCGTTTATCTGCTGGATGCATTAATTAGCCAGATAAAACAGGACTATCCACGAGCACTGGGACGCCGTCCAATAGTCATAAATTCTGGCTGCTGTGTAATCTGGTGAACTGGCGGCCGCTCCGCAGATCCCAATTAGGGGAAACCGTCTGCTGCTGGCTGCTGGCGGCTTCAGCTGGACCCACGCTGCCAAGGAGGGGCTCGGTATCATCCACAGATACACGAAAAACAAACCTGGAAAACCAGATACAGCTTTTAGTTATTCACCGAGAGGCTGTAATTCATCCCAGGATTTCTCTAAGCTGTCGAAAACACTCTTCAGAGTTAAAGTCCTGCGTTTAGACGTTACATCACTGAGAGTGTGTCGGTATTCCTACTGATGTATTTTCTTTAAAATAATCTTTGGTGAGATTATAACTCGTGCAGTGACATCAAAGCTGGATTTAGCAGGTGAAGTTACTTTTGAATTACGTTGATGAGACTGAAACTTATGATCTTCTTTCTTGCTTTTTATTTGAATTACCTTGTCAGGGACAAAAACACGAGCCTTTAAAGGCAGGGTTGGCAATTTTCAAAAACTAGCATGCAGTGCTCCGTCTAAACCCGCCCCCTCCCCTCTGTACTCCCTATAAAGCCACGATCCTCACTTACATGCACGAGCACCGTTGCTCCAGAAGCGGACCTCAGCTCATCGCTTGCATTGTGTAGAAACTACATCGTCTCATGTCTCGAGGTAGAGAACCAGCAGGGAGACAGGGAGGCTGTGATTGGTTCATCAGATTGGTACCTCGTGGCAGACATTGGTGGAAGTTTTTACAGACTTACAACTGCTACAGATGACGGATTTTCTTTGTTCCTTTCTCAGAGCACATGAGTTATTAATTTCTGTCAGGACCTAAAGACAATTTCAACCAACATCTTAAAAAGTGGATCTGGAGGAAATGACCAACCCTGCCTTTAATGAACGTTTTGCAATTATTGGATCATGTTTGAGCCATTACAGCCTGTTTCACTAGCTGACGCAATCTAAAAGAGAGCTTCTCTAAGTCACTTAGACCTCATAATATATTAAATTAAAATAGGGAGCATGTTTAAAATACACTTTGAGTGTAGAGTAACGTTAACCGAGGGATCGATGTGGGCAGTAAAAAGCTCTGAGATGTAGAGGAGTAGACGTTGACACAAAGCACAACAGTCGAGTAAAAGTACCGTGACTTCTCTTGTGATTGGCCTACTGAGGCCGGAGAGCAGCAGTCCAACATTTTGGGAAATCCCCAGTAGCCATCTCACCCTCAGTCGGATGAAAAGACGAGTCATGACAGCGTGGCACCCGGAGAGATGAAGGATACGTCAGATGATTAGCTCAGGGGACTGCGGGGCAGAACAATAACTCCACTAATTGGCTCTGACTGTCAGGTTTGTAAAGGAAACAGGCTCACCTCTCGTTGTGACAGTCGAGCAGGCAGCTCAGTGTAGGTGCATCACGCCAGCCAGGACGAGCAGCCCTCCGTCAGCCGCTCTCTTTGGATGTAAAACTCAAAAGAAATCTTTGCATCCTCAGTATTATAGGACCAACTTTTACTCCACTTAGATTTACGTTCAGATCTTTGACTTGTTGTCCAGCATCCTGCTAATGTAGAATAACATTGTAAAAGGCCTGAATACTTCCTCAACTACCTGCTGATTGCAATCACAAGGCATGCTTTATCCGTCTTCAGTACTGAGACGTGTCCAGCTTTATAGTCTCGCTCAGCATAAAGACTGGAACCTGGGGAAACTGTCAAAGTAGCTCAAAGTAGCCCCTTCAACAGCACATATTTGTAACCAAAAAGCTGCCATGAGCGACACAGAGAGAGCACACAAGTATGTTTCGGTACATTGCCAACTTTTTTGTGCAATTAAGACAATGTGCAGGAGTTTGGCTGTAGTTTTTAGTGATTTAAAAACAAGAAATTACCCAATATTGGGTGCAAAGAACTTCCGTTTTTGTTACCACGGTATCAAAACAGATATCGAGGGATTTTTACTAGAATCGTGACAAAGATTAAAATTCTAGTAGGATGACAACCCTGGTATGTGTACAATTATCTAATGCACAGTGTAGTTATAGGACCATAAACTGTAAATAAAGAAGTTGATCTACCATGATGTAACCAATCTGTTTAGGGACTACTGTTTTTAAACCTGAAGCTTGATATTTTGGCTGATGCCATCTTAGTTTTTAGAGCCAGAAGTGACCAGCGTGGAGCTGATGTGGCAAGAGAACTAGAGTTATCAGCTGGCGTCAGCTTTGATAGCAAGGTAACTCTTTAACTTCCAGCGTTTGTGTGGAATCAGGTGCGAACTTTGGCAAAAACTGGCTTTAAATAAAATGACTCGGATGGATAATTTAGCAACTAACGGAGCTGCGTCCTCAAAAACTTGGCAGAGATTAAAAAACTTTGCACGCTGACAGAACTGTCCGGTCACAGCCGTCGGATTGATTGACATCTCATTTCACTGGGAGCCAAGAGACGATCAAAAATGTATCCGTGACTAATCCACACTGGCTCTGTAATCTGGGCCTTGTGTGCTCTACACCATTCATATAAATAAGCACACACAAGCAGAAGTGAAGTATTTACATGTGATGCATTATCATCTTTCTATATTTACCCTCTGAGATGCATTTAATCCGAGGGCCAACGACGCTTTGCGTGACAGCAGAGCAACATAAGAAATATTACCGAGGAGCTGCTGCTGCTGCACGACTAATTACTGTTACCACACCAACCCGTTAAACATGATTAGTTTTAATAAAACACGCCTGTCATGAGTAAATATGTGACTGTGCAGCTCAGCAGGAGACACATGAGTGAAGCTGTTGCCTCTAATTCTGGCTGCAGCGCCCCAACACGCAGGCAGAGACGAGGCTGTCGAGCGCTGATTTTCTGAGGATGAGGTGATTAGCGTGAGCTTCTTTCTGCACAAAGTCCTGACTCCTCTAACCCGCGCTCTCCTTGCTCCGCTCTGCACAGGCTGGGGAAAGCGCTGGAAGCAGGAGAGACAATGCAATGAGGAAGTTACATAACACACACACACACACACACACACACACACACACACACGCACACACACACACACACACACAGTGGCAGTCCTCAGCTGCAACCTCCACTGCTGCTCAGAAAGAGTGAGAGAGCAGCGAGAGGTCAAAGATGGAGCTTTGCTCGACCTGGCTTACTCTGAGAGTGACAGGCGAGGAAACTGTTTCCTCGTTTATAGGATTTCTCACAGTTTCTAAAGATGTTGAAACTACATTATCAGGGCTTTTTAATGTTTTTTTAAAAGAGAATAAACACACCTTGTTTAAATCCCCCAGCATGTCTTGTTAGAGTCCCAGGCAGCTGATATCGGGAAATTTCTAGTTAACAAAAATTGGCCAAATACATCGGCAAGGTTTCTGTACAGAAAGCTTTAGTCTGTTCTGATAATAACGAGAACTAAAGTAAGGGATATTGAATCCTTTTAAAACATGTGGTATAGAAATAAATCAAACATTTTTGACAACACAGAAGCATTTTCAAAACATTGCTTAGGCCCCGTGTCCACTTAGCATTTTTTCCTTGCAGAAAAACGCTGGCTGTGCCCTCGGGAGCGCTTGTACGAAGCGTTGAGAAGAACAGCGCTGCACGTCCGTCCTGTCTCCATGACAACAGTCTGTTTGACAACGGCCGCTGTATGACCAACACTGCTCCGTGACTTTTTACTGCATGTTTTATATTTGAGATCGTATATTCCCGATCAGACACGGAGCGAGGAGGATGTGGGTACAAGATACGATCCGTAGGCGGCAAACAAACGGGTAATATCTTATACTGTATTATGAAAAGATCGGCATTGACGTCAACAGCGCCTTTCTGAAAAGTTAAACGATTTTGAACTTGAGCGCTCGGAGCGCCCGCACAAAACAGGGGGAGTGCTCTGGGAAAAAACACACTGGGTGCTGAGCTTGTTCTCCAGGCGACCACCTGCTGCTGCAAACGCTCTCTGCTAAGAGAAAATAAAAATCAAGTATAGGAACGCTGCAAGAAGAACATGCAGTTCCTGTGACACACCTTCAGGTTTTGAGTCCAATCTCATCAGTAAGTGTTTAAATTTTGGTCGTAATTTGTTTTTAAGTTTTCCCAAATTGGCAATTTGTTGTAATCTAACATTTAATTGTGTTTTGTCTTTTTTGCGTGCATTTTCCTAATTGCAGAGTTTCGAGCTTTCAGTGCCACAGCCGTTCACAAACATACACAGTAATATTTCCACTACCTCCAAACTTCAGCAGTGAGTCTGTTCCAATCCATCCATTATCTATACCGCTTTTCCCATTCGGGGTCGCGGGAGGCTGGAGCCAATCCCAGCTGTCATTGGGCGAGGGTGGAGGTTACACCCTGGACTGTTCACCAGCCAATCACAGGGCTGACATAAAGAGAGACAACCAGCCACACTCACATTCACACCTACGGGCAATTTAGAGTCACCAGTTAACCTAACCAGCATGTCTTTGGACTGTGGGAGGAAGCCGGAGTACCCGGAGAGAACCCACGCATGCACGGGGAGAACATGCAAACTCCACACAGAGAGGCTCCTGTCAGACGGGGATTCAAACCAGAGAACCTCAACAGCGCTAACCACTGCACCACCTATCCTCATACATTTGCTTCAAAATGTCAAAATCTTTGAATGTTGAATCTGATTTGTGACAGAGAGGTGGTGAGTTGTTCCTGCACGTCGAGGTGTTTCTCTGGAGTCTACGATCACTTTAATCAATAACCGCTGAGTCATCGTTTTCATTTCAAACCTTTACTTAAGCCTCGATAATCATTGAGGTTTCCCTCATTTACAATGATGTCGAGATACAGATCAAAACAAACAAAAGAGCACAAATAAAACAACAAAGACAGGTCAGGAGGATTCTCAGTAAAAGCAATTACACACAAAGTGGTTTGAGATCATTGTCTGAATCTGCTCAAGAGGAACAACAGTGTCAATCTTGAGAGAGTGTTGTAAATTATTCCACATTTTTGGAGCTAAAAAGCTAAAAGCGGATTTTCCAAGTTCAGAGTAAACCTGTGGGACTTGGAGCAATAGACAGTCAGTAGAGCGAGTGTGGTGGGGTCCGATGGTCCAGTTCAGCAGAGATGTTATATAAGATGTACGTCCAATAATGGATTTATAAATAAAGACATACATGTGATTATCACGTCTCTGTGACAGAGAAGACCTGCCAACTTTGCTATAGAGAATACAATGGTGAGTGTTATAGGGGTCTCCGGTTATCGTGAAGCCTCACTCGAGAACTGAGAGCAAACTATGACCCCTAACCCCCCCTTAAACAACGCTATCAAGAAGATATTCAAATGACCATACTGACGGTTTAATGGCTGTTTGAGTTCTGTTTTTTAAACACTGGAGATTGGATTTGCAGCTGATATGTGAGTGTAATGTTCTCGGTGTATTTTTCAGAGTGCTCCCTCAGATCTCTGCGCTCCCCCCACATTTACTCTGTAATCTCTGCTGATGGGTTTAAGCTCCCCGTTGCATAAGAAGTGATCCGTGTGTGGAGGTATATCGTGGGCTGAGGAGCACAGGTAGTCATCAGAGAGAGTCGAAAGTCTGAATTCACCTGCTGCTTAAAATCGGCTTCATCTCCCCATCACATGCAGCTACATGTGTGCTTTACAGTGATGTCAACTGGTTTTTTTAAGGTATCAGAAAGTTCACCAAAGGACAGTTTTTGTTGGTCTGCACACGAGACGATTTTAGACCTGGTTTGCCCCCCCCAACGATCAGGGGGTGTGGCCTGGTGTGTTTGGTGTCAATACGATTATTTTACTGAACTACCGTTCCAGTCAGAGGCTGCCCGATCTAGAACCCTGAATATCAAACATGTTTTATATTCAGGGTTCCAGGTCGGGATGCCTCCGATGGAAAACCTGCAGCAGCCAATGAGAGCGAGCAGACTTTGAAGTGTCACCAACCGGATGTTGCGTACTTTAAAAGCTTACAAACATGGCAGCAAACACAACGCGCCTATTCCGTCTTCTCAGCCAGGATTTCACGTTTTTTGCTGCAAAACAGAACGCACACCAGGAAAGCCATCACAGCCAGCTGACGTCGATTGTCCTGTATATTTGTGTATCTTCAAGTAATGTTTGATCACGCAAGTTTATTATAAGAAGCAGCAGACTTTTTAGAGGAATAAACAGGTATTAAAAGTGTGTCTTACACACCAGATTTTACGGTTTACAGAAGCTTTAAAAACTTAAAATGTCCACGAGAGAAAGAAAGAGAGCGCTGGGTAACTTGACGGTTGCTGATATGTTTGTGCAATTCAGACTGTGCAGGAGTTTTAGTAATGAAAAGCAGTAAAGCAAACAATATTGGTGCCAAGGGCTTGTCTTTTTGTTTCTGTGCTATCAAAGATTTCATTATTGTTTGCTTTTTACAGGAATCATTCCTGAGTTTAAAACTCTGGTATCGTAACAACCCTGCGTAGATATCGTTTCAGGGTTTTTTGAGTTGAAGTTGAAGCACTGCGAAAAGTTTGAGCCGTCTGTTGAGCTGTGAGAGCTGAAAGGAAATTCGTGTTAGTGCTGAGTGCATGTTTAATTTTAGTCGAATCCCTGCAGGCTGTTCAAGTGTCACTTTGTGTCTTTAACCTTAAAGCAGCCGTGTTCACACTGACGGTCGTCCCGGGTCGGTCGATCGAACTCAAACAAACTCCTGGTTGATTTATTAACTGATTACATTTTAATAGCAGATCTCTTCATGGATTACATGTCTCACAGGATGAGACTTCACTTCTGCCTTGAGCTGCTTTAAAAACAAAACTCATGTGTATGAAAGTAGACGTGGAAGATGTGAGGTGGTCTGTGGTTGGCTGGTTTTTAGGCCGACCACAAACATCATTGGTTCTGGTTTAAAGGAGCAGTATGTAACTCTGACACCTAGTGTTTAAAATGGGTACTGCAGTCCAAATTCTAAACATTGCAGAGAGCTGTCTCTCCCCCTTCAAAGTTAAATATTTACTTGCGTCTCTGAAGAAGTAAGGAGAGTGAACTGAAAGTTGTGCGTCGGAGCAGCTGGTAGACTGCTCTGCCTCCTCGCTGTCCTGTGTCATGTCTTTGGATGATTTTGTGCTTTGTCATCGTTTTGAGACTTGGCTTGTGAAGTTCACAGTTTATTAAGGTACCTGAATTACTGTACAGTGACACAGCAAAATAAAGTGCACCTGGAAAACAAAACATGTCGGTATCCATCTTGATATTTCACATGTAAAAAAATCTTCAAGGCCAATTTGTTGGGCTGTTGTGATTTAACGCAGGGGCGGCTGTGGCTCAGTGGTAGTCGGTCGTCTCTCAACCGGAAGGTCGGGGATTCAATCCCCAGCTCCACATGTCCGATGGGTCCTAGGGCAAGACCCTTAACCCCAAGTTGCTCTCGCTGCTTCGTCGGCGCCGTGTGAATGTGTATGAATGGATGAGTTAACACTGATGGACTCTTTACTCAGCAGCCTCTACCATCAGTGTGTGAATGTGTATGAATGGATGAGTTAATACTGATGGACTCTTTACTCAGCAGCCTCTACCATCAGTGAGTGAATGTGTATGAATGGATGAGTTAATACTGATGGACTCTTTACTCAGCAGCCTCTACCATCAGTGTGTGAATGTGTATGAATGGATGAGTTAATACTGATGGACTCTTTACTCAGCAGCCTCTACCATCAGTGAGTGAATGTGTATGAATGGATGAGTTAATACTGATGGACTCTTTACTCAGCAGCCTCTACCATCAGTGAGTGAATGTGTATGAATGGATGAGTTAATACTGATGGACTCTTTACTCAGCAGCCTCTACCATCAGTGAGTGAATGTGTATGAATGGATGAGTTAATACTGATGGACTCTTTACTCAGCAGCCTCTACCATCAGTGTGTGAATGTGTATGAATGGATGAGTTAATACTGATGGTCTCTTTACTCAGCAGCCTCTACCATCAGTGTGTGAATGTGTATGAATGGATGAGTTAATACTGATGGACTCTTTACTCAGCAGCCTCTACCATCAGTGTGTGAATGTGTATGAATGGATGAGTTAATACTGATGGACTCTTTACTCAGCAGCCTCTACCATCAGTGAGTGAATGTGTATGAATGGATGAGTTAATACTGATGGACTCTTTACTCAGCAGCCTCTACCATCAGTGTGTGAATGTGTATGAATGGATGAGTTAATACTGATGGACTCTTTACTCAGCAGCCTCTACCATCAGTGTGTGAATGTGTATGAATGGATGAGTTAATACTGATGGTCTCTTTACTCAGCAGCCTCTACCATCAGTGTGTGAATGTGTATGAATGGATGAGTTAATACTGATGGACTCTTTACTCAGCAGCCTCTACCATCAGTGTGTGAATGTGTATGAATGGATGAGTTAATACTGATGGACTCTTTACTCAGCAGCCTCTACCATCAGTGTGTGAATGTGTATGAATGGATGAGTTAATACTGATGGACTCTTTACTCAGCAGCCTCTACCATCAGTGTGTGAATGTGTATGAATGGATGAGTTAATACTGATGGACTCTTTACTCAGCAGCCTCTACCATCAGTGTGTGAATGTGTATGTGTGACCTGCGGAGTAAAAGAGCTTTGAGTAGTTAGAAGACTAGAAAAGAAATATACAAGCTCAAGTCCGTTTACCAAACGTTTCTTTTATGAGGATGTGGACGTTTCTGCATCGGTGCAGTGAGTTAAGATGGTCGCTGGCTTGTTGGCGGGGAGGGGAGGAGGGGGGTTAAGTAAATGAAACACACACACAATAATACAAGCAGTTTGATAAACCTGAATGAACCTGACCTTCTTTTTTTATTTAGAAAGTGCTTTTTAAAATCTGAGAACATCTGACTGTAATATGAAAAGCTGCATCATTTCAATAACATGATTTTTTATCCCCATCAGAGATCAACTCCAGAGAAAAAGAAAAACACATCTTTGGCCGTTATTTTCAGACAAGAAAGAAGACGTTTAAAAGAAGAGAAATAATATTCAGATCTGATTTGTATTGATTGAAAAACATGCATACAGCCTGAGACTGTGTGCACCTCTGAGCTTTATTTCATACTGGTACCAGCTCCTAAACTGGTCCCCAAACCATCAAAACATTTCTTAAAGCACTACAATAGTTCCTGAACGCACCATGAACACTCCCCACAATTACCTAGAAATCACAGATCAGAACGGCACGGTTAGCTTCATTATATCCCCGTGTGTGTTATTTTCAACCTGCTCTGCAGCCGCTCATTAACGGGGCCGTGTGTGCAGCGAGAGAGCGCTCGGGTAAATAGGAAATGATGGCCTCGTCGGCGTGTGATAATGAAGGGTTTTCAGCCGAGCTGCTCAGCTGGCTCGAGGTCTGTGACACGGGAATGTAAGACTCATGAGCACGATGAGCTTATGTAACCTAATTGTTTAGCCCCCGGAGAAGAGCAGTTATCTTTAAAACGGAGAGCTTTGTGAGGGCCTGAATTAATCAAATATATATACACTCTGCAGAGAATGCTAATTAGTCGCTCGCGGTGCTCCCGCCTCTCAGCTAACATCCACATCATGTATTCTGCTGCTCCACTTCTATAAATCACAGGGGAGGTTTGATTTCTAACATCGTCTCCTCTGTGTCATCACGCCGACCTGCAACTAAACCAAATATGACATCCACATTCGAGAAGGTGTTTGGGGCACAGTGTGGTTGGTTTGGGGGAAAAGTCGGAGATGCAGGAGTGAAGAGAATCTCAAAGCATTGTGGGAGATTTTTAACAGCTAGTTTTGCCACTTAGATTGAAAACAAAGGGAAATGGAAAAGTCAAATGCATTTAGCAGAAGCAAAAGCAGCTGTGGAGATATTAAAGCATGTTCCAGCTATAGGTGGATCATTTGAACAGCATGGGACGTGAGCGAGTGTCAGCCACAAATTCAGCTTCACAGCCCGCGAGCGACCAAACGCGCCTTTTTTACCCCGACATCCTGTAATGTTACTTTACAAAGTAACCCGTTACGTTGCTGCGTTACCCGCTGAGAAAAGTAACACGCTAGAGTACTCTCGTGTTAACAAAAATTAAAGCCTCTTTACGGTTTGGTTGACGTTGGTTAAACCGTTCAGACGTTACGTAGCCGACTGAACGTCTGCCTTTGAATGTGTCGACTCTACCGTCATAGCGTGGCTTCTCTTACAGCCCATCATCTGTAACTCTGCAGCCCCATAACAGGAGTGACAGACGCAATACAACAAATAACAAAAGTCAAAATAGTGGGAATATTTCCACAAAGTAAACGCTGCACTCTCCGCCATCTTACTTGCCGAATTAGCTCGCTACGCATCTGAAGGCGGACCTTCTGCTCTCGTGCAGCGACCGGCCCAGAGGAAGAGAAACAGAAACTGCAGACGCTTCAGCTCCAGCGAACGAAGAGGAACATGCAGCATTTTTTTTCAGTAACAGATTACTTGATTTGCAGAACTAGCGGGTTACGTCACTCGTCACTTCAAAAAAGTAATCTGAGTACTCTGATGGATTACTTAGTAGCGCGTTACCCCCAACTCTGCTCACGTAGACTTGGGTGCTACATGTTTTTGTGAGCACTTAAGTTATTTGTAGCTTTTATTTGACACTTCAACAATCGGCTACACATTAATGCTTCCTAGTTCTGTAGTAACAATGTTGGAAGTGGTTAGAAACTGATCAAGAAGCATCATAATAAGACTGTACGTTAAGCGTCTGGCTGCACTCATCTTTACGCATTTTTAAAAGACAATAAGGTAAAACACTGAAATGTATTTAGGATAAGAAAGCATTTTAAGGAAACGTAACTGATGATACATTAAATCTAAATGTGAAGATGGCTGAGAGCTGTGTTTCATGTCGAGATCATTTTATGTCCCTCCGTTTTTTAGAGCGTGCTCAGCTGAACAAAGGTCGACATCGTGGTTGTAAATGTGCATAAATAACCGGTAGGTGAAACCGTTTTTGAGCTGGGTGTGTATTTCAGTATGGGATGTGTTGGGGTCACTACAGCTTGTGTTGTTTCTGGGAGCAGGGAGAGAAATAATCTTATAAGCAGCAAACAAAGAGGCGTCAGTGAACGTTATCTAACCACAGCCACTGAATGCAACGTTTCCACATGAGCGGCTGCTGCCATCACTTCTGCATCAACTGATCTGAGAGCAGCACCGGAGCGCTCCGCCACGGGCTCCACAGCACCTACACATGATGAAGATGATGATGGTGGTGAGGGGGGGGGAGGGACACCTCAGGGTGCTGCAGCTTACAGCTCATCAGATCTCCAACCTACGTAGGACTTAGCCTGTTTGTCCGGTGGCTGTTTGTTTATGGAGAGGCTGCGGTTACGTAAAATGAAAACACCTACAGTTACTTCATTTATTACACGTTTATTTTTGGCTCTTTAATTCGGTCCTGCAGCTGTTTTTGCAGACATTTAGCATCATGTTGTTTTTGTTTTGACGCTTCTAAAGAAATGCTCTAAACCTCATGGAAACTGGGCGAGAACTGAACTCCACTTTTCTGTGAATCTAATCCGCATTCGTGTTAACGTTACCCTGTGATAGAAACTTAAAATACTGTGCGTTGACTTTTAACTTTAGTGTTTTGCTCTATACTCTCTCTGCTCTCAGAGGCTCAGTCTCATTTCTAATCTTTACCCCTTCACCTCGTTTTTCAAGTGCCTTTTTGCCCCTCTCAACAGAGTTACAAGGGGTAGTGGTGAAATCTCCCCCAATGAAATGGGACGACCCTTTAAGACCCTGAAACGTCATCAGTAGTCATCAACGGTATTTACTTATTTACGGGGCGGCTGTGGCTCAGTTGGTAGAGTGAATTTGATCAAAACCGGGATACATGTAAACGCACTCAATCACAGTCAGTTTCCTGTGATTTGTAGTGAACTGTCCCTTTAATCGAGGAACTCGCAGCCTCTGTTTCTTTCAGCTCAAATTGAACACTGTTTAATGTTAACACGGAGATCATGGCGTGCTCTCAGTCTGCTGCGGGAAGCTCGCTGTGTGCTTGGTCTGCATAAAACGCGTCTGCCTGCGAGGCTGAACACGGAGCTGCAGACCGTCTGTCTGACGGATCAGAGGTCAGCTTGGACTGTTAAATAATGATACGTGGGCATGAAAATAAAAGAGAGTGGGCAGAGAGAGGCTGAAACGAGACATGAGGTCAGCGTCAGAGCAAACAAGTCCTCACATTTAAAGCAGCTCAAGTTTCGGCTGTGAAAGTACAAGTTTGTGATTCAAACAAAGTTTTTATTTCATGTCTTACATGTTTGCTAAGGTGAGAATCCACACTCTGTTTGTTGATACTCTCCAGACCAACAGACTGTAACCTATGAAATGTTTACCAGCCCACATGCATCACTGCTAACACTTTAAACAGTCACCTACACAATATGTGTGTTCACAAACACATATGTCTGGAGGAACTGTTTTTATGAAACTATGAAATATTTATATGAGCAATAAAAGCTCCCACAGCTTTACATGATCTTATTGATCTGATACTGGCGTAAAAAACACTCATTTCAGCTTCTGCCTTTAAGCTGCTGTCTCCTTAAGGCCCCTCCTCCCCACGTGCCCACTTTCTTCTGATTGGCCAGCTCTCTGGAAGCCTTTAAGGAGGCAGAACGCTGCAGGGCTGCCAGGGGAGGGCTGCTCTCCAGTGCTGGGAGAAGAGAGTCTATGTAAGAGGTTTCAGCGGCTAACGTAGAGGCTTGTGAAATTCTTGGTTTCATGTCGGGGAACTATCGTGTGATTTACAGAACACGCCGTTTAGCGCCCTCTGCAGACTCATCCTGGGATTACTCCAACATACGTTTACATCATGATCTGAAACTTTGCCCACGTTTAATTTGAGCATCCAGCATTGTAACACTATGTGTTAGATTTCAGGTTATCTTTAAGGATGTGGATTCATTCACCCTTGGAAATAGTTCCCAACAGACGCAACATTTCCTGCTGTTTGTAATAACTACAGAGAGTCTGCTTTGAAATCAAACTGGTTTATGAACTTCCTTATTGGAGCCTCGAGTCTAGCATTATACGTAGTGATCTTGATTTTTTTTCTTTGAGTCAGAAAGTGACAATACGTATTTATGCACCTTGTGTTACATTTGTGTGTTTGGCTGATGGTTGAATGTTGCTGCTGCCTGTCTTGGCCGGGACACTCTTAAGAAAGATGGCAGATAATTGACTCGGTTCCTCTGCCTCTCTGTTGTCCGGTCAGAGTTTGATCTCCTCAGACGTGTTCTCGGTGCTGCAGAGATGACAGACACATGAAGTGGGCCCCGGGGCCGGTGTGAGGCCCCCAGGAGGCCTGGCCGGCCCCCCTTCGTTTGTGGCTGAGGGAGAAGTGGATGTGCTGCGTTCGACAGGGCTGCGTAATGAATTCACTTTGACCAAAGGTCAAACTGAGGCGGATCTTTTCCAGCTCACCGTCCGTCCTGATGATCATCAAACGTCTCAGATCGGACACGAAGGGCCGAGCCGCTCCTGTTTGAAGCATCACATCAGAAAGAAGGACCTGAACTGTAAACCTGAGCAAACATTAGAGCCGCACAGAGATTCTTCTGTATTTCAGACCTCTCATTGTGTCTCTTTAAAAATCTACTCAATTATTATTGATCAATCCTAAATTTATACTTTTACTTGAATATTTTTTTTTCTTTCTAACATTTAAGAAACAAATATTGTATTTAAAATTCTACATTGATTCATAAAATATTGACCGTTTTTTTAACCTCGGAGCCACATCAGGGTAGTTAGCCGGAGAGGTAGAACAGGTGTGTCCACTGGTAGGGTCGATCACACAGAGAGACGCGTCGTGCTAGGTGCGGTCGCCCCAAAACCGCCTGAGAGCAACTGTGGACAAAAACAGCTGGGAGCGCCTGAGGAGTGAGGCTGTGTGCGCGTATAGGCAGCCATAAAATGAGTGGGAAAAATATATTTGAGCAAGCGTAGAGCTCTCACCGTTGCTTTGCTCTGAGACGAGCAGAGGTGTTTGGCCAAAAGTAAAATTGACGGGTGCTGCGACTCAGCGCCCTATAAAACACATCGAGTAGCAGCGGAGAAGCAAGCACGCTGTAGCAGAGGGAAGAAAGGGTTTTGCTGGCGAATCTTGTCTGTGTGATCTTGCCCTTAAGAAGATCAAGAGTTCGATCACAGACGTCTCCGATGTGCATGTTGAAGTGAACTCCAAATTAACTTTATGAGCTGAATACGTGCCTTTTTGTGTACAATGATTTCTCATTTTGAAGTACCTATGTTTCAACTATTAAATCGTTAAGTAGGAAATGTTTCCGGGGCGTCTGTTGTTCAGGAATACAAAAACTTTATTTATGTAGTTTAAAACTCGGTGTAAAAGGTTCGACACAGGCTGAACAACGAGGCTTTAAAGCTGATAATAAATCATATTTTTATTATATGATGTCATCGAACAACCTCTCAGTAAATACATCAAACGTGTGATATATTCATATTTAGTGACGGTACGACTCGGCTCGGTTGAAGAAATCTGAGAGGACTGAAGAATAAGCGCTGCCGCGTGACCTTCTTTTGTTATACGATTACATCCGGTTAGTTAAACTCTCTGTGATGTGATGATGTGAAGCAGTGAGACCTGGTTTGATCGCCGTGTGTTTGGGCAGCCGTTGACCCCCCCCCCCCCACACCTCTGAATCTGGGAGCTATTTTAAGGGGCTTAAAGAGGGAAAATCCTGTTTCATTATCCACAGACGAGGTGGCACAACTGCGTCATGTAACTCTGAATTTTTATTTTTCAGCTGACTGGCTGCGGCGGCGGCACGTTCGCCTGCATGTGCCACATCAGCCATGCATGAGCTCACAGATTTGATTGCTCAGTAATAATATTCAGCATGTCTAACTGCGGTTATAAATAGACAATATGTGACTCTGTGTGTTTGTAGTAATCAGAGCGGAGCTGCTGTTGGTGTCACAGCACACACAGGATGCAGAGGTCACGTGCTCTCTGGCCGGCCAATCAAGGCGCGTCTCGCTTGATTGACTCTCATCGGTCGGCCACCGTTAACGACACGGCTTCCAATAACGCCCGCGGCGGGCTGCTCGCAGATGTGTGTCAGCTGTGATGCAGACATGACCGAGTGTGGGAAGGTTTACAGAGGGGGACATCATTTGTTCTAACTTCCTAAAGTGCTTTAAAAACACATCTCTGAGGCGTTTGTGCTTCGCAGAGGAAATCCAGTTTTTATGCTCCTACATATTCATCTCCACTAAATTAAGGCAACATTCATATTGTACTTCTTTGTAGTTCTTTATAAACATATAAACATTTCTATACATATGAAATTAAAGGAGAGCTATTATACTCAAGCTCACCATTAATGATGTCAGTCAGGGACACTTGTTGAGGATCGTTGTTCGATGTGCAGCTCACAATCCTCCTTATTAACTAATGCTGGCGTCAGAAAATCCCTCTTTTCAGCCTCTGCCTGAAACGCTTCATTTCAGCTGCTGTCTCTTTAAGGCCCGCCTCCCCATGTGCCCCCTTCCTCTAATTGGCCAGCTCTGTCTGCAGAACCTGAGGTCAGGTTTGTCCAAAGTTCTCGTAACGTCTCGTTCAGAGCAGAGCCAAGATCTCTGCCTCAGGTGCTTTTATTGTGAAATGCTGCTTGACCTACATGAAGGTACTTCCAGAGCCCCGCTAGAGTAAAGGAAGAGTCGATAAATAAAAAACTTTCTATTACTTGTAGATTTTCACACAGACACAGGTGTTATTAAGAGTTTTCTAAGGCCCTGTGTCCACCTGGCATTTTCAGAAACGCTCTGGCTGTGCTCTCGGGAGTGTTTGCATGAAGCGTTGATGCGCTGAGAAAAAAAGCGCTGCGCGTCCGTCCTGTCTCTATGACAACAGTCTGTTGACAACGGCCGCTGTATGACCTACACTGCTCCGTTACTTTTAACTGCATGTTTTATATTTGAGATTGTTTATTTCCTGATCAGACACGGAGCGAGGACGATGCGGGTTCAAGACACGATCTGTAGGCGGCAAAAATACACGGAATATCGTATATTTGGAAAAGAGCGCTAGTGACGTCAACAGCGCCTTTCTGAAAGTTGAAAGAAAGAAAAAAAGACACTGGGCGCTACGCTTTTTGTGGGCGCCCGTCTGCTGAGGAAACTCCAAAATGTTTTGTTACTATCGAACATTAAGACCCCCAGATGTGTAAAAAAATAAGGTTTGGTATGATGTTGTATTGAAAGCACAAAAAGAAATGTTTATGTAAATATTAAACGATCTCATGCCCTGCAACACATTTCCTAAAAGTGTTACCTAATCTTTGATTCAGTTACCGAGAGGCACGACTGTGATTTGGTCATTTCTGTGATGTAACGGCTGCAGACCCCTGCAGAAAATGTGCCTTCATAAGAGCCTCTTGCCGCAGTGTGTCCGTTGTTGGAGAAAATCGCTTCACGTCTCATTTGTGAATCCGTTGAGCGTCTCTGTAGCAGACAGTCTCCCTGCACTTCTTCTTCATCACACTTCCCTTTGGTGAGGACAAGGGTGTGAAGTCGTGGGCTTTGCTGACGCCCGAGCGGCGGCGCCAAATGTTCTTCATTCATTCTCAGACGGTTTGAGAAACCAGAGAGGGAACTGGAGCAGAAATTTTGTGGCTCATAGGTGAACCGTTGCAGGAACTTTCAGCATTCATCCCTTTTTACTCAGCATGCTTTCAGAGTAGAGAGGATATCATGATGAATTATAAACACAACTTTGTGAATTCCTGTCAAATCCAAACAGGGACTGAAGTGGAGGAGTGTGTTGACGCTTGAGGTGCTTTTAGACCTGATCATCTGTGTTCGAACAGGATGTTTAGCATCTGGTTATTTAAATTAGACAATCTATGCTGATAGCTTTAGCATCTCTGATTGTTCTGGCCTCTTCTCCAGGGATGGTTTGCATTTTCTTTGCTCTGTTAACTCCGGATATTTTTAGCCATCAGTGCTCTGTGGCACTGCTTGAACTGCTCAGTCAGTCCACCACTCAGCCATGGTGGAAATATCTCAACTACGACTGGATGGATGAGGGTTTTACGATAACAGAAATTTAAACTTTGATGCGATTGTGATTCAAAACAAACAATATTGAAACCTGTTTTTAAATACCACGGTCCTGGGCAATGGACACCTACTATTGGGTAATTTATTGGTTTTAATGAGCAAAGAAATGCAGGCAAACTCCTGCACACTGTCTATATTGTACAAAAACATTGGCAAAAAGTCTTAGTTTATTTTAAGGTCACATATTCTCCTCCTCTTCAGTGTAAATAAGTCTCAGAGCTCCTCTAAACATGTGTGTGAAGTGTCTTGTTCTAAATCCACTCTGATCCTGTATTTGGTCATGCCTATAAACCCCTCTATTTCAGCCCTGCTCAGAACAGGCTGTTTCTGTGTCTGTAGCTTTAAATGTAAATGAGCTGTGTCTGAACACGCCCCTCTCTGGAAGGGCTTGGGTGGCTCGGGCTTTCTCGCTCCATGCCCTATTGTTTACGGTGAGAAGGCAGACTCAGAGGGCAGAACAAACACCTAGCTGTGGGAGTGTCACCCACCTGGGGGAGGGGTTACTGCCCTTTGTGATGTCATGAAGGGAAAATCTCCAAACGGCCTGTTTGAGCACACATTTTCTGAAAAGTGGAGCAGGTAAAAGACGGAGAGGATGGACTTTTCTCATCATTGGGGGGTTTGTAGACAGACTACAGACACATATTAGTGTTAGAGAAACATGATGAAGAGGATTGCTTTTATTTTGAAATAAAGTAAGGACCTTCCTGTAGAGGGAAGGTTAGGACATGAAGTTAAGCACAGAAACAGGAAATGGTTAGGGATCCCAAAGTGAGGTCAAACTGCTCAAAGGAACAGTAACAAAGGTCAATGTGTGATGTCATCAGGTGGATATGACTTTGGACTCGTCAGCTGAGCTGTCTGAGAGTTTGTTAAAGTGAAATGAGACATTCAAAGATGCAGCAGTGTCCTTCTTTTACATCACTGAGACTACAGGGAGACACTGAGGACCACTATCTACAGGGAGACACTGAGGACCACTATCTACAGGGAGACACTGAGGACCACTATCTACAGGGAGACACTGAGGACCACTATCTACAGGGAGACACTGAGGACCACTATCTACAGGGAGACACTGAGGACCACTATCTACAGGGAGACACTGAGGACCACTATCTACAGGGAGACACTGAGGACCACTATCTACAGGGAGACACTGAGGACCACTATCTACAGGGAGACACTGAGGACCACTATCTACGGGGAGCCTGAAGGGACAAAATACCATGAGATTCATCTCGATTTCTTAGTAAAACTATGACTTAAGATCTGAAGTTTTTTTTAAAGCTTCAGCACTTTTCCATACTTTTATATTTATAAACATTAAAATAACAGAGATTGTACCGTTTCACAACACGTGGTGTCATAAATCTATCATATGTAACAAGACAGCTGCAGGCTTTTTGTCGAAGTCCGTCACTGTCAGATTTCACACAACTCTCGTCCATGCTGGATTCATACAGACCGTCCCTGGATTATGAAGTTTGGGTGTGAAAACAGATTTTGGCATCCAGATTTGAGACGTGTGTGTTTTAGTGTTTGTGTGTGATCCTTTTTAAACTGCAGTGGTATCTGTGTAATGGTTGCAAAAACACTTTGGCTCAAGTTAAGTCGTGCAGGCTGCGGTGTGTGCTGTCTGATGCCTGCTGGGATTTGCAGTGTCAGTTATTAAGTACATAATGCCGAACGCGCTCAGTGATCCGCCAGCCATCTTCACAGCCAGAGGTCAGGGAGGGTCTCTGCAGGAAAACAGATCCAACACACACACATATTTCAGCCATCACTGTCTATTTTAAGGCTGCACAAATACACACATGCTACAAATATTTAAGCCGCTGATAGAGGGATTATTCAATATCTTAAAACATCAAAACCTTGTTCTTCTGTTTCTGTGACCCTGCGGGGCCTTAAATGTTCAATTTAAAAACAACAAAGAAATGACACATCTGGATTTTATAAATTGTGTTTCATGTTTTCTATAATTGGATCCTTGCTCTGAATCGATGATTGAACCGCTGTGGTTTTGTTTCAGCGTAAACTGAATTTCAGATCACAGATCACGTATGTGTGCATAAACGTTCCACTTTAAGACGATTCAAAGAGCTTTCTATCAGATACAACAGATTGTTGAAAGATTATCAAAAAGAGTAACATTAACAGGACAAGATATTAACGGAAAATATTATAAAAGGTGTCAACAAACAGAGAAATCCTGGAGTTAATGGAGCTGACCTTAAAGGAGCAATATGTCACTCTGACCCCTAGTGTTTAAAATGAGTACTGCAGTCAAAATTAAAAACATTGCAGAGAGCTGTCTCCCCCCCCCCCCCCTCTCTAGAGTGGATGCTCACGCAGGTCACCATGTGGTGGACACTGAAGCTTCAGTGTTTATCCAGCTCTGCATCGGTCTGTAAACCTTTCTGCGTTCTAACCTCTCTCCATTTTTCAAAAGCATCTCCAATATTGATCCTAGTTTGAGCACGTTTCTGCTCGTGGAGCTTATTAGAAACGTGCAGAGGCTTTTTAGGTCGGGTACAATCACTTCTATCTGAACCAGTTCTCTTGCCCGCTTCCATCGCTGCAACACCTGTTGGTTTGACCTGATAACTGCTCTCATATCTGGCAAACCGAGGGGCGTCCAAAACGGCCGTGTGGGGGTGCCTTAAAACCGCCTACCTTCTCTGGTCCAAACAAATCCAGACCATTCAGGACCAGAATCTAAAGTTAGAAGGAGGACATACTGGCTGCTGCATTGTTGTCAGAGAAGCCAGCACTTCAACATAGCATGTTTCCTTAATGTCTGATCATAGAGTAAGCTCACTTTATCATTTCACTCTCTACACATCTCACTGATTGGACCTTTAAGTTTTATAGGTGTTTCTATGCTTCATCCTCCTCCTGTTAAGAGTGGATGTGATTATCGGAGCTGCAGCTGACACTTTTATCATCATCATTGTTGTTGTTTATATATGATCAATGTGAAAGTAGAAAGAGAGGGAGTCAAGGTCAGGAAAGGCTTACTGCAAACTCAAACGGTAACCATGGCGACCATGAATCAATCCAAATGAGAGGCAAGAATAAAAAAAAGATAAAATCAAAAGTATTTTCATGACAGGATAAAAACATGAAATAAATAAAATAGAAGAAGAACAGCCTCCAGGTTAGCGTGATGTTTCACAACCAGAGCAGTGAATCATCACATCGAACACACACACACACACACACACACACACACACACACACACACACACACACACACACGCACACACACACGCACACACTTTTTTTCTCTGTGCATATATTTACACTGTGTAACGCCAGACATGTAGAACACATCTTCATCTTTAGTGGTGACTCCTCCTTACCGCCTGCACTGATAACACACACACACACACACACACACACACACACACACAAATGCACGCACACACACACACACATCCATGCAGAGTGTTTAATCTGCTTTGCCACGACAAACACGCGACACATTCTGCTTTAAATAGAGACGAGAATCAAACTGCTGGAGCGAGAGAGAGCGTCCAAATGTCACGGTTTACATCTAAATGTAAAACCACATCTGCAGAGAGAGGAGACTACAAACAAGAGGTGTCACTCCTGTATGTACACACACACACACACACACAGGAGTTAATCCTGTCTGCAGAGCTTTGATGGAAAACTTCCTGGAAAGAACAAGAAATACATTTTTTGTATCGTATCATCAAATTTGGAGAAAAGTAGAATAACTGAAGAAACAACAACAGAGCAGCATCTCTCCTGTGAAGAGAAGAAGGAAAAACCCTCCAACATCAGAGACACGAAGGTGGAGAAATACTGCAGCTCCACCTAGTGGACGATCGTGAGACTGACCGGAGTCTTTGAAGAGTTGAGAGAGGTTATCACAAAATATGCATTCTTTTTTTAATACCATAAAAACAACTAAAACAAAAGTACCTTCATCTACTGGATGGAGATTTGTATTTTTTATTTCTTCTTTTGTTTCTTCATCATGTGAGTAAAAAAAACATTAATGCAAATCAAGATTCTCTCCGATAATGCAAAAACAATCCCTGTGTGGTTGAACATTTCAAGTCTTTACTCAAAAATGAAGAACTGGAAAAGACAGATTTGCTAATCAGGCTGGCACTGAGTCCCTCGGTGAGATTAATCTATCGATGCATCCTGAGGTTCACATTTCATTCAACGAGCTCCGTTCTTTATTCATTAAGGTCCGATCTGTGGAGGACAGATCAGGACGATTACAGGATCAGTGATCGCAGGATAATCAATGATTAAGCCATTCAGACAAAATCCTGCAGACATGATGATGCAGAGAGGTCACAGGGAGGTCGCAGGACGTGAGGACGTTGTGAATGAAAGATGAGAAAGAGACGAACGGTCGGTCATGGTCAGGTCAGGGCGCTCCCTCAGCTTACTCCAGTTTATTTGTGCAACACTTCACAGGACGATGTTTTACCTTTTAACTCCTCTACTTTTATCTCCATCTTATTTTATCTTCAGCGCTTCTACAGTGTTGTCCTTTATGCAATTAAAAAGTTCTTTACACAAAATGGAGAGTCTGAACATGAAATAAAAACCAGAAATATAACGTACCTGCAGGACAATTTAAACTTTATAAATGAACTTTTATTACTCGTGTGAATGTTCATGTTCTCAACATGGAATCTCGTTCATTCATTCTCACCCCCGTCGTGCAGCAACCCCGTTCTTGTAACATCACGCTGTTAATGCTCTTTATTGCTTATTGTCTTTAACTCTCTGCACGTTTATACAGTGCAAAGCTCATTTCTTGTAATAATCTGACCTCTATGTTACAGCCCGACCCGTTCATCGGCCAGCCCATAATATCGGCTGATACTAGCGTATCAAGTGACTATCGATATCTGCTAATTTATCACAGATATTTCTAGATTTATTCTCCAGTCAAGCAACATTTAATCTGAGTTTCATTTTATAACACTAGCAGTTCTCTGTCACCAGCAGAGGGCGCTATATAGATTACAACAATCATCATCACTGTCCAGAGTGTGGAGCGGTGATGCACGTTCATGCTCAGTTACTTTCCAGCTGAGTGACCATCTCGTCTTTGTTATAAATCTTTTCCACAAGTGTTTGATAACTGAGGGATCAACACAATAAATGTGTTAATATTTATCTCTACAGATCGAAGATAGATCTAAGAAAGATATCGACCGATATATTGGTATCTGATTTTTTTCTTCCCCGATATCGGCCCCAGTAATCCCAAATCGGTCGGGCCCTAAACTTCTCTTATTCTTCATTAACATGGTACATATATTTCTACTGCTATATTGTGTTTAACAGCGACTGTAACGACCACATTTCCTCCTGTGTATCTTCGGCTTCCTGAGGTGTTTGTCACCCCCTTGTGGTGGTTATATGTATTGTCCCTGTTCTTGGTTGTCCAACAGGTGATCATGATGTTCACTGAGTGCCACACGTGAGAAAAGAAGATCGAAACGTTGCCCCATTTAAAATCAAACTGCTCATTGAAGCTGAACAGTGTGTAGACTTTTTTTCTGCAGTATTTACGTTAAAATCAAACTTTGAAACGTAAGCCACCAGACTCCATTCACAAAAACTGTAATTTAACCAAACAGAACATGTCAGGGACAAAAACAACTTTTATGGACACACTTTGTTTTTTGACTTTGAATAGTGGCATTACAGCCTGTTTCACTGCTTCAGGCTGAAGAAATCTTGAGACCAATTTGTGTAAAGAAAAAAAAGTGTTATGATGATGCACTAAACTCCGGATATGATGCATGTTATGATCCTGAGTTCACAATATGATTTAATCCCGACCTTTTACAAAGACATGAGATGGAAGTCGATTCTTTTATTTCAACTCTCTGACAAAAGAAATGAAGAATGTTCGTCCTTATTTTTCGTTCTACTTCGAGTTTTACTAATAAAACAATTCATATTTTTTCTTTACAGAAAGTGGCAATTAAAGTGTAACTGCTTCAGCTATGGCGTCGAACAAGAGAAGACAAAGGCAGATAGTGCCCGTTTGTTTTATTTGATTGATTACTGCAGCTCTCTTCTCTTCAGTCGCCCTCTAAAGTCCATCCACAAACTTCAACTGGTCCAGAACTCTGCCGCTTGAATCATCTCCATTAATCCCATCACTCCTGTCCTTCAGCAGCGTAATCGTTTACATTTCGTAGTAACTTAAAGAGTCTGCTCCTCATCTTTAAGGCGATCCATAACCTCGCTCCTCTCTGAACTCCTGCACATCATCACACCCACCCGCAATCTCAGGTATTCTTCTTCCCTTCATCTCACTGCACCGCCCGACACACCTGACCACCATGGGGTCCAGAGGCTATAGTCGCTCTAACCCCCGCCTCTGGAACTCCCTCCCACCACACATCTGTAATATTAACACTTTCTCCATTTTTAAATCCCGTCTCAAAACACATCTCTTTAAACTGGCATATTCAGTCTGATCATTCTCCATCCTGTCTCACGAATCTGTGACCTCGAGTAAGGCACAAATAAAATGTATTATTATTATTAAATCTCACAGTACTCCCTGCTGATGTCTTTGGTCTGGTGTGAATTTCAGGTGAACAAGAAGGGATTAAGGTCATATTTTAAATGTCAGTGTCGTTTTGATTTAATCTCAGCCCCCAGAATAAAACCTCCCCTTCTTGTGTGTGTTCTGAATCATAATGATTACTTGTAGAGTGGAAGCCACCTCTGGAAGTGTTCATGCAGCAGCAGGTTTGGATGTTGGTTTGTTGTTGACACCTCGTGGCCTCCCTGTCGAGGGAGAGAGGAGGGACGTTCTCCTGCCTGCTGGATTTGGCGCTGAGGGCGGCTGCATATGCTGCAGTGGATTACACTGATCCAACTTAATGCCTAAGACCATGCAATCATTCATAACTACAGGAGCTGTGGAGGGCACAGCAGCACTGGATGCTCTGAGCTCCATCTGCCGCTGCATGGAGGATTAACTTCGAGGAAGATGGGGAAAGGTGGGGGCGGGAGGACCACAGGCACATTTAGACCCTGTAGAAAACTCTTAGTCTAACCACTTCAGTGTTACCCCTACTATTATATAAGGGGGGCCCCCCGCCCCCCCTTGAAGGTCAAGTTAATTAAAATAAAAAAAATAATTAAGATTCATTTTTGGGCTTTTTCTGCCTTTATCGGAGAGATAGGATTGTGGATAGAGTCGGAAATCAGGGAAAGAGAGTGGGGAATGATGTGCAGGAAAGGAGCCACAGGTCAGATTCGAACTCAGGCCACTTGGAGGACTACAGCCTCCAGACATGGGGCGCGCACACTAACCACTGCACCCCCCCAGAGACAGATTATTAGTCTGATATTTACAGGAACAAATCTCCAAAAGGCTCCAACAGCACAAACACAGCCCAAAGGTTAAAGGTCAGGGACTGAACTAGCTGAGGTGACACCTAGCAGACAGCTAGCAGCTCTCACCTGTCACTCAAAGAGGCCACGCCCCCTAATTCTACATCCCTTTAAGCCTTAATATAATGTAAACAGGTGAGTTAAACATTCAGCCCGTACAGTTGAAGAGAGAAATGAGCTCTAGAGACCCAAACTGTTTTTATACCAGGCTGTAAACATGTTTATTTTAACATGGGGCTCTATGAGGACTGACTCACTGCTGGAGACAGACTCTAGTGGACACTGGAGGAACTGCAGCTGTAAAGTTGGACATTTTAACATGGGGCTCTATGGGGACTGACTCCCTGCAGGAGACAGACTCTAGTGGACACTGGAGGAACTGCAGCTGTAAAGTTGGACATTTTAACATGGGGCTCTATGGGGACTGACTCACTGCAGGAGACAGACTCTAGTGGACACTGGAGGAACTGCAGCTGTAAAGTTGGACATTTTAACATGGGGCTCTATGGGGACTGACTCACTGCAGGAGACAGACTCTAGTGGACACTGGAGGAACTGCAGCTGTAAAGTTGTTTATTTTAACATGGGGCTCTATGGGGACTGACTCACTGCAGGAGACAGACTCTAGTGGACACTGGAGGAACTGCTATGGCCAGCTTGGGTTTAATTTTTAATCTCCTGACATTTCTCCTAAATGGTTGCTACCTGGAGTTGTATTTTGCTTCAGATTGTCACAAAAAGTTGCACGTTTCTTAGAGACATTTTAACACACCTTGGTTTTCATCATAAAACAACAAACATTAACATATTTTCTCGTCTTTTCTTGTTGTTTGTGTTTCCACAGAGAGTTGAAGCCCTGCCCTCCGATCATCAGGAGAGTCGAACCCTCGCAGGAACCCCCTCCATCAGGACAAACTCATTAAAACTGCTGCTGCACTAAAAAAAAAGCATCCACAAAACCCCTTTTGAACTCTGTGCCTTCAACCAAAATTCACCGGTGATACTTCTAAAGCTTTTTTCTTTTCTTTTTATGATTTAGATTTTCTATCGAGCAGGACTCCGAGGATATATCTGCCTGATGTAGGAGGGCCTGGGATCTGCTCTCACGCTTTGTCTCTCTGGAGAAAAGAAAAATATAAACAATCAAACCTAACGAGGACATGCAAGTTTTGATCATTTTAATGCCCTAACGTGTTCTTTTTTTTCTACAAATCGTGTCAGTGATTTACTTCATTATCAGAAGAAATCCCTCGCTGTGCAATATCAGTCGATATTTATGTGAAGTTGTCATGTGGATGTAGACTCTGGACGAACTTTTTGGTTTATTTTTGTAACGATGTTTTCCTGATTTCTATTTTTCTAAAATGATGACGGCGTAAAGACAATTTGAGAGGAGAAAAAAAAATATCATCTGAACACATTGTGGGGGAGAGAGGACGTTTGCTTGTTGCTGAAGATGATTTGTCCAACTTTAGTTTTCCCCTGACTGCATCCCCTCCTGCTCCGACCAGAGCCAAAGCCATAGCCTATCTCAGATAACAATACGCTGGTGTTTTAAACGCACCGGTGTCCCTAACAGCACGATGCATTCAGGGTCTCACAGTGAGGCGCCGATGCCACACGCTCCTCTCGTGGATTCCTCTGAGCTGTTGGATTCTTTGAGCGATGTTTTGGTTTCTTCAGTTAGTTCAGGGGCTTGAATCTGAAGTATTTAGTATTCTCTACCTTTGTGTGGCCTGTTCTTCTTGCTGTTATTTTGTACTTCCTCCTACATATCAATCGAGCAACTATAAGTGGCATGAGTACGTGTGTACCTGAGAAAAATGAGTGAGTGCGTTTGCCAGAATGGAGGTGAAATACTGGGAATTCTCAGATTAACGGTCTGTTCTTCTGTAGGAACCAAATTCACAATGAAAAGGTTTCAAAACAAAACAAAAAATACCAGTGTGAAAAGGCTTTTGATTGGTTAGTCATGACGTAAATATGTTGATATAAGAAATGGACACAGTCTCCAACGAGTCACCCACTGGTTCGGGGACTACCAGTTTGAATCATCAAGTTTGCTAGTTTGGATGATGCCATTTCCTTTTTTGAGGGGGAGCCAGGTCGCTGTGGTGCTAACCCCGCCCTAAATACTCACCTGGTTTCTGGTCTGTTTGACTCTAAATTAGGACTATAGAGCTCCACAGTGTGGTTCCAGAAGCAGAAATCCCATCCATTTTCTACAATTTGATTATTAGTAGGGCTGTCAGCATTAACGAGTTAATCATGATGAATCTCATGGTATTTTGTCCCCTCAGGCTCACCGTAGATAGTGGTCCTCAGTGTCTCCCTGTAGATAGTGGTCCTCAGTGTCTCCCTGTAGATAGTGGTCCTCAGTGTCTCCCTGTAGATAGTGGTCCTCAGTGTCTCCCTGTAGATAGTGGTCCTCAGTGTCTCCCTGTAGATAGTGGTCCTCAGTGTCTCCCTGTAGATAGTGGTCCTCAGTGTCTCCCTGTAGATAGTGGTCCTCAGTGTCTCCCTGTAGTCTCAGTGATGTAAAAGAAGGACACTGCTGCATCTTTGAATGTCTCATTTCACTTTAACAAACTCTCAGACAGCTCAGCTGACGAGTCCAAAGTCATATCCACCTGATGACATCACACATTGACCTTTGTTACTGTTCACCTTATGACATCACACATTGACCTTTGTTACCGTTCCTTTGAGCAGTTTGACCTCACTTTGGGATCCCTAACCATTTCCTTTTTCTGTGCTTATCATCTACCAGAAGGGCCTTACTGTATTTCAAAATAAAAGCAGGGTTGAATTCAAACATCAAGTAAAGTACTCTCAGTTTAAGATAGAACATCATTTCAAAATAGAAGCCTAACTATTTTTAGTTTTAAATGCAAAATATTTGAATTTAAAACATGCAATTTACAATTAACGCAACTATTGAAAAATAGCGATTGATTGCAATTTAAAAATGAAATCATCTGAAAGCCCTAATTATTAGCTATAATGTTACAACTGTCTTAAGCTGACAGTACTTTGCTGTGTGCTTTTATTTTGAAATAAAGTAAGGCCCTTCTGGTAGAGTGAAGGTTAGGACATGAAGTTCAGCACAGAAACAGGAAGTGGTTAGGGATCCCAAAGTGACGTCAAACTGCTCAAAGGAACGGTAACAAAGGTCAATGTGTGATGTCATCAGGTGAACGGTAACAAAGGTCAATGTGTGATGTCATCAGGTGAACGGTAACAAAGGTCAATGTGTGACATTCAAAGATGCAGCAGTGTCCTTCTTTTACGTCACTGAGACTACAGGGAGACACTGAGGACCACTATCTACAGGGAGACACTGAGGACCACTATCTACAGGGAGACACTGAGGACCACTATCTACAGGGAGACACTGAGGACCACTATCTACAGGGAGACACTGAGGACGACTATCTACAGGGAGCCTGAAGGGACAAAATACCATGAGATTCATCGTGATTAAAAAACATTAATTTCGGACCTTAATTAATCACGATTTACTTTGAACAGACCCAATTACAACATTATCATTTACAGTATAATACAATAAAGATAAATGTAGACAGAAGGTCAGTAAACGTTCTGAAAGAAGCACGCTAAACTATCCTTTGTTGGGTCTCGTTGGAATCGCAATGGATTGTGGGATGTGTAGTTCCTTCACTCACGGAAAAGTTATGTACACAGACTTGAACCTTTGCCTTTTTTTCCATTTTCCAATTGTTGTTTTTATGGCACAGAATCAAATGTTTAATAGTCACAAGTATTTAGGTAGCTAGTTGTATGGATGCACGATTAAAAATATTGAAATCAGGATTTCCAGATGTTGAGAGGTTTTGAATGGGAAAATTTATTTCTGGAACTAGAGTCGCCGAAAAAGTGGGCGGTCACTGCTGAGCTCTATTTACTAAAAGAACATCATGTTGTATTTAAGAAGACTTGAAACTGGAGGTTGAGAACATCAACTAGGAAATGATCAAAATGTTTACTGACGGAAAAAACAACTTACAAGTAGCAACAGTGTCCGAAAAATGTTGATGTCAGTCAGAGTGGTTCAGGTGCTTTTTTTGTCCGTCATGTCTGCAGTCCTGCCACGTTTTTGACAAGAATGCAGCAACATCCAACCTTTCAATTCTGCGCTAGATTTGTGCCTTTTAGCTGATGTTAGGATGGCAGTGCATAAAGCCACCTGCAGATCTGTTCTACTCATGTTAGCGGTCGTTCACAAACTAGAGAGAAAACAATGAAGACATGACTGGACATTCATTCGATTCATGAATAATAGGTTAGCCATCATTAGTAATACAACTACAAATATGTATGGAGATCTCAAAGTAATAAAGCTTAAGCAGAACTTTTTTTTTTAACTTTTAAAAAA
Source organism: Tautogolabrus adspersus (assembly GCA_020745685.1). Taxonomy (NCBI): domain Eukaryota; kingdom Metazoa; phylum Chordata; class Actinopteri; order Labriformes; family Labridae; genus Tautogolabrus; species Tautogolabrus adspersus. The sequence goes on from CM036555.1 coordinate 21,050,420, forward strand.
ATGCAACGAGCAACAGAAAAAAGAGGAGATTGAACCTGATCAAAAAGAGGAACAATTCGTGCTAAAATATGATCATGTTCACGTACAATGAAAAAATAAAAAAAGCTCCAGGCCTCTGTTTGAGAATTTACAGTATTTCCTCTTTTATTGTTTCAATCCTGTTTCCTGCAGTTGTGAAATGTGTTCTGTGTTTCTTCGAAGCTGCTTTCCCTGTACTGTGTAGATCGGAGATGTCCAGCCTTATCCTGAAGTCCTACAAACATCCTCACACACACACACACACACATTCAGGTTTAACATGCATCAATAACTCAAATCAACTGCATCAGAGGAACGCAACCCAGTTTGCAACTTTCAAGGAATCGTCAATTTTACACTTCAGACTAGATTTGTGTAAAGTAAATTCACTTGTTTCACAGTTTGCATTTCTTTTCCTTTAAAGGAGCAATATGTAAGTCTGACACCTAGTGTTTAAAATGGGTACTGCAGTCCAAATTCTAAACATTATAGAGAGCCGTCTCCCCCCCCCCCCCCCCCCCCCCTCCTCTCTAGAGCCGATGCTCACGCAGGTCACCATGTGGTGGACTCTGAAGCTTCAGTGTTTAGCCAGCTCTGCATCGGTCTGTAAACCTTTCTGCGTTCTAACCTCTCTCCATTTTTCAAAAGCATCTCCAATATTGATCCTAGTTTGAGCACGTTTCTGCTCGTGGAGCTTATTAGAAACATGCAGAGGCTTTTTAGGTCGGGTACAATCACTTCTATCTGAACCAGTTCTCTTGCCCGCTTCCATACACTTTAAAGAAACCCGCTAACTGTCGGATAGCATAGTAGCCTTTATACCTCTCATCTCCATGAAGTTGCACAGAAAACTCGTCAGCACAACCACTGTGTTAGCGTTTAGCTTTTGGTAGCCACCAGTGAGCCAGGTATATTTAATGTGACCTGGCTTTTATATAAACCTGTTCAAAGGCTGACTCAGTTTTTACAAAAATATCAAACAGCACGCACATCTGAAACTTGAGTACTGGGTGCTGGACAAAAAACATCCAAAGACAGAGAAAGACTAAGTCTGCACGCCAGAAGCTGCTCCGATTAAATTGAATGGAAATTATTACCGTAACGTTTCAGCCCTCGCCCTTCATCAGACATGAACGATTCAGCTCCCTTTTTAAAATGGCGTCTATCTGTTCGACAAACCCTCAAAGGTTAGAAGTCCGATTCCTTCGAAGGTACAAACTGGAGCTGTTAGTTCCACAGATTTTGTTTTCCTTTTAATCATGTCCACATTTCCTGACCACATATCTTGAGAGCGACTGTTTGTAGGCAAACCTGCAAAGTGTATCTTTCCTTTTAATGCATGATTTTCATTGAATACAACCCTTCATTTATATCCAACAGGGATGTTGTGTTCTGCCAGCAGTAGTGGAGGTAGTTTCCTTCTGTGTGGAGTCCGTACACTTTGCTGCCTGTGAGTGTGAATCATCTGTGAAGCTGCCTCCGTCCATCAAGTACCTTTACTGACACCGTTCCCCAAAACAACGCTGCCAAATTGGTCTGAAAAAGCCAACTTTTTTTTCTGACGTTCTCTGTGTATAAGTGGTTTAAGTGTAACACATGTTAAACCTCATCCCGTTAATGTTACATTGTGTTTTTAAGGAAATGAATCCTGTTTGTTAAACTGTTAATAATATATGCAGAAGAGTTATGAAATAAACTGAAACAAACTCAAACTGGTGGTGTTTAATATTTGTGTTCTGCAAGATGACAAAGTTTTTATTTTATTTTATAACTGCACATTTTCAACAAGGTTGTCATTCTATTAAAAAAAAGTTTATATTTAGTCGGGCTTGAGATTAATTGTAGAATGTCGAGTTAATCGCGATTAATCAAACGTTCAAAATGCAATTATTTTCAATTAAAAACAGTTTTAAAGACCCTAATTACAATTTAAATCAACTCTTACGAGTGTCTCGATTTGAGAATCAATTGAATTTGATTCAATGAACTCGATGATCTTGACTTTTACATTTATTACTTAAATAAGTGCTGCACTGATTTGGCAATGACTATAGGAGACAGCTTCAAAGTGTGTTTTATCTGTAATACAAAGTTTAATTTTCTCTTTTCAAAGGATGACACTGTTACACATGAAGAAATATTCAGTATGCATGTACAACATGACTCACTGTTGTCTAATGATCCCGGTTATTGAGACATGTTTACACTTTACAGGGGTTCCAGTTTAGCGGATTGCTGTGTCATACAGGTCCTGTATGTGTGAAACTATTGTTCCCCGTGACAGTAAGACATGTAACTGGTCACAACAACCTGAGGACACAACACGCCACCTTTGGACACGACAATAACCTGAGGACAAGACATGCCAACCTGAGGACACAACACGCCAACCTGAGGACACAACACGCCAACCTGAGGACACAACACGCCAACCTAGGGCGGCAGTGGCTCAGTCCGTAGGGACTTGGGTTGGGAGGGTTAGGGTACCCTGTGTGTGTGAGAAGCATGTTTCTCAATAACCAGAGATATAAAGGCCAAACATTTCAGATTTTATCCACTAGATGGCGTCATTGGATGGTTTTAGTTGCTCTGGTACATCATGTTGTATGAGTGTTTCCTCCAGAAATAAACACATCACGACGTTTGATTATATCAGTGGTTTCCAACCTTTTTGGCCCGTGACCCCACTTTGAATTCACTAAACTCTGGTGACCCCAGACATCAAAATCACAAACAGCTTTTTGCTATAAGTCATTATTTTTCAATCATGTAATAGTTTTTTATACTGAGTAGGCTTTTTCGTGTTTATTATTGTGGACAGAAGAAGAAAGGCTGGGATGACATTTCTGTATGGATGACAGACAGAGACTCATTGGCCCACAGGAGCCAGTGTTCACTATAATTTAATATAAAATATAGTTTGTATTGATCAAAAAATACAAAACTGCAGGTGACCACATATTGGGTCGGGACCTCAAGGTTGGGAAAGCCTGCATTATATTGACCATCCTACATGTGGACCTACTCCATTTAGAAAAACAAACAACTGAATAATCAAGTGAAATTAATCTGAACAACACAGGTTTATATCTGGAGGTTACTGATTGAATTCGGCACATCTCAAATATAAGAGATGTGTTTGAGAAGATGTAGCTGTGTTTGAAACGTTCATTTGAACCAAAAATGTCACGTCCAACGTCTTTAGAAGAAATCGCAGGACATGAGTTTAATCCGTTTTGATTCAGTGGTACTTGATTGACGAGGTTAATCTGGGGAAAAGGGGAATAAAATGAAAAACATAATCAAAGAAAACATCAATACACTCTTCATATACACGTAACAACACATTTCCTGTGATGGTTTCTTCATTTTCACCGCTTTTTCACAAATAACACCATACATGGAAAAGATGGTAACATGAGTGCACACCTAAATATGATCTTAACAGTTAGAAGGAAATGTGAGAACAGAAACTAAATAAAAACAGTGAGTGTGCCTTTATTTATCAATACACTCACTGAGGCTTCTTTTCCTGTAACCATTGTCCCTTCTTTAACCCGAGAAACCCAAAAAACGTCTTTGTTTTACTTCCGCATTCGAACACTGAATGACGCTCTACCGAACCAGCCAATCACAGAGAGGGGGCCGCGCAGAGTGATTTACATGAGATGTGTTTAAAGACAGCCCGCGCTGCTCTCTCAGTACGCAGTTTTCTCTCAAAGAAAAACAGCAATCATGCCTGAAGCAGGAGGAAAAGGAGCACCCAAGAAGGGCTCAAAGAAAGCCGTCGCTAAGATCGCCGGCAAAGGCGGCAAGAAGAGGAGAAAGTCCAGGAGGGAGAGCTATGCTATCTACGTCTACAAGGTGTTGAAGCAGGTCCACCCCGACACCGGGATCTCCTCCAAGGCCATGGGCATCATGAACTCCTTCGTGAGCGATATCTTTGAGCGTATCGCCGGTGAAGCCTCCAAGCTGGCTCACTACAACAAGCGCTCCACCATCACCTCCAGAGAGATCCAGACCGCTGTCCGCCTGCTGCTCCCCGGAGAGCTGGCTAAGCACGCCGTGTCTGAGGGCACCAAGGCCGTCACCAAGTACACCAGCTCCAAGTAAACTCCTCTACTGACCAACAAACCCAAAGGCTCTTTTAAGAGCCACCCACCTGATTTTTGAGAGTTGATTCCTAACTTGCATGTTGCTTAAATATTTTAACTGCAATTAAGAACAATATGATGATTTTCCACATGTAGTGCACATTATATTACATTGTTAAAGTAATATTGGGTATGATTTAACCTGATTCCTTCTGAGAAAGAGTTTAGTAAACAGAAGCTTATAGTAGGATGTAAAACTAAACAACTATCCACACATGAAAGTCAAACAACATGAAGTCTAATGCACATCACAACAAGATCCCTCACAAGCACTTTGTGTGTTAGAGGTCGCCGAGTGATTAAAAATGAAAACATTGAATAACCTGAATTACAAAACCAGGAGAGTTAAAAGATATCTGGGGTGATTTTCCAACAGAGTCCTATAAATGCTGACTCATGTTTAGGTAAGTCAGGCCCGTTATGTGCTTGTTGTGAAATCGAAAAAGCCCACCCAATCATATAATCAAGTCAGACATTGTGTAATTATGAACACTATGACATTAACATCTCCGTTGGATAAAATGTAAGACGTACTTTGAAAGTATATCGTCTACGTAACGTTGTGTGCATACATCATCTCCGTCTATTAAACCCGACTGAGTCAAGAAGAGAATTATTTTTTCAGTGTTTGGAAAACATTTCTCTGTTTTCTCCTCAGCTTCAGAAACTCTTAAAAGTCCTCCTCACTCCTCAGATCACTTTTTCACCTCATATAAGAAAATGTGTTTATAACGTTTATCTTTACGAGGGTTTAGTGAGCACAGCCAGGAACGACCTCGATGTGGCGTTCTGTGTTGAAACAGCCTCACACTGAATGAGCAGATTTCATGTACAGAAACAGAGAAAATGACAAATCTTTAATCAGAATCAGAAACACTTTATAAATCCCAGAGGGAGATTCTGTAGAGTCTAGTTAAAGCACAACAGCTATAAAGAAGTCAAGGTAAACGCAACCGAAGGAACTCAACCCAGGTTCCTCGTTACTCCTGATTCAGAGATCTTTCTTGTTCATTCAGAAAAACTGAACATTTTAACTTTTCATACGCATGCAGATACGCTTCCCTACATGTCGATTATCACGTGCAATAATCCATAGTGGGCTTCATCATTTATAGCATGTGCACTTTCACTTCACTATCACTAACATGTGCAATATCACTTTACTTTATTATGACGTAAAATAACTTTAATATCATATTATTGAGATGCAATGCGTGTTACTATCTGGAGCACGTAAACCTAATCTAACAGAGTGTTTTTTTAAGTCGTGATATATTTTAGTTTAATCCTCGTCCACTGAGAACTTTGAGTTTTTCGTTCTTTTCTTACATACGAAGCTCTTATTTGTCGCTCTTCTTGGACTGCAATGTTTCGAGCAACCAAATGGCACCAGAATTTCGGGATTGATGAAATTATATTTTATTGATCTTATCGTGTTAGATGGGTTTCATTATCCTGAACGAACGCCTTTTAATGAACAAATATGATCATAAAAAGGAAAACGATTCAGACACACGAGTAATAAAAGCTAAGTTAAATGTTCATTATATCTTTACTGTCCAGAGGTGATCGTACTCTGTTGATCCTATCAGGTGATTAGTGATTCAAATATTCACTGAAGGCACTAACAATGAAAACGTGTGTGCATTATTTTTATTATTAATCTAATTACTGGGTTTAGTTTCAGTGTTTCCTGAAACATTTTTCTTCCTTGTAACCAGTATAACCGCCAAAATCTCTTTGTTTTACTTCTGCATTCGAACACTGAATGACGCGCTACCGAACCAGCCAATCACAGAGAGGGGGCCGCGCAGAGTGATTTACATGAGATGTGTTTAAAGACAGCCCGCGCTGCTCTCTCAGTACGCAGTTTTCTCCCAAGGAAAAGCAGCAATCATGCCTGAAGCAGGAGGAAAAGGAGCACCCAAGAAGGGCTCAAAGAAAGCCGTCGCTAAGATCGCCGGCAAAGGCGGCAAGAAGAGGAGAAAGACCAGGAAGGAGAGCTATGCTATCTACGTCTACAAGGTGCTGAAGCAGGTCCACCCCGACACCGGGATCTCCTCCAAGGCGATGGGCATCATGAACTCCTTCGTGAGCGATATCTTTGAGCGTATCGCCGGTGAAGCTTCCAAGCTGGCTCACTACAATAAGCGCTCCACCATCACCTCCAGAGAGATCCAGACCGCTGTCCGCCTGCTGCTCCCCGGAGAGCTGGCTAAGCACGCCGTGTCTGAGGGCACCAAGGCCGTCACCAAGTACACCAGCTCCAAGTAAACTCCTCTACTGACCAACAAACCCAAAGGCTCTTTTAAGAGCCACCCACCTTATCTTTGAGAGTTCATTCCCATCACCACTTTACATGATCATGTTTAGTTTTCAGTGTTGGTGTCACGATTCATTATTTGAATGCATAACGAGATCTTTACAGATTATATTTACAAGTGGTATCATAGAAAAGATAACACAATGTTTATTTTATTAGTGATTTTGCGTGCAGTGTAATCCTGCACTCTGAAAAACTTGATAGAAAAAAAAAACTCACTAAGGTTTAGTTTATTAACTTTATATACTTTATTAATCCAGAGGATAAATTCTGGTTCGCACTCAGTTGTTTAGAGACATGCTTCTCACACACGCAGGCCTGAATCACACACATGCACAAACACGACCTGTGGACATGCGTTAATGTAGAGATGTCAGAGTGCGGTAGCAGCCCACAGGAGGCCTTGCTCAAGGGCACCTCGGCAGTGCTCGAAAAGTGGTCTGGCACCTCTCCAGCTACCAGACCAACTTCCATGTTTTGGTCCGCATCAGGACTTGAACCGGCGACCCTGCGGTTCCTAACCTAACCTTACGGACTGAGCTATTACTAAAATCAGGGTTGCTCATTTTTGTGGCCTGAAGTTGATTCAGTGGACCGTTCCCCCCGGTCTACCCTAAACATCCATTTAAGTAAAGTGATATATCAGGTCAGTGATCGCAGAGTGTGTATATAAAAAGCTTTGTGTTTTTTTTTCTCCCATATTACCCTGCGGTCCTCGACGTCATCTTTTGTGATTGTTTTGATTGAGAGCCCCCTAGCAGTGGATTTTACATACTGTATGTTTAAAGGTTGCCTTATACCCAGAAACTCAATAGACTTATGAATTAATCAAACATTATGACATAACGGTCCACAACCTCAGTTCCTGTGATGGGAGTAGATTACGCCTGGAAAACTTCGCATCAACCATTGGCTAAAAATGTTTTTAGCTAACACACTGGTTGACCATTGACTGTAAATGGACAAGTTTTTCCCCCAATATCTTTCTTGTATTGTCACAGTTGCCTCAAGCTAATTGTCTGTACCTTTGACGTCATTAGGCCGTGTGTTGATTTATAAATAATAAAAGGGTAGGACTGGATATGTTTGTTTTTTTACTTCATCCTACAACCTTTTTGACCATGAATTAGTTCAAACAGAGAAATAATAAAGAAATGTCTTGCTTGCATGTTTATTTTATTGTCTTTAAAACATGTTTTAAATAAACACATTATTGAAAATAAAACAAGGAGAAATGAAGATATAGCCTGAACACTGAGCTTATTTTGACATAAATAATAAAAATGAATCGACACCAAAAACATTCAAAGAAATGGGCTTAAACTTTAAAACAAGACTCTTGTTCTGGGATATTTATACTGAAAATCATTACTGTTGGCTTTATGTGAGGACCAACCGTTAACGCGTTAATGTTCTATTACGTATAGGCTTCGCCCTCTAAGGCTATCGCTATTGGGTTTATCCCTCGCACAGCACTAAAAGAGTTGTAGTCCACGCCCACCCACGAGGTGGGCCCCCGCCCACGGTCCACCCCCGGTATATAACCACCTGAGATCGTGTGTTCTGTTCCCACTTTTCTTCAGCGCTAGTAGAGCAGACACTGTCTGCGTTAAAGAAAGTGGGAATAAATTAGTAAAAATTCCCCTGCTCCGGCCTGTCGGGCTGGATCCGGTGTGGCCGCGGTTCCCGACGTTGATCCCCTATCAGGAGGGGGCGGCGGCGGATCCGAAGTCCTTGAGGGCTCCGGTCGCCACATATGCCTCCATCACGAAGGTGGAGGGCTTCACGGACAAGGGGTTCCCTCCGGTGCTGCCGTTGTAGGCCAACCTGACGGCCTTTTTCGGGGTGAGGGCCGCGTCCTGTCCCTCCATCGAGCCGAGACCTGCTGACGGCCGGCCTGACAGACAGGTCGCACCAGTGTGCCTATCAGGCCTCGGCTGCGGCGAACAACCTGTCCCTGCTGGCTCACTCGTTGCCAAAACTGGCGGTCCAGTCGGCCACCATGGCGCCTGAGGAGGCTCTAGAAATCCGGAAGGCGTCCAGCGCTGCTCTGTCGCTCTGCGCCACCATCGCGGTGACATCGGCCAGGATCGCGACATGGCAGACACAGGTGCACCGGCACCTCTAGCTGCAGCAGTCGTCTGTCCCCGAGGCTGCCCAGTGTGGCATGGACTACATCCTGCTTCGCCTCTAACCCAATAGCGATAGCCTTAGAGGGTGAAGCCTATACAAGAACGATAGTTACACACGGTGGTTATATGCCGGGGGTAGACCGTGGGCCCACCTCCTGGATGGGCGTGGACTACAACTCTTTCAGTGCTGCGCGAGGGATAAAACCAATAGCGATAGCCTTAGAGGTCTGCGCCTATACTCATAGAATAGTTGCCCGTGAGGTCAGAGCCAGGCTGGCGTGTTCCGGCCCAAGGCAGGACTCACAGAGGTGGTGGGGGTCATCGGGCATGATGTACCCAGTCTGACACTCGGGACAAACGCGGATGGATGACATGCTTTGCTTACGGTCGTGCTTGTGCATACTCTCTCTAACAACTGCTCGTTATCGCTGAAGAAAAGAAGGAACAGAGCACACGGTCTCAGGTGGTTATATACCGGGGGTGGACCGTGGGCGGGGGCCCACCTCGTGGGTGGGCGTGGACTACAACTCTTTCAGTGCTGCGCGGTTGCGCGAGGGATAAACCCAGTAGCGATAGCCTTAGAGGGTGAAGCCTATACTCATAGAACTGGAGTTACAGTACGTAACTATCGTTTTATTTTGAAGGATCTATTCTTAACCGATGACGTGGTTCAGAGGGCGGAAGAGAAATTGGCGGGCTGTGCTCGTGCTGTTCTTTTCACCAACGTCCGCCTGCTGGCTTTAAATTCAAACGCTGTCTGGTCGCTGCATCAGTTCATCTTCGGAAGAATCCTGAATCTATCACAATGAGTGGCCGCGGAAAGGGAGGAAAGGGACTCGGTAAAGGGGGAGCTAAACGTCACCGTAAAGTCCTCCGTGATAACATCCAGGGAATCACTAAGCCCGCTATCCGCCGTCTGGCTCGCCGTGGCGGAGTGAAGCGTATCTCCGGTCTGATCTACGAGGAGACCCGCGGTGTGCTCAAGGTGTTCCTGGAGAACGTGATCCGTGATGCCGTCACCTACACCGAGCACGCCAAGAGGAAGACCGTCACCGCCATGGATGTGGTCTACGCTCTGAAGAGACAGGGCCGCACCCTGTACGGCTTCGGAGGTTAAACCTGAAACCTGAACCAACAACACAAAGGCTCTTTTAAGAGCCACCCACCTCAACTGAAGAGAGCTCGTTCTTATTACCTTTAACCAACATTACTCGCTTTGATAAAATATGAAGCTGAGTTGATTATAGGACATTAATACTGCTGCACCATCATCAGCACTAATATGATCTGTATACATACAGAGCTGTATCTACACCTTAGTCTCTTCAAATCTTAGTTCATGCTTCTGTAAATTTGTTGCTGTCATCTGTAAATATATATTCTTAGTCTGTTTAAAACCTGCAGCTCTGTTAAGGCCCAATCTCTGACTTGATGCGTGTTCCCGGTAAATCTGTGAGGGCTTGTCCCACTCTTGAATCGTGAAGTGCTTGAGGGATCTCTCGCTGGCTTTTCGAGCCCTTTATGCACCCTGGGCATTACCTATAGTTCATAGCATTGTGACGTGAAACATAAGATTCCCAGGGGAAGCCCACAACAACTGAAAGGTAAACAAACGCCATTAAACGACTAAACCACGCTTTACTTACAGCCTACCAAAGAAGTTTATTTAGAAACTACAGCTAATTAAGAAATCTACTGTGAGAGACAGAGACCATGTTAGTCCTGTTATATTATATATGAGATAAGATAAACTTTTATTTATCCCACAACAGAAAGTAATGTTCCATTCCTATTTAACCAATTCAAGTCCTTACAACCTCGTTCACTCACTTTACAGGTGACATCCATTAAGTCAGTAAGGGCTCAGGGTTTAGGGAGGACACTGAGATTCAGCCTAACCTTTGGTCTTCAAAATCGTCGCCATCTTGGTTAGCTTACTCCTTCAGGGGCCTGTACTACGAAGCGAGTTAAACAGACCCAGGGTATCTTTGAGTTATCTGGCTTCACTAACCCTAACATAAGAGATCGTGGTTAACAGTCCTACGAAGCTGGTTATCAACCTGATAGGTAAACCCAGAGTTACCAGGAGCGCGTTCACATAAAAGGGCGGAGTTAGCTTCATTTAACCTATCACAAGCATGACTGCGTCTGCCGTCAGAAGATCGTCATATCTACAAACTCTGATCAAACTATATTAACAATATAAATACGTTTAAGACAAACAGGCTCCCAAAGACTAAAGTTACAAAGCTGCAGCAACAAATGGCATAAAAGACAAAAATCTGCGAGTATTAACGTCCCAACTGCGACTTATTCTATTTGTTCCATCGTTAGTTGACCTTTGAACTGAGCATAATAACTCCTGTTTCTTCTCTGAACTGAATGTGTTGCTCTGACTCTTTCATGTGGAGAGTAGAACAGTTTGAGAAGTTCTATTTCAGCTGCAGCTCTGACCATCACAAACAGAGCGGCATGGAGACACTAAACATTCATATGAAGATATCATTCAAAGACAGAAGAAGCTCTTCGTAATTGTGCATCTTAAAAACACAACTAAAATGCTCCGGCGCCTTTTCAGTCTCTGTTAAAGGATGAAGGACGATGTATATCAGTGACAAATAATCATGACCTTAACGGACTATAATGTAAAATCATACGGGACACATGAAGTGTCCCCCCCCCCCTCTTGATCGGCTCCGGGAGCTCCACGATTAAGAGATGTGATTGGTCAGTGGGTGGAGATTTTCACAGGTTGATCTGATCTCCAACATAACCTGCTCCGGAGCAGGTTAGGTGTACAGCGTAAGTTACCGTGGCGATATACCCAGGTAAGAAGTGAACGACCCTCGTAGAACTGAAAACCCAGGGTTAACCCTGAAGTGACCTCGCTAACCCCAAATCCTGCTTCGTAGTACAGACCCCAGGTGCTCCTTTGAGTGTCAACACCAACAACACCCCCCTCATGCCAGCCCACATTACTTACGATATAATATACTTTATATTCTATACTACATTACAGAATATGGTATATTAAACTGTTTTATTATACCATGCTGCTCTTATCTCACTAGTATTAAGTGTCCTGTCTAGTTTACCATCTATATATTTCATACCTCCAATTTTGATTTTGTATATATAAAGTTTATTGTGTATTTCTAACCCATTCTTTTTTATTTCTTATAACCTACTTCTCTGTCTTGCTGATGCAAGGCCCACCCTCTCTAAGTATTATCCTCATTTTAATAATTTCTTCTTTTTATCATTTTAGAATAAGAAACTCAAATGTTTCCCCATGACAATAAAATCTTTATGAATAATTACAGGCCGATCAACTTTGCACTCATCAGATTTCAAACAATTTAATGTTAAAGCTAGGGTTGGTAATTGTCTAAAACTAGCATGATTTTGAAAGTAGCATTCTCTCCGTGCTCCGTCTTCACCCAGCCCCTCCCCTCTGTGCTCCCTCAAAAGCCACGCCCCTCACTTACATGCACGAGCGCCATTGGTCCAGAAGCGGACCTCAGCTCATGCTTTGAGTGTGGGCTTGTGCATGCATGAGGTAGAGAACGAGCAGGGAGACAGGGAGGCGTGATTGGTTTATAAAACTCGAACTGAGTGCAGACATTGGTCGAAGTTTTTACGAGTTTACAACTGCTACAGATGACGGATTTTCTTTGTTCCTTTTTCAGAGCACCTGAGTTATTAATTTCTGTCAGGACCTAAAGACAGTTTCAACCAAAGTCTTAAAAAGTGTATCTGGAAGAAATGACCTACCCTACCTTTAAAGCGCCCACTTTAATCTGAAATTCTCCATCAGTGAGTCAATCTCTAAGAAACTAGAAAGGGAGACATGACCATGTAATCTAACTGGTACACAACAGTTAAAGTAGTGATGAGTGAACGATGGGAGCTGGCTCCTGTCCGTGTGCCTTTTCTTTTGTTTTCTATAAAGTAATACAAGGTAAAATAAAATGATCTCAGCGCTAGCTTAATGTCATATTGAGCAGGAACCACAAACTACAGACACACGAGAACTCACTGGGTGGTTGGGGGAATTATAAGGATCTGTAAATGCAATGAAAACCATTAACTACAGCCATGTATGATTTTAGAAAATGACTTTTCAGTTTTGCACTAAACTATAAAAAGGTATAAAGTGTTAAAATGAAGAGCTGTTTGGGAGCAGAGAGAGAGCCGGCTCTTCTTAGTGAGCTGAACCAGAACCATCACTGGTTACTCAGGATCCAAGAAACCAGAATCACTGTGTGCTTTTCCAACATGTAAAAATATTATCTTGACCATAAAATGTAACTGGTACACAACACTTATATTATAATGACTGCAGGATCTGAGCTCTTGTTAAATGTGGTGGCTCTTAAAAGAGCCGTTGTGGTTTGGTTTTCGGATGATGGGGGTCTAAGCTCTCTCTCCACGGATGCGGCGGGCCAGCTGGATGTCTTTGGGCATGATGGTGACCCTCTTGGCGTGGATGGCGCACAGATTGGTGTCCTCGAAGAGGCCGACCAGGTAAGCCTCGCTGGACTCCTGCAGGGCCATGACGGCGGAGCTCTGGAAGCGCAGGTCGGTCTTGAAGTCCTGAGCGATCTCCCTCACCAGGCGCTGGAAGGGCAGCTTGCGGATCAGCAGCTCGGTGGACTTCTGGTAGCGACGGATCTCCCTGAGAGCCACGGTACCGGGCCTGTAACGATGGGGCTTCTTCACTCCGCCGGTGGCCGGGGCGCTCTTACGGGCAGCTTTGGTCGCCAGCTGCTTCCTGGGAGCTTTTCCTCCGGTGGATTTACGGGCGGTCTGCTTGGTTCTTGCCATGTTTCACCACTTTCTGCTTTCCTTTGTTCAAAGAGAAGAAGGTATGAGTTTACCGCCGCGCTGCCTGGACTATATAGCCAGAGTGTGAGCGCGCTATTCTCTGATTGGACAAGAGCGTGCACGTGATACAGCCGGCCTCGCTCTATCACTCTCTCTCTCTCTCTCGCCTCAGGGCCAACGGCTGAGGAAATTCAAAAGTTTTAAAACAATTTAACTCAAATTTCTTTCACAGGATATCTAAACTTACTGTAACTGTGCTGCAGTTGTCGTCATGGTAATCAAACACCGACAAATAACTGTAATGTGCTAAAGGAGCCAAAGTTTACAACTAAATTAAACTGAAATCAAGGCCTTTGATGTACAGCATGATTAATTGTAAAAAGTAATATATAAATGCGCACTGTGGGTTAAGGAAGACGTAGATGAGGGCTGATCCACAATGAGAGACAGACTAGACTCTTCTCCTCTGTTGACCCCCGACCCCCTCTTTCTAAACACCCAGCTCTTTCAAGAACTCCTACGACTTTAATGATGATGATGATAAAGGTCTCGATAGATGATGATGATGGTTTTGTTTGATACATTGACTTTTAAGATGGTTCCTATACTGGTTAGAGCTCTCAAGAACTGCCGCCAATGCTGTGCTCTACCTCTGTGCACTTCCTGTCAGCACCTGTGTGTCCAATCGGACTTACTGACATCTCTGATGTACGTAGCTTTGGATAAAAGTGTCTGCTGAGTTAATTCTAGAATCGAGAGAGATTGGGAAAATAATAGCACAACATTCAAGAAAACACTGTGTACCGAGTCGAGCAAAAAGAGTGACTAAAGCGAAGACAAAGACGGCTCGCACACTGCAGGGCTTTTAGAAAATAAAGTACCGCACTGATTGTGATACGAAGATGAGAAACATCATTTTAAACTGAACTCAAAGGTCTAAAACGATGTGTAGATGTCTGAGTTGTGTCATAAAGTTGTTTCATGTAGACGTATCTGTGATTTAACTCGTTGGGATATGATATTAGTTTGTCTTACTTCGGCCTCCTGCTGAATATGAAGGGTCAAAGTAACTAATAACTCAACGATTAAAGCAGAGGTGATAAATAAATTGTATGTGAATTGTAAAACTGTGATGAGTTTACATTAATTTAAGTCAATGTGATAGAAATATTAGTTTGAGGTCTGTCTGCTTAATGAACCTTAATGAGATTAATTGGGGCGACAAGCTCGCTTTTATCACAGGAAATGAAACACTTCAGGTGAGACTTACTTCTTCCCATCAGGTCTGACAGTCTTATGTTTTTAAGTCCTGGCCCCACAGTGTCTGTCAAGAAAAAAAGCTGGCCCTAATACAAATGCAGAAGACCCCTGCTATATTGTGTTTGAGAGCTACTTTAACAACCAGATTATACCCCTGGAAAGTAGTAAGACAGTATTTGTGATTAATATGTCAGTCTGGTTGAATGCTGTCAAATCAAAAGGATTATTTCAGGTAGTCAACATAGTTCCCAGCTGCCCTGTTCAACCTTATTATCCCACATGTATGAAATGATATGATCTTTATACCGGTTGAGAGACAATGGACTCTACCACTGAGCCACAGCCGCCCAAAAAAATGAAAGAAATCTGATCCTCTTCTGTGACTGATGTTGATTTCATAATGAACAGCAACTTCCTCAACACAGGCAGCTGCTGCTGAGTGTCAAAAGGTCCTTTTGTTTTTAGGTGAACTAAATATGCCAGGTGTAGTCTTACATGGTTTAGAGTACACACACTTCTTCAGGCACCACTACACCACTTGGTAATCTCTCTCTCTCCATGTAGTGTTCCTCCGTTCCTGCTGTCAGTGTTTCAACATTGAAACCTCGATCAGGAGTTTTATCATCAGTTCGGTCACAGCTCTCACAGGAAGTGTTAACAGACGAATCAGGCTGTCACATCAGCTCATTTACAGCTGTCATCATTTACATACTTACCTCCAACAAAGTGCGATTACATTCAGTTAGACATGACAGAAAGGTGTATTTCATTTATCATATTTTAGACTAGAAGTAATGTTAAGTTAAATTGAGAAACAGGAAGAAGGAGCTCTCAGGTGAAATATTTGGTGGCTCTTAAAAGAGCCTTTGGTTTGAAGGAAGTAAACTTTGATTTACTTCTTGGCTGGCTTCTTGGCTGAAGCCTTCTTCGTAGGGGTCTTGGGTTTGGCAGCCTTCTTTGCCACTCTTTTCTTGGGGCTGGTTGCTTTCTGCTTGTTGGCAGCTGCCTTCTTGGGGGTAGTTGCCTTCTTCTTAGCCGCTGCTGTCTTGGCTGCAGCTGGCTTCTTCTTGGGGGAAGCTTTGGTTAACTTCTTGGTGGCTGGTTTCTTAGCAGCTGGTTTCTTAGCGGCTGGTTTCTTAGCCACTGCCTTCTTAGCTGCTGGTTTCTTAGCGGCCGGCTTCTTGGCTTTAATGGGGGCTTTCTTCGCTGCTGGCTTCTCGGACTTCAGGGCTTTCTTGGCCAGTCTGAAAGACCCGGTCGCGCCGTGTCCCTTGAGCTGCTCGAGTGTGCCATTATCCACAAGCTTCTTCAGGGAGCGTTTGATCTGCGGGATGTTGTCGCAGCCCTGAGTGCCTAAAGTCTTCTTCAAGGCGACGTACGACAGACCTTTGCGCTCCTTGCAAGAGGCCACTGCTTTCACGACCAGCTCTCCGGCGCTGGGTCCGGACTTCTTCACCGGCTTCGCTGCCTTCTTCTTCGGAGGCTTGGCGGAAGCGGTGGCTGCGGCGGGTGGGACTTCTGCCATGTTGATGAGTGTTTTCTTTTGGTTGGACTGAGTAATGCTGAAATCCCGACAAAGATTGGAACTTAAACACACCATGAGAACCGTAGAGACTCAACTCAGCCCGTCGTTCAGCAGCGCCACAGAAACAGTCTGTCACTTTGTGTTTTCTCGCCACCGAAAAACCTTTAAAATAAACAAAAATAACACCAACAAAGATGTAAAAATGAACGAATGTAACAGCGAAGGTGTCCCTCTGGAGATATAAGTCGAATAAAGCTTTGAAAATGGCCGCATTGTCTTTTGTAAGACTTTAAATCTCACCAAACTAGTGCCGTGTGGACTTCTGTGTCACAACTTTTCCTCCTAATTTCTCTCATAAATGCTTAAAAATACATCAGACTCCGACTAAAACCAGCCAGAAGTTAAGAATAGATGATTGTTTAACGAGTCAGTGTGAAAAAAGTCATGTTTTAATGTTACTTTAGTTTTAAACAGAGTTTAGATCCACACCTGCAAACACACTCAGATCTGAACCAGCACTCCATAACTGTAAAACATGACTGTCAGTGTTTATCAAAGGTTTAATGTTTTTATAAACGATTCATACACACTAAGGAGACATGTATAGTATGTTTGGGTTACTGAAGTGAATGCACATCCAACTTGTATTTTGTTTGAGTTATTTTTCAACTTTTACAAACACCAGGCTGCAGGCTATAGTGCTGCTCTATGTGGGTCAGAACCTCTGCAGGTAATGTTGGAGAGAAGCACTTAAAGCTCAATCAAGCTATTTGAACATTCATTTCTTCTGCATTTGTAGTTCATGGGAACCTGAGTTATACAAGCTAAAAGCATAAACAGTTTAAAGATCATTATATGGACCATCATAGAGATCGACAGATATTCTAAATTGCTGTTTTGTCTTTTTTATGGCTCCACTTCGCTTCATACTCTTTTATTCTTATAAAGTTGGGTATTTAAATACGTTGTGATGGGAAAAGGCATTTTATGATTGTGTCACTTGGTAATTTTGTAATTATGGGATTTCAATTGACAATTAATCACCATATGTATTATCGTATCTTATTCTGTTCATGCGGTTCAAAGAGCTGTTGCAGGGTTCAAACCATAAATGGTTTATTTATGGGATTGTTTTTGTTAAATTACAGCGAGCTGCTGAGGGTTAAATTCTGTGTTTTTGTTTGTAATCCTTAGTTTTCTACATTAAAGCAGGAGAAAACTCTCCTTATAACAAAGAGGATTACATATTGGCTAAATTAAGTCAGAAAAACACCCCTCTAAATAATACAAACAAGAGTGTAGGAGTTATTTGCACCAGAAGCTAAAACGGTTCTTATCAAAGTGGCCAGCTTTTGTAAATTAATAAAGGCTATGTATCATTTCAGTCTTGCAGATCATAAATGGAGCTATTCCATATACTGCTGTGTTGTTAAACCTATCAGTTGTTTAAATGTTTTAAGCTGAATAAATGAGGCACTAATGAACTCAATCTGTCACTAATTATGTCCCAGTATTGAAGAGAGGTGGGACAAGAGTTGGAAATTACCAGCAGCTAAACTCTCTGTGCAGCACATCAGTGTCATTACATTACATGCCTTAACCCTTTGCATTAAGATGAATCTATCCTTGTAGTCATATTTTAAACCTGTGGACTGTAATGTTCATGGACCTGTGATGGTTAAAATGGTTTTTATTAAAGATGTTAGATTGCTTTGATGTATGAGAGATCTTTGTTCGGTCAACGTTTGCTTTTGGGTTCTTATAGGGTACCAATATAGCCTTAAAAACAGCATGGCCATAAAGACTGTGAACTAGATGAATAAGTATAGTAAGTAATAAGTAAATAAATGTCTCACCATTTTAAAATGTTTAGAGCTTCTACTTCTTGTGACTAAATGCTGCAGGTGAACAACACTAACGGGCACAGAACTTGAATGTCCAAAACAAAGACGCACACATCGTGTGGCAAATAAAAGTACATTTGGAGTGCTATCCTTTTTATTTCTCTTGTTTTCTATAGGCCATAACACATTTAAACAACAGATTTTGCAAAGTGGAATGAGATAACATATGATTTAGTGCAATGCAAATAGAACCATTGATTAATATGATAATACAATTTCACTATGACCACCGTCATGTCACCATAGTGCTGCCCCCGCCCCCTGGCTTCGGTCTGAGTTACTGGGCCCTAAGGTCCTCGTGACTGCAACATCCCAAAACAAAGTGCAGCCCTCTCTCAGTCAGCCTCTTCGTATAAGGCAATCAAAGAATAGAATTATGGATTTTAAACAATCAGACTTGTCAAAACTGAGCGTGGGTAGTTGTTTAAATGCTAATTACACTTTAGTTTCTTTGTCAATTTATAATGAAGCCAATGGGTATTATGTTGTCTCTTGTACCATGCAGTGTATGTTGTTGTCCTCCAGGGGCCGAATTTCACAAAGCTTCCTAAGTTTTAAGAGTTGCTCACAGTGACAACATTCTTTGAATCATGATATTTTATAAGAATTCTTTCTCAAAGTTCAGACTAGATCCTTGTAAAGATAAAAGTTATTCACAAAGTGTCTTAGCCCTTAAAGGAGCTCCTCAGGTGTAAAAATGTTAGGAGTAGTGAGGAGGACGTTTAACAGGAAGAAGAGTTTCTCAAGCTGAGGAGAAAATGGAGAAATGTTCTTCGAAGAATATTATTGAATCTATAGTTTGTCCGAACAGACAAAAATGATTTGTGCAGACATTTCAAGCCAACAATAACTTTATTCAGTACAATGTGAGACATGCATGTGTAACCCGTGTGTAAGTGATGTAGTTCTGCGTTGTGTTCTGGTGTTTTGGCAATAATGACTCAGGAGACAGCTCGTGGTTTCCGGTTCTGTATTCAACAGATAAAAGCACAAATCAATGAGTCGTGTGTCAGCTGGAGTCCATCATCTCCCCTGACAAATGTGCGTCATTAAGGAGAGACTACGGGGTTTCCTACTGCGCGAGGCGCTAGCTTAACATGCTGTACATTAGCCGTTAACATTTGGACGAAACTAATTAATAACTTTATATATAAAGTTCAAAACTTTACAAAACTGATACCAGATAAATCAAATATGATCAGAAACTGTAAACCACAGATTAATTACATCTAAACAATAAAAAATAAACTTTTAAATGAGTTTATCGACGGAGCATGAATCATCATTAACCTACCTCCGACCAACTGTTAACGGCTGTAACATCTTGTAGGCTATATGCTTTTAAAGCACGGCTTATAATTTATCAAACAAATGCTATTTTCATAGTGTTCATAATTACATAATGTCTGACTATAGATTCTGATTGACTTTTTTCTCAATTTTTTTTGGATCAACCAATCACAGCTTCTGGAAAAATGTGTATGTCTAGCAACAGGACCAACTACGCCTCCTCTAAGATAAAATTGTCTCTTCCATGCTCAGAGTTGTTCCTAGATCACTCCTAGACTAAAAATCCTTGCTAGGATTTTTTAAACTAAGTTAGGAGCTCTCTGACAGCAGTCTCAGAAAGTTTCTGAACACAGGTCCAGGTGTCTGTGGTGTGGGGCCTCCATGCAATCTATCATTTTAAAAACATATTTATTGTATATTTTATATTGTTTTAATACTTGGTACAGAGCAGGATATACTTGTGTTCCACAGCGTTTATAGCATCTGATTATGTAAACGCTAAACAGTCACAGTGTCAGACCTGCTGCTGTGAAATAACCCTGGAACAAAACTGTCACTCTGAATGTACATATACGCAAATATATATTATTTTATTTTATTTAAATTATCATCTACACACACTCTTTAATGTAAATACTGTAAGAAATAACTACCTCATGTTCACTTCAGCATCTTTTTTGCACTACTCACCTCTGCACTATTATCTTAAATAGTCTTGTACATATTAGTCTTTAATTCTGTTTATTTTTTAGTTAATTGTAATTCCTTGTGTGTTAAACATACCTGGCCAATAAAGCTGATTCTGATTCTGATGTAGTGTGGTCAGGTGTGTTTCTTTAGTGGAGCTTTATTGTTCGTCTTGCGTCACTTTTTCTGTGGGGCTACAGATGGAAATTAGCAACTCGCTAAATCTGGTGCAACCATCTTTTCATTTTTCTTAGCATAAATGATCAATGTCATTGCACACTCTCTATTGATAAATAGAATACATGAAATGTTCACACTCACTGATGGGCTATAACACCCTCTATGCAGCCTGACCATTCATTCATATAAGTTACGCATAGTAACTATAACTAGGGCCAATACAGTTTTTACTTCTTAGGTGATTTCATCACTTTTAAAGATGAAGGGTAACAGGATTGTGAAATGTGAGTGAGCTGTGGAAACAGAATCAATCATAGGCTGAAAAAAACCCCAGCTTCAGTCCATCATGTGTCCCATCTTGCCGAGTGTGTTTGCAGGTGCCAAACTAACCTTCATTAAATCCAAAATTACCCACAAGGGACAACTGTTTTCACTTTAAACCTGTAAACGAACTTCTCTTAAAGTTATTAAACTGGTTTTTAGTGGGATTGTGATGTTTTATTGTGCATTTATGTGGGGAAAAAGCTGGCGGAGACCCCCGTACGGCGCTGTTTTTGGGAGGTTTCAGGGCTACCAAATGAAAGTACAAACATCTTGAAAGCTTTATTTGACTCATATGTGAAGAGAGAAGTCTTCGCTATGGGATGGGATCATTTTTATTCCTAATCACGGCTAAGAGATGCGTATTTTACACCTTTTTCGGTGGAGAGAAAACACAACAAACACAAAGTTCCTGCTACACTGGTGACCAGCAGACGAGTTGAGTCTCTACGGTTCTCATGTTGTGTTTATGTTCCAGTCTTTGTCGGATCTTCGGCACTCTCTCTCTCAGTGACTGACTGAACGACGAACAAAGCAAGATGGCAGAAACAGCTCCCGCAGAGGCTCCCGCAGCACCAGTTGCTCCCGTCAAACCGGCGAAGAAGCAGGCAGCAAAGCCGGCCAAGAAAGCCGGACCATCCACCAGCGAGCTGGTCCTGAAGGCCGTCGCCGACTCCAACGACCGCAAAGGCGTCTCATATGTGGCTGTGAAGAAAGCTCTGGCCGCTCAGGGCTGCGAGAACACCGCCTTGATCAAACGCTCCGTGAAGAGCCTGCTGGACAAGAAGCAGCTCGTCCTAGTCAAAGGAGCCGGAGTCTCCGGGTCCTTCAAGGCGGTAAAGACAGAAGCGAAGAAGGTGGTCAAAGCCAAGAAGCCGGCAGCGAAGAAACCTGCCGCCGCTAAGAAGCCCACATCGGCAAAGAGTCCCAAGAAGGCGGTGAAGAAAACTGCGACGAAGAAAGTGGCGGCTAAGAAGGCAACCAAGAGCCCGAGCAAGGCAGCAGCTCCTAAGAAGGCAGCAGTCTCAAAGAAGGCCCCAAAGAAGGCAGCAGCCCCCAAGAAGGCAGCAGCCCCCAAGAAGGCAGCAGCGACCAAGAAGGCAGCTCCCAAGAAGCCAGCGGCCAAAGTAGCCAAGCCTAAAACCGTGAAGAAGACCCCAACTAAGAAAGCAGCAGCCAAGAAGACAGCAAAGAAGTAAAAGCTGTCAGCTTTACTCTCAACCAAAGGCTCTTTTAAGAGCCACCCACACCATCCAAAGAGCTTCTCCTTTGTACTGTAACTATTACTCATTAGATCAGTGGTTCCCTGATAAGGGGTCAGAGGTCAAAACTAACAAATCAGAACATTGTTTTCAAATGTCATTTTAAATATAGATCTCAAAAGTATTTCAACATCAAACCATATTGAACTTAATGAATCTTAAGTCTCCAGGAGGTGTACATGTTGTCTCCACGTCCAGGACCCTGAGGCGTGCAGGTAAGACTGGCCGACCCCTCTCATGCTGGACATGGACTGTTTGAGACTCTCCCCTCTGGTAAGAGGCTGCCGTCCATCAGGACCAAAACCTGCCGCCACAAGAACAGTTTCTTCCCCTCTGCTGTCAGCCTCATGAACAATGTCCCTGCCCCCCCCCATCAGCCATCAGTCTGAAAACAGCACAGTAATGTGAAGGCTGATTAATGCTCACTGGACTTAGTATTTTTCAGCTCCTCCATTGCACATTTTGTAAATCTTGTTTTTATATTCTATTATATATTTTCTTATAGCCTAAATATTTGAACCTTATTCTGTTTAATGTCAGCAGGAGCTCTGCTGTCTTATATTTCCTTGTTAATTGTTTTGCACCAAAACATCAAGTGAAATTGCTTGTTTGTGTAAATGTACTTGGCATTAAACACCGATGATTAATCCCTGAGGTTAAATTCTGGTTTTACACTGGGTTTAGAGGCTCCTCTCACACACACGCACAAACACGACCTGTGGACGTGCATTAGCGGAGAGAGGCCGAGTGGCACTGATACACGGGGAGTGCACCAGAGCGGTTGGGGGTTTGTTGCCTCGCTCAAAGGCACATCATCAGTACTCTCCAGCTACCAGACCAACTTCAATGTTATGGTCCTGATGTGGACTGAGCTACTGCTGTTTTAAATGCATGTTAATGAAGAATAAGCGCAAGGAGTTCAAATAAGTAAGCGATATGCATCAAAAGTGTTGTATAACAGTTAGATATAACCAAAAACCTCCACACGTACAAATGTAACCACAACATACTTTACAAAGTACATTAAATAACAGAAAATATTTGTCTGACCACAATCAGAAATATAAAGCAGAATAAACAGCCAGATGTGAAGCGTTTCACTTATTTGTTTTCTTGAAAGTAGGAGATGCGATGACAGAATAACATTTCACACTTCTTTCACTTTAGGTCTGTCTGCTTTTTAGACATAGTTTGAATAAGATTAATTGGGCCTTTGAGCTCGGTTTCATCACAGGAAATCAAACCATCGTGTATAGAATTTCAACACCAACATATATTTATGTATATATTTATTTAACCTTTATTAATGCAGGAAAGAAGAGCGTCCTGGTAGAAACATGATTTACAGAGTTTTACACAAACAACGAGCAGCCACACACAAATTCAATAAAGACAAATCATTTGACATTAAAAGACACAAATAACAAATTTAAACAGCAAATGTTTTTTTTTAAGATCGTCCACAAACCCATCAGGGAGAACGAAGATTCTTGTAAAGAAGGGGTTCAGGAAAGGTTGTTAGGATGAGAGGCTATCAGCATGGGCATCGGGTCAGAATGCATTTCCAATAAGGAGACTTGAGTGAAAGGTGAACGGGTTTATTCTTATAAGGAGCAACAGAAAACACGCGGGATGATTTGAACTGAAAGACAAATAAATTAATATTAGAACAATAAACAAATCAACTGAGATTTACTTTCTAAAGGAAATGATGATAAATAAAGTACTTAAGATAAATTAAAGTGGACTAGATAATAACTAAAAATAGTAGTAAAGACACCTTACCAGTGCTGTCGCCCCATGTGAAGATACAAACGTGAGTGCCATGGAGTGCTGTCTTAAATAAGGAGTGATCAGGTGAATTCTATCTAACTAATTAGTGACAGAGTGCAAACCGTAACCAATCAAGGGGGAGGGGAGAACCAGAGAAACCCAGGAAGTGTACTAAAGGAGGTGCAGTAGGAAAAGAGAGGAAACAAAATAGTGATCTTTACTACAATTCTCTTCTGACTGGTGGAGGTCAGAAGGTCTAAAGGAAGTAGATCTTAGATAGACTTGAAGATAAGAACATGTCAGTGTTTATGTCTGTGTGTGGTCAAAGAAGTCCATCCAACACGTGCAGAAAACAAACTTAGTGATGAACCTCAGAGCTCCATGATACACAGTGTCTCAAGTGTCCAATGTTTTCTGTGTGTTTTCATATCATGCCATATTCATCTGGAAAACTACAAAATAAAAGTTGGTTTGAATAATTGGCTGCACACTTTATTTATCACTAGCTCTAAATGTCCTCTTACTGTTGCTGTCATTATTGTTCAAGTGAATCTAAGAGCTACAACTATCAATATAATATCAGCGTTACGTCTATTATCATTTAGCGGTTACCTTTATTATTATGACTGGCATTGTAGCTATACATTTATTTTATTTATTGTTGTTCTGTCCACATTTAATTCAATTCCTTTCAAAAAGGCTTTATTTGAGAAACATACGTTTAAATTGCCAATGTGAAAATATAACACAAAATTAATTATTAATCTTTTTTAAAATACTTTTCTTATACATATTATTGACTCTTATTCTGGAAGGTCCCTGACACTCCAGGCCGGAAGACTTGCGCCGTTGACAGCGGCATGACGTGACGTTCTTTGCGATTCTGATTGGCCGGTTACACTGCAGATGTAACTAACCAATGAACAGCGAGATAGTGACTATATAAGCGAGACTTCTCGGTGTTGGGACGTCATCTGATACTCACTGCAGTATTTACTCTCTTTTGTTAGCGTGACTGAAGAATCCTCTGAAGATGTCTGGTCGTGGAAAGACTCAAGGAAAGGACAGAGCAAAGGCTAAGACCCGGTCATCCCGTGCTGGACTCCAGTTCCCCGTCGGCCGTGTTCACAGGCTCCTGAGGAAGGGACACTACGCCCAGAGGGTCGGCGCCGGAGCTCCCGTCTACCTGGCGGCGGTGCTCGAGTACCTGACTGCTGAGATCCTGGAGCTGGCTGGAAACGCAGCCCGCGACAACAAGAAGAGCAGAATCATCCCCCGCCATTTGCAGCTGGCTGTCCGCAACGACGAGGAGCTGAACAAGCTGATGGGAGGAGTGACCATCGCTCAGGGAGGCGTGCTGCCCAACATCCAGGCTGTCCTGCTGCCCAAGAAAACCGAGAAGGCCGTGAAGGGAAAATAAATCTGCAGCAACCGATCAAACAACACAAAGGCTCTTTTAAGAGCCACCCACTTTATCACGTGAAGAGACATTTCTGAAGCAGGCTTCTTGTACTCTGAGGGTCTGCACAGATTACAAACAGGCTTTACTGTCTATCAATGAATGTAGATCAGAAACGTCGATGCGTGAATGAGCATCGTGTTGGGTTATTTTAACGTTGGTGTGCAAGAGTGAAGACTGTTGCTGAATTTTAATTACAGCACAGACAGGTTCAGCTGCTGCTCCATAACATGTTTATATCTGTATTGCTATAACGCATCAGAGCAGCTAGGAGGCTACAGACCTCTGATCAGGTTATAGACTTTCAGGGACAATTTTTGTTAATTATATTAATTCCTGCTGATAATAGAGAACATACATCATGATGACTTTCTCTGCCACAGTTTTGAACTGCAGAATCTTAATAAGTGTCTCAAAACATAAACAAACAATTTAAAGGTATTTTTTAAGAATAAAAAGACACGCTGTTGTTCATCCCAGATTTTATAAAATAGTTGTAAATGGCATGTAGTATTTTTAAATGTCTTATGCACTTTCGACTAAACGGAACAAAAAATGTGACAATAAGATGTTTGAATTTTCCAGTAAGAGTAAAATAAAAAATCGGTCATTTCAGAATCACAATCAGCTTTATTGGCCAGGTACGCTTCTAACTGAGCTCTCTATGTACAAACAGTATAACATTAAACATGACAATAAACACAAAATAAGGAAAGACTAATCATTACAAGAGTAAATGGGACAATAGTGATGCAAACATGCTGACATGATAATAAAATGTTTAACGGCTTAATATCAGTGGTGTAGTGTCGACTAAAGCAGTGCGTAAACTGCTGTCTTAATTTTACCAACAAATGGTTTTTTTTGTGACCCGTCCAGCAAATAATAAACAGTGACATGAAAGACTCTGATTAAGTTAGTGTGTACTAGCCAGACAGAGGAAGGAGGATCATCACCCCTTCACCATTCTAGGAAAAAAAATGTCAGCATACTACTGAATATTATCAATCAATTATTGGCGCGATTCAAAGAGGATTAAGAAGTGAGTATCTCCCGTATACCTGCATATACCTGCACTATACCACAGTTCTTACAGTATTCTCAATAAGGGTGTGTTGGTATCAGAGGAGGAGGGGGATAATAATAATACAGGATTTACATGGTCCATATAATTAGTTTAAATAATCTTACGAACATTCACAGTGCGTGTTGGTTTCATCATTTAAAATGTTTTACACTATTTCACTTTGAGTTTACTTCCTCATCACATAAAATCATTACATGGGTTTTGTTCTGACCTAAGACTTGAAATGATGACTCTACGTAGACTACATTTAATTAGATTATATATCTCAAAGGAATCTGCTGCATTTGGATTTTATCCCTCAACTTGTGTTTTAATACACACGGATGCTGAAGAACAAATGAAGTCTCTTGTCTGTTATTTATAATATTTTATTTATCATAAACAGCTCAAGGTCAGGCGCTCATTGTCCATCTGGGACCCTCTGTCTTGTTTCCCATATGGACTTGTATTTAAGAGTTCCG
Organism: Tautogolabrus adspersus; assembly: GCA_020745685.1. Taxonomy (NCBI): domain Eukaryota; kingdom Metazoa; phylum Chordata; class Actinopteri; order Labriformes; family Labridae; genus Tautogolabrus; species Tautogolabrus adspersus. The sequence goes on from CM036555.1 coordinate 21,077,083, forward strand.
GTTGTTAAATGAACATCTCACATACTGCAGGCTTGGATTAAAATACAGTTATCAAGAGTATCACATCAGTTGTAAAATGTGTTACTGTGTTGGCATTAAACACTGAAATGGGCAAATTAATCAATTGTGAATTATTGAAAATATCTTATTAAATATTGAAGTAATAAAATGACCTGCACATTAAGACAATTATTCACTAAATTAAAACATCTGTCATGCTGAATAATTGAATGACGCTGCTGTTATCACCATTAGTTCAATACCATTTTTATGCTTTTGTTTTGAAAGCTACACGTTTGACAGGAAACGTGTATACTGCTTCTGTCCAGCTTTAATGCGGAAGAGAATGTTGACGGGCTGAGCGCGTGCTCTTTCGCTCCACTAACGTCCGCAGTCAGGATTCAAATAGGGACGCTCTGAGAAGGGGGAGCATCAGTTCATCTTCGGAAGAATCTTGAATCTATCACAATGAGTGGCCGCGGAAAGGGAGGAAAGGGACTCGGTAAAGGGGGCGCTAAACGTCACCGTAAAGTCCTCCGTGATAACATCCAGGGAATCACGAAGCCCGCTATCCGCCGTCTGGCTCGCCGTGGCGGAGTGAAGCGTATCTCCGGTCTGATCTACGAGGAGACCCGCGGTGTGCTCAAGGTGTTCCTGGAGAACGTGATCCGTGATGCTGTCACCTACACCGAGCACGCCAAGAGGAAGACCGTCACCGCCATGGATGTGGTCTACGCTCTGAAGAGACAGGGCCGCACCCTGTACGGCTTCGGAGGTTAAACCTGAAACCTGAACCAACAACAACACAAAGGCTCTTTTAAGAGCCACCCACCTCAACTGAAGAGTGCAATCCGTTAATTTATTGTTGACATGATATAAGGTTGAACAGTGTTGATATTATTTTAATTAGGCAACACATACCTAACCTACAACTGTATTTGCGTTCATGCAATTTCTAAAGACAATTGAACTAAAGACGTAAGCATGCAATGGGACATCATAAATGCAGATTCATGTTCTCTCACCTGCCCATCGTTTCTTTAAAGTTATAATCAGATAAGTAAAATCTCCCCTTCATTTACACTTGATAGGGAAGCAGCTGCTTTCACAGCCCAGCAGCTCTTTGAGTTGACTGTAAAGCCTTATACTTTGTCATGGACTTAGTCTATGATGTGCTTTTAATTTCTAACTAACTTACCTATTTGGACAGGCATCAATTTGACACAGAGGAACACACCAATGTGCTGACTTTTGGGTCCGTGTATCTTTTGTTCATTCGATTTTCTTTTCAGAAACAGGTATTAAAAAGCAAAAAATGAGTTATTTCATTTTTGTTTTGAAATACAAGGCGTTTTTCTTTTTCATGGTCAAAAAGGGATGAGCGAAATTTAAAAAGTGATTCGATTTTCATTTTCTATTTCATATAACAAAAAATAAAATCACTATTTCAAAAATTTTAATAGTTCTCTACATTTTAAGATGTTTTAACTGAAAACAATTTGAGCAGAATTAAATTTAATTCTGCTCAAATTGCATAGAGACGCTCTGATATTTAAGTTACCCTTAAAAATGTATTTAAAAAAATCTGTGACAGGTGACATGAAACTTTCAATGGATTCTTGTTCCTCTTGACCCTGGCTGTGGTCCTGAGGAGTTTCTGCAGATTTTACTGTATAATTATTGAGAAAAATAAAGATAAGTTCTGCTCAAATTGCATAGAGACTCTTTGAATTTTTTTTTTATATTTAATATTTTATTTTCAAAAATCTGTGACAGGTGAGAAGAAACTTTCAATGGATTCTTGTCATGTCTCTGGCTGTGGTCCTGATCATTTTTTAAAACCTAGAGAAACCTTTCTGTTGAATTGAAATGTGGTTTGTCTTGCTTTCTTTTTTGCAAGGTGATCCATTTGTACTTCTACAGATTCAGTGTGACAATAAATCCATAAAGGGGAGACATTTAGCATAACCACTTACAGTATATGTAAACTCACTCCCCATGGTGGCTGTTTCTGTTGTGATGAATAATTTATCAGGTTGTATTTTTCTTATTTTGTATTACATCTTGAGATTAATCAATATTTAAGAAGAACTTGTCTTTATTTTTCTCAATAATTATACAGTAAAATCTGCAGAAAATCCTCAGGACCACAGCCACGGTCATGAGGAACAAGAATCCATTGAAAGTTTCTTGTCACCTGTCACAGATTTTTTTAAATACATTTTTAAGTGTAACTTAAATATCAGAGCGTCTCTATGCAATTTGAGCAGAATTAAACTTAATTCTTGGGGGCCTGTAATTGGAGCGCAGCCTTTATTTGTCTATTTGCTAGTAAAATGAATTTGGCCTTAAATTGGGACGGGCTTTAATTAAACGTTTTTCGGTAAATATCATTTCAAAGATCTGGACTGTTGACTGGTTGTGAATGTCATTTCAGGACATCGTGTAGACTTATGTCCATGTCAAAGTGAAGTAGGTGGTGGGATATATCGCCAAGCATTTGAAGTGTGTATGATACATGAAATAATCATAAAATGTAGTATGGAACAGTATCAACACACGAATATCCTTTAAAACCAAGCCTGTGTGTAAAATCCCTTGAGCATCTTTAAACGATAGAAAATCCACATCGATTTTCAGCTACTTCCCTTTTGGACGGAGGATTTTAGTCCCAAGGTGCCGAACAAAGCCGTACAAAACCAGCTTTGTTCCTGCTGCTGTTACTCAACTGATCAAGCTGTAGCGTGTACATAGCTAAATACATCTAGTCCAAAATGTATTTTCATAATAGTTCTACTGGTATATTGTGTGTTAGAACAACTGTAACGACCGATTATTAAAATATTTCTGATTCTAATTCAGTGTGAATGAGGGGTTCTCTATCCATAGAGAATGGATAATGTCACTTTTTGAAAGTGTCTCTCACTCGGGGCACCCGGTGCTTAGTGCGCACGCCCCATGTGCGGAGGCTGTAGTCCTCCAAGCGGGCAGCCCGGGGTTGAATCCGACCTGAGGCTCCTTTTCCCGCATTTCACTCCCCACTCTCTCCCCCATATTTCTGATTCTATCCAATGACCTGTCTCTACAAATCGGTCACAAATTCAAAGTATCGTATACTCAACTCAATGTATGAGATTTGTTTTGTGGCAAGGCGTAACAGGACAGGACAAAAGACAAAATACATTTAAAAAGCTAACGCTGTAAAATGTAAGATGCACTGAATATAAAGTGCTGAGTCAACAGTACCATTTAAAACCATAATAATATCAGCCTACATACATTAAAGAGTAACTGCTGACAATATTTCCAACAGAAACGGACCAAAGCGACACAGCCGAGGTCAGATACAAACTGAAACACAATAATAGCATCACGGGTACCAACGGCGTAACCAACACAACTATCTACTGCGTGACTTGAATTAAGGAGGGACATGGCACCGGGATAAAGACTGCCTGAAGGCTGTCTGTTGGATTTAACAGAGGGACATAGAATACGTTAAATTTGTTACACTTATTCAACCTTGTTTATCTTGTTACTAACCATTACAACCAGATACACAAAGGTGTGTTTTATGGAGCCGTTAAATATGTTCCAACTGAAGCTTTAATAACAAGTTTGAGCCTGTTCTTTTGTTGAATAGGAGGAGAAATGACCTCCAAAGACCAGCACACACACCCTGAGACTTCCGCATAGTTACTCCGTGAGTCAGCGGAATTCGACCAATGGCAGAAGGGGAACCGAACATTCGATTTCCATACGCTGTGTTTAAAGTCAGCCAGCGCTCGACAGCAGATCAGTTCTCTCAACGAACAGCATCATAGTATCAACCGACCATGCCTGAGCCCAACGTTAAAGTCGCTTCCAAAAAGGGGAGCAAGAAAGCCGTGACTAAGACACCCGGCAAGAAAGATAAGAAAAGGAGAAAGACCAGGAAGGAGAGCTACAGCATCTACGTCTACAAGGTGATGAAGCAGGTCCATCCTGACACCGGGATCTCCTCCAAGGCGATGGGCATCATGAATTCTTTCGTGAACGACATCTTTGAGCGTATCGCCGGTGAAGCCTCCAAGCTGGCTCACTACAACAAGCGCTCCACCATCACCTCCAGAGAGATCCAGACCGCTGTCCGCCTGCTGCTCCCCGGAGAGCTGGCTAAGCACGCCGTGTCTGAGGGCACCAAGGCCGTCACCAAGTACACCAGCTCCAAGTAAACTCCTCTACTGACCAACAAACCCAAAGGCTCTTTTAAGAGCCACCCACTTCTTTAAAGAGTATCTGTACCTGTCAACAAAAAAATGATTCCCATTCCACCTGACTACAAGTGATTTGAGCTGCTCCATAGAGTGTGTGCAGGAAGTGACATCATCAGGTTATATTGTCATAGAAAACTGTGATACCAGAAGGACTTGTCATTTCAGTGTTAATACTAGTTTATGTGTTAAAGTTGCAGGATTCATTCACACCTAGTAATTCTCTGTGAGTTCAGATGTCCTTCTTGTTTTTTGGTGTGGAAGTTAATTATTCATTCAAGACCACATGTAACCACTAAACCTCTCCAGAAGCGTGTCTTAACTACTTCTGCCACGTTTCACCATTTTAATTTCCCTTTGCTGTTTGCAAACACACCAGTGGGTATCTAAATATGCTGCAAGGAGGCCTTTTATTTTGAGCAGCCACTTTTCTTATTTGATAATGACATACGTGCGCATTGAAAACTACTTGTGACTCAGAGCACAATGACGTGTTGGGTGCAGTGGAATCGAGTTAATCAACGTGGTTGAACTCCTTCATTCTTCACAAATGACAGCAACAATAGGTGATAAATCCAAAGCTGCACATGAAGGCCTTTTTTGACATTCCAGGGTAAAACACTGCAGCTGAAAATCTGGGGTTTAGTTACCCTACATTTGCACATCGCAGCAGGAGATCCCTGTTGGAAGGATATTACCTGTCGTAGAAGGAACTTTGTGTGAATGTTGTGTTAGAGAACATGCTGAAGACCGTTTCACGGTATAAACAGCATCTCCCTGAATATTTCCAGCTGTTTCATCAGGCAGATATTAAACATGGAGGGTAAATTCTGCTCTACAGATGTCATTTAAGAAACTTAAGATCGAGCTGCTGAAACTTGAAGAGCAGGATTTTCATGTTAAGCTATGTTCAAATAAGTTGCCTTCAAATTTGAATTCATCAGCAGTTGTCTTTTATTTTAAACACATGTGGAAGGCGTGCAGACATTATCATGTTATTATTCATTTTTCCACTTGGTCCTGTCGGCTATTTTCATGTTACATGGTTTATCCTGTTCCTGTGGTAAGTACAGTTCTGTTTTTAATTATGAGGACACAACATTACTGGTTTGTACTGGTTTGTACTGGTTTGTCTTGGGTTGTGTGATGAACGTTTATAAGACACATTTGTTGTTAGAAGCTCAATAAATTGCTAACGCACAAAAAAAGATGAAGCTCAGAGATTGGTGATGAGGTTCTGATTTATTTAGAGAGTTAGGAGGTCATTATCATCACTGAAGTGATTTGGATTAAATGTTGATAGATAATAAAAGAAAAGGGATTTCAGAGTTTATATTTTCTACAGTACGAACATTATCTCCGTCACACTTTTTGTGATTTGAGGATTTCTGAGCAAACGGACAATAAAGTGTTATCTTAACTTATCTTCATCTCTGCTTTCTTCAGATTATCTTTTCATTCATTTAGTGTTGTGAGATTGTGAGATTAACCCTTTGTCAGATCATAACATTAGATAAAACCAATGAAACTACGGCCTCCCAGCAAAATTAACCCAAACAAACAAAATGGCTAACAAGCGCCATATTTTTAATTTATGCAACTTTTCAGGTTGAAAAATTCTGAATTCCCGACACATCTGGAAAAAAATCCCCTCAGTGAAGAATCAGACATGTTGTCTTCTGATCTTAAGTGGAGATATATTAATTTATTTATCTGAATAAAAGACTGTAAACATCTTCTCAAAAGTGGAAGCACCGATAAATGCGTACCTTAACGTACCGAAGCGGTGCTGAAGTGTTCATCCGGTTTAGAGACCGACGGTCTTTCTTCAGTCCGATCAGATTCCCTCTGATCCTGAAGCGTCGGAGGCTGTGATGAGCATGAATCTTTGTGAATCTGTCAGACTTCAGCTCCTGCGGTTCATCATTATTTTAAAGATTTAAAAGTCAGCTGTAAAGGTTAATTTATAGAAGTGAGTCATGTCTGTCTGTAAAGACTGTAATGAGTCTTAATAAATAATCAAACAGTGTCATAGTTTGGATAAATGCTTCTTTATTTAGATTTAGACGACTTAGATTCTCAGACTTTGGGACAGTGGACAGAGTTAGAAATCAGGGAGAGAGAGACGCTGGGGAACGACATGGCCAGAGGTCAGACCTGAACCTGGCCGCCCGCAGAGGACCACAGCCTCTGCATCAGGGGGAGCGCACCGACCACTAGGCCACGGCGCCCCAAAATGTGTCTTGACTTAAGATGTGTTAACCTGAACACACACGGACACACACTGTATTACATGCTTTAGTCTTTAATAAGCAAAAACAGACAAATTAACACGTTTGTCTTCATTTGTTTTGTATTATAATTATTTTCATTCAAGATATTTATCAGATTTTTATTATTATTATTTATTGAATCTCCTGAGTTGTCCATTATAACTTTTATAATTGTATTATTTGTTATGCTTTAGCAGTATTGTCACATACTGAGAGAGAGAGAGAGAGAGAGAGAGAGAGAGAGAAATAGAGCGAGGCCGGCTGTATCACGTGCACGCTCTTGTCCAATCAGAGAATAGCGCGCTCACACTCTGGCTATATAGTCCAGGCAGCGCGGCGGTAAACTCATACCTTCTTCTCTTTGAACAAAGGAAAGCAGAAAGTGGTGAAACATGGCAAGAACCAAGCAGACCGCCCGTAAATCCACCGGAGGAAAAGCTCCCAGGAAGCAGCTGGCGACCAAAGCTGCCCGTAAGAGCGCCCCGGCCACCGGCGGAGTGAAGAAGCCCCATCGTTACAGGCCCGGTACCGTGGCTCTCAGGGAGATCCGTCGCTACCAGAAGTCCACCGAGCTGCTGATCCGCAAGCTGCCCTTCCAGCGCCTGGTGAGGGAGATCGCTCAGGACTTCAAGACCGACCTGCGCTTCCAGAGCTCCGCCGTCATGGCCCTGCAGGAGTCCAGCGAGGCTTACCTGGTCGGCCTCTTCGAGGACACCAATCTGTGCGCCATCCACGCCAAGAGGGTCACCATCATGCCCAAAGACATCCAGCTGGCCCGCCGCATCCGTGGAGAGAGAGCTTAGACCCCCATCATCCGAAAACCAAACCACAACGGCTCTTTTAAGAGCCACCACATTTAACAAGAGCTCAGATCCTGCAGTCATTATAATATAAGTGTTGTGTACCAGTTACATTTTATGGTCAAGATAATATTTTTACATGTTGGAAAAGCACACAGTGATTCTGGTTTCTTGGATCCTGAGTAACCAGTGATGGTTCTGGTTCAGCTCACTAAGAAGAGCCGGCTCTCTCTCTGCTCCCAAACAGCTCTTCATTTTAACACTTTATACCTTTTTATAGTTTAGTGCAAAACTGAAAAGTCATTTTCTAAAATCATACATGGCTGTAGTTAATGGTTTTCATTGCATTTACAGATCCTTATAATTCCCCCAACCACCCAGTGAGTTCTCGTGTGTCTGTAGTTTGTGGTTCCTGCTCAATATGACATTAAGCTAGCGCTGAGATCATTTTATTTTACCTTGTATTACTTTATAGAAAACAAAAGAAAAGGCACACGGACAGGAGCCAGCTCCCATCGTTCACTCATCACTACTTTAAATGTTGTGTACCAGTTAGATTACATGGCCATGTCTCCCTTTCTAGTTTCTTAGAGATTGACTCACTGATGGAGAATTTCAGATTAAAGTGGGCGCTTTAAAGGTAGGGTTGGTCATTTCTTCCAGATACACTTTTTAAGATGTCGGTTGAAACTGTCTTTAGGTCCTGACAGAAATTAATAACTCAGGTGCTCTGAAAAAGGAACAAAGAAAATCCGTCATCTGTAGCAGTTGTAAACTCGTAAAAACTTCGACCAATGTCTGCACTCAGTTCGAGTTTTATAAACCAATCACGCCTCCCTGTCTCCCTGCTCGTTCTCTACCCCATGCGTGCACGAGCCCACACTCAAAGCATGAGCTGAGGTCCGCTTCTGGACCAATGGCGCTCGTGCATGTAAGTGAGGGGCGTGGCTTTTGAGGGAGCACAGAGGGGAGGGGCTGGGTGAAGACGGAGCACGGAGAGAATGCTACTTTCAAAATCATGCTAGTTTTAGACAATTACCAACCCTAGCTTTAACATTAAATTGTTTTAAATCTGATGAGTGCAAAGTTGATCAGCCTGTAATTATTCATAAAGATTTTATTGTCATGGGGAAACATTTGAGTTTCTTATTCTAAAATGATAAGAAGAAGAAATTATTAAAATGAGGATAATACTTAGAGAGGGTGGGCCTTGCATCAGCAAGACAGAGAAGTAGGTTATAAGAAATAAAAAAGAATGGGTTAGAAATACACAATAAACTTTATATATACAAAATCAAAATTGGAGGTATGAAATATATAGATGGTAAACTAGACAGGACACTTAATACTAGTGAGATAAGAGCAGCATGGTATAATAAAACAGTTTAATATACCATATTCTGTAATGTAGTATAGAATATAAAGTATATTATATCGTAAGTAATGTGGGCTGGCATGAGGGGGGTGTTGTTGGTGTTGACACTCAAAGGAGCACCTGGGGTCTGTACTACGAAGCAGGATTTGGGGTTAGCGAGGTCACTTCAGGGTTAACCCTGGGTTTTCAGTTCTACGAGGGTCGTTCACTTCTTACCTGGGTATATCGCCACGGTAACTTACGCTGTACACATAACCTGCTCCGGAGCAGGTTATGTTGGAGATCAGATCAACCTGTGAAAATCTCCACCCACTGACCAATCACATCTCTTAATCGTGGAGCTCCCGGAGCCGATCAAGAGGGGGGGGGGACACTTCATGTGTCCCGTATGATTTTACATTATAGTCCGTGAAGGTAATGATTATTTTTCACTGATATGTATCGTCCTTCATCCTTTAACAGAGACTGAAAAGGCGCCGGAGCATTTTAGTTGTGTTTTTAAGATGCACAATTACGAAGAGCTTCTTCTGTCTTTGAATGATATCTTCATATGAATGTTTAGTGTCTCCATGCCGCTCTGTTTGTGATGGTCAGAGCTGCAGCTGAAATAGAACTTCTCAAACTGTTCTACTCTCCACATGAAAGAGTCAGAGCAACACATTCAGTTCAGAGAAGAAACAGGAGTTATTATGCTCAGTTCAAAGGTCAACTAACGATGGAACAAATAGAATAAGTCGCAGTTGGGACGTTAATACTCGCAGATTTTTGTCTTTTATGCCATTTGTTGCTGCAGCTTTGTAACTTTAGTCTTTGGGAGCCTGTTTGTCTTAAACGTATTTATATTGTTAATATAGTTTGATCAGAGTTTGTAGATATGACGATCTTCTGACGGCAGACGCAGTCATGCTTGTGATAGGTTAAATGAAGCTAACTCCGCCCTTTTATGTGAACGCGCTCCTGGTAACTCTGGGTTTACCTATCAGGTTGATAACCAGCTTCGTAGGACTGTTAACCACGATCTCTTATGTTAGGGTTAGTGAAGCCAGATAACTTAAAGATACCCTGGGTCTGTTTAACTCGCTTCGTAGTACAGGCCCCTGAAGGAGTAAGCTAACCAAGATGGCGACGATTTTGAAGACCAAAGGTTAGGCTGAATCTCGGTGTCCTCCCTAAACCCTGAGCCCTTACTGACTTAATGGATGTCACCTGTAAAGTGAGTGAACGAGGTTGTAAGGACTTGAAATGGTTAAATAGGAATGGAACATTACTTTCCGTTGTGGGATAAATAAAAGTTTATCTTATCTCATATATAAATATAACAGGACTAACATGCTCTCTGTCTCTCACAGTAGATTTCTTAATTAGCTGTAGTTTCTAAATAAACTTCTTTGGTAGGCTGTAAGTAAAGCGTGGTTTAGTCGTTTAATGGCGTTTGTTTACCTTTCAGTTGTTGTGGGCTTCTCCTGGGAATCTTATGTTTCACGTCACAATGCTATGAACTATAGGTAATGCCCAGGGTGCACAAAGGGCTCGAAAAGCCAGCGAGAGATCCCTCAAGCACTTCACGATTCAAGAGTGGGACAAGCCCTCAGAGACTGACCGGGAACACGCATCAAGTCAGTGATTGGGCCTTAACAGAGCTGCAGGTTTTAAACAGACTAAGAATATATATTTACAGATGACAGCAACAAACTTACAGAAACATGAACTAAGATTTGAAGAGACTAAGGTGTAGATACAGCTCTGTATGTATACAGATCATATTAGTGCTGATGATGGTGCAGCAGTATTAATGTCCTATAGTCAACTCAGTTTCATATTTTATCAAAGCGAGTAATGTTGGTTAAAGGTAATAAGAACGAGCTCTCTTCAGTTGAGGTGGGTGGCTCTTAAAAGAGCCTTTGTGTTGATGGTTCAGGTTTCAGGTTTAACCTCCGAAGCCGTACAGGGTGCGGCCCTGTCTCTTCAGAGCGTAGACCACATCCATGGCGGTGACGGTCTTCCTCTTGGCGTGCTCGGTGTAGGTGACGGCATCACGGATCACGTTCTCCAGGAACACCTTGAGCACACCGCGGGTCTCCTCGTAGATCAGACCGGAGATACGCTTCACTCCGCCACGGCGAGCCAGACGGCGGATAGCGGGCTTCGTGATTCCCTGGATGTTATCACGGAGGACTTTACGGTGACGTTTAGCGCCCCCTTTACCGAGTCCTTTTCCTCCCTTTCCGCGGCCACTCATTTTGATAGATTCAGGATTCTTCCGAAGATGAACTGATGCTCCCCCTTCTCAGAGCGTCCCTATTTGAATCCTGACTGCGGACGTTAGTGGAGCGAAAGAGCACGCGCTCAGCCCGCCAACATTCTCTTCCGCATTAAAGCTGGACAGAAGCAGTATACACGTTTCCTGTCAAACGGATTCTAGACGTGACGTCACCGGAGTAAAAGCGTCTTTGACAGCTGGGGCTTCACTGGTTTAAGGTCAAATACCGCTAATGGTTTGATTTGCCCTGCTTAATCATCATTTGATTATGTAGGGCCTCTTTGCTTGTTATCATGTGTGTAGAGTACAGCTCATCAGAACAGCCTGTGAGTGTACGTCATGTGTTATCAATAAAGTTTATCCTCATCCTTATCCTTATTGATTACACAAAGGCTGCTGTGTGACAGACTATAAATTCGCTCTAATCCAAACGAGCATAATCAGCTGTATGTAGCCAGTGACGTCATAGTCACCCCATTACTTGTAGTTACCATTATCAATACTGAATAACTACATTATATGTTATCGCGAGGGTTTAACTCTTTGGGGTTTTGTGGGTGGCTCTTAACAGAGCCTTTGGGTTGGTTCAGATATTGAGTCTGCGTCTCTACTTCTTGGGGGCCTTCTCGGTTTTCTTGGGCAGCAGGACGGCCTGGATGTTGGGCAGCACGCCTCCCTGAGCGATGGTGACTCCTCCGAGCAGCTTGTTCAGCTCCTCATCGTTGCGGACAGCCAGCTGCAGGTGGCGGGGAATGATGCGGGTCTTCTTGTTGTCGCGGGCTGCGTTTCCAGCCAGCTCCAGGATCTCAGCAGTCAGGTACTCGAGCACCGCCGCCAGGTAGACGGGAGCTCCGGCGCCGACCCTCTGGGCGTAGTTGCCCTTCCTCAGCAGCCTGTGAACACGGCCGACAGGGAACTGGAGTCCAGCACGGGATGACCGGCTCTTTGCCTTGGCTCTTGTCTTTCCGCTTTTGCCTCTTCCGGACATTTTCAGATTTGTTGTTTCTTCGTCGAGGAGATAAAGTGAGCTCGTGAACGGTCGAAATAACTCTTCTTACGGCTCCACCGAGCTGGTCTCTGATTGGCCAGGCTTATCGTATGTTCTATCGTCCAATCAGAACTCGGGAAAAAAATTGTGAAGTTACCGGAGTTATTATACAACTTCCGTCCGCGATTTTTAGGGGGATTGTCAAAATAAAAGGCAACGGAATTGGTAATTAACAACGTCACATTTTTTTAACAGAATAAAGGAGGCCTCACTCACTTTAGAGAAGTTTCTTTCATATTCTAATGATGTTCCGATTTTTCTAAAAAGATAGGTAGGTAGGTAGGTAGGTAGGTAGGTAGGTAGGTAGATTGATTCATCTATCTTAAGAATAGTTTACATTAGTACTTTTAGTATTTTCATGAAGACATATTCAGTGGGATGAGCTCTGTTACTGCTCGCCCATTAGGGGGAATAAAAGTTGTTTTTACGCAGCTCCAAGACAACCCCTGTGATGACGTCTGATACAATATAAACACCTGCTGAGAAGAAGAGTTTTTTACAGTAGATTCGAGATTCAAAAAACTTTATTGGATCACATATAGAGACAGAACATTTCCTTTTGTAAGAGGCTCAAACAAAATACAAAACACTGACACCCAGTGGACTCACATGAAATCATACCAGAAGTTTCATAAATAAGTCGAATAACATGCGAGTAGCACATTACTGTAATACGGAGCCCCTGAAGTCATGAAAAGTAAAAAAATATATACAAGATAATTATGTAGGACTTATTTATGCGAGTGTCAATAAGTACGGTTTGCCTAAGCACTTCAGTCAAATACTTTTCAAAGCACCCATTTTCTATAAGGTATAGAATTGAACATGTACACATACAAACATGTGAACACAGTTTGTTTTAAGTCACTGAGACATTCCTAGGTTAAAGTAAAACTTAATTTGTTGAGTTATCTCCATAACTGCACGATGGCTCAGTAAATAATACAAAACTTCACATTACATTTAAACAATTTAACAACTTAACATTTGAAAGGCGCCCTACCCGAACCGGCCGCATCCATCCTCATTTGTTTTGATTTGGAGGCGCACGTGAAGTGATGTTTTACATTTAATTTCGCACAGCATTGTGGGTGTTTAAAACAAACACTAAAATGAAGCTCATCACACATTCCTGACTCAACAAGACAAAAACTCTTCCTTTGGAGGGTAAAACTGAACAACAGGTGGCGACATTTCCCCATTTATGCAACTGAGTCCACTGATGTGTCAGTTCAGTCGGGGATGGCAGAGTTGTGTATCAAAGGGATTTATAAGTGGGTCTACCTGCATAACAGCATAGCTCACCACGCACATTAATTGAAACACCTTAAGCTGCGCAAATTCACATCATCATCACGTGAGATTGAATGGGTTTGCTCCTCAAAGTCCGTGTGTGGCTCTAAAAAGAACCTTTGGGTTCACCTGCTTCAGTACACGAACTTCTCAGCTACCTCTTAAGAGGTCATTGCCTCCTGCTTCGCTCTCTCGATGGCTCTTGGGGAGGGTTTGACCTGTTGAAGGCCACCATCCAGTGATTCTTGCCCCTATGGGTCGCCGGATGCGCCGCTGAGAATGCCGGTTGGGGAAGAGGTGGAGAGGGAGGGCGAGATGCAGCCCAGGTGGCTGCCTCGGGACGTCTCAGCCTGGATCGATGGTCCCAACGGTCCCGGAAGTGACCGGAGGTGCGTTGTTGGCGGGCATAGGTGAGCCTGGTCATGACCTGGTCCTTGGCTGTTGGAGGAGCTGGGCGCTATCTGCCGAGCAGGATGGCCTTCGATGCCAAAAGACTTGGATCCAGAGGTGGGACAGGAGGGATGCCTTGCTCGGTGAAGTCCACAACCTTGGGTATGGGCGCGTATTTCATCACCGGGCCTTTCAGATTGTTGGGCTCTGCTGCCGCACCAGACTGGTACCGGACAAAGGATCCTTTGGTGCCCTGACAGGTGGAATGTTTGGATTCTTTGAGTCACCAGAAGCACCATAAACTTTTTCACCACCGAAGGTGAAAAAATGCGCTCGTCGCTGCTTCTCATCCAGAGGAAGATGAGCACAGTACGGGCACCTGTGAGAGCCAGGCCGGCGTGCACCGGGCCGAGGCAGGTCTCACACCTGGAGTGAAGGTCGTTACTCAGACAGAAGCCCGTCTGACATTCAGCGCAGGGACGGAAAGTGCCGGATGTGGTCATGTCTGCTCGGTTTTAGCCTAAAGATAGGGTTCACATTGTCTGGTCTCCTGCTATTTATAGTCAGGATGAGACCACATGTGCGGACGAAGGTGTTTTTTTTCTCTAATTTAAGCCTCAAAGGACAGATGAAAACTTCAGGGGTGCTCAGAGATTATGATATGTAGTTCTGTCCAAGTGTTTAATGTTTCTTCTTAAACTCTTCACTGAACAGAAAGATATTTTTCTATATATTCTATGAGTATTACTGATGCTATACTCTGCAGCATGCGTTTTACACCTCGAATTATTTTATGTAGGAAATAAAATATGGAATATGCTGTTTTTGCATATTGTATTCTGCACATTATTGTCAATATCGTACAGTTAATAGCATATTCACTTATGTTGCTTTGCTCAGATCAGCTGATTACATAATTACACAAATCATTTATTCAATACTTTAGGACTCATAAACTGGAAACCGTACTGGGGATTATTATACACGTTATTCAAAATGATACATGGAAAATAAAATAAAGATATTTACAAAATAAATGTCCGATTTCAAAATCATGGTCATTCCACAAGGCTGAAGTGTAAAATCCTGCAGTTCCTCGAGTGTCCACTAGAGGCTGGATGCAGAAGCACAGGAAGTCACATACACACCCATTCTAAAAAGCCTGTTTTTACAGCAGACATTAACATGTTTACAGCCTGGTTCAAAAAAACAAACAGGTCTGATTAGCTCATGTCTCGATCAGCACACACTGTACGGGGGGTGAATGTTTTGATGACTCATCAGTTTTGATTTGATGAAGGATAAGAGTTATTCACAATAAGGCGTGTAGCTGACCTGATTGACAGGTGGGCGCGGTGTAACGGTTTGTCAGGAGGCTTAAAACCCGCCTCAGCTCCAGCTCTCAGCCTGTCGTTAGGTTGACTGAAAGTTAGGCTGAGACAGCATTTCCAGCATGGAGACCGCCATCGATGGGACTCCAGCGCCCCCTGCAGAGACAGACGGGTGAGGTCACTCAGGCTTCAAACATTGATACAGTCTGGTTTTTACCTGTACTATTTATACACTTTCAACCTGAGCATTCATGACCTTCAAATCTTATTTTTCTACTGCAGAAAACATACTTCTTACCTTTTCAATGTTTACATTATTGCTGTGTAATATATATATATATATTTATATTCTTTACATGTGGTAGCCTAAGCTACTTTTTACTGTAATGTTCATCATCTGCTGTAAATATCTTTACATACACATCATGTCTCTTCTCTTACTTGAATGCGAGTATGTCACTTTAAGCATTTCTAATTGTATTATGACAATAAAGGCGTTCTATTCTAGTTCTTTATTGATTATCATTTATGTAGCCTACATTGTATACATGACAAGACATTGAACTGATGTGGAATCAGTAGAGTGAAGTGAGTCAGAGCACATGTAAGGGTGGAGAGATGAACTTTAATGAGACAGACAGTGGACTACAACCAAACACTTTATTTATACAGCACATTTAAATCACACATGGAAGACACTTGGGTGAGCACACACAGGCCTACATACATAAATCACTGTCTTTAGGCCGACAGCCACATTTCATAGGGGTAAACGTTGGTTGATATCATACATAATTCATGTCACACTCGGGTAGCTCGTGGTCAGTCTGCGTTGGAAAGTTACGACATTATGGGTATTAATTAGATCTGTGAAAAGATTAAATTTTTAATATGATTAATCACGAGTTTGAAATTCAATTATTTAGCATTTAAAAATGAAACTAGTTGGGCTTTTATTTTGAATGTTTGTACTGTCTGAAGCTGAGAGTACCTTACTTGCTGTTTGAATTCAAACCTTGCTTTTATTTTGAAATATAATAGACCTTCTGATTATATTAGGCTATATAACACAAGAGCAGGTAAAAGACCTTACTCATTGTTATATGATGTTACAAAGACACAACGTTAATCCATCATGAGCACTAAGCTACAATAAGCAAAGAGCCAGTGATGAGGAAGAACTTCCTTTAAGAGGCAGAAACCTGGAGCAGAACCAGACTCATGATGAACAGCGAAACTGTAGTGGCAGAGGATAAATGGCCTCTGTTGTAAAAAGCGACCTGAAGACTACTCTTGTGTCTACTAACCATGGGACAGAGTAGGGAGGGCCATCCCTTCCCCATCCCAGGAAACAAATTGCAGCATATCAGGCCAAGAGTCGCCGTTTATCCTCTGCTGGACGAGAAAAATGAAGAGTATACTTCTTTAGCCCCCACTTCATCACTGCATCTCCCTCTATCCCACTTTCCAAACCCAGCACAGTTTCACTGTTCATCATGAGTCTGGTTCTGCTCCAGGTTTCTGCCTCTTAAAGGAAGTTCTTCCTCAACACTACTGCATATCGTCAATCAATCGATGGTGTGAGTAAATGGGTACAACCTATGGAGACTGAAAAATAAGTGTATACTCTGTATTCATGTGTATACCCTGTACTATACCACCAGGGAGATGCAGGAAAAAGGAGACAAACCGAGCAACAACAATGAGTAAGACAGATTTAAAGGGGACATATTGTGAAAAATACACTTGTACAGTGTTTTTGAACGACCAACAAAATTCGAAATAAATCCATCCAGTCCTTTGTTTGTGGTCTGCAGAATTCTTACAACACAGAGAAAAATGCTCCGTTTCAAATGTGCTCTCCTTGTGACATCACAGTGGGATTCTGGTAAAAAAAAATACCCTCCCCTCTCCTGGTATCTCCACCCATGGATTCCACCACCAGCCTAGAGCAAAACTTTTGAGCAGGTCCGCCATTTTTATTCTCGCTAGTGAAGGAGTGATGTCTACTGGGAAAACTCAGGGGGGGGGTCATTGCATTTAAAGAGACACACACACCAAAACGGAGCGTTCTGAGAGAGCTGGTTTCTACAGGGTCACAAACCTCCTCTGGTGCTTGATTCATGTTATATTTTGACCAAAGCACAGCACAGATGTTTCATTTAGACCACAGGGGACTGTTTGAAAAGGTGGAGAAGGGGGATAATATGTCCTCTTTCATATATATTATATACTGATCAAAGTGATTGCGTTAATTATAGAAGTTGAAGTTGAGCTCCTCTAAGGTTCACTTTCATATAATAGTAGAGTAAAGTAGAGTAGGACTAGAGTAGAAGTGGAGTGGTGATGGAGGCTCTGGGGTCAGAGGCGAAAGGCATCCCAGCATCCTCGTTGATTGGCGAAGTGATGTCGGCCATCTTGGATTGTAGCGGGGAAGAAAGATTGATGCGGTAAGCTCCTTTTTTAGTCCTTAAATTTCTTTTTCTCAGCAACGACCGACCACAACCGCACTCACATCACACTCCTCCCATGTTGCCGTCACAACGGCGCCAGACTTTGAAGGGGAGAGGGCGGATAAATCTGCATCAAGCCAGGCATCCCGGTTTCGTTTCTTATTGTTGTTGTTTTGGGGGAACTAATAGACGGAGGCGCAGCAGGCCCAAACCCGGAGAAAAAACCCACCTGCGCCCGCCGGCTCCCTCTGACCGGTGGTTTGTCTTCAAAACCGAGTACGAGCCGCAGTTATCTACCTACCAGACACAGATCTGACTGCTTAAACCACCTCTAATGAGCTGTACTTTGCTATTAGCCGCTCAGCTCGAGCATTAGCTCCTATGCTAACGCCCCCATGCATTCATATGGAACTAGCTGTTAGCTCAAGAGCGCTAGTCGGTTAGCAATAGCTCCTGCTAACATTCTACATCTCTCAGGTTAATTAGATTAAAGTTGTGATTTTTAATTAGGCTCGGGAGTAGAAAAGACACTTTATCACAGCGCTATATACAAACCAGCGGGTAGACTTTAATTTAAATTAACGTTTAACGGGCAGATGATCGAAGCTAGCATTAGCTTCAAAGGCTAACGTTAGCTAGCATTTTGCGACACTGCCGCAGCTTCAACGTTGCTTTGGAGCGAGGTTGCAGGTTTGTGTGCAGGTTGCACAAAGTTTAGAATGATTTTTTAACTTAAACGCGACATTAATGTATACTTTAAGTGAAATTGAAAGCATGTAAATGTAGAGTTGGCCGCAGTTCAGTGAGCATCACTGCTGCACTGACTGTAAAATAATCGAGTAAACAAAAGTAATCCGGACAGATTTCTGCTCATACACGACTGTGTGTTTCATTTCCCCAACATGTTATATATCTCAGCTGCCGGGTTTTCATCTGCTTTACAGCCTGTATTAAGTCAGGTACACTGTGTGTTGTGAAGTGGTTTAATATGTGCAAACTCAAAGGTTGAGTCAAGGCTCGACTGGTGACTTTAAGGTTGTTGCAGCCACGTTTCAACTCCTCTCTCTCACCCAATGTGTACATTGAACATCCTCATGTAAAGATGCTTCATGAACTTGTTTTAAAACAAAATGTTTGGTCGTCAGCACTTATAACATGTTTTCCTAATGCTTTTAATTAGGGCTGGGTATTATCAATAACCTCACAATTCAAGTTGATTTCAATTCTTTGGCTCACGATTCAGTTCCGATAACGATTTGTGAATCTCAGTGAGGCGGCTCCCACAGAATTTTAAGCTTTCATATCGATAGGTTGGTGTGAAAACTTTGACAATTTATTTGTGCAATCTAAGGCACACTCACACTAGGCAATCTGTACAGTGCCCAAGCACACTTCAGACCTCAAAAAGTCCAGTTTGTTTGAATAGTCTGAGTGCTCCGTACACTTCCTCGACCCTGGCACGCTTGGAAGAGGTGTGCTTCGGCACGGTACAGTTCATGCACGAGCACAAGCACGAAACGTGGACAGCCTTCATTTATGGAGAAATCCCAGAGTGTTCTGGCTGTATCTGACTAAAATAAAAATAAAACTCCATGTGTTTTATTGCGACGTTACGTACTAGAGGTAACCTGTACTAACCCGGTTAGTCCTGGAGTAGTGTGAGTGCAGGCCAGTGGAGAGGGGGGGACAATCGTGCCTCTGCACGGTACAGGACAACTGGGCCTGAGTGCGCCCTTACACAGTGCGACAGGTAGAGCTTGGCGATATGAACCTCAAATCATCTTTTTAAGTTGAATGGCGATACATGATATATCTGGATATTGTTTTAATCGTTTTCAGGGAGGTGTTTGCACATCCAACTATCTCATGAAGGAGGTGCGTAGGACGTCAAACTATCACATTGCAAAGAGCGCAGCTCCATAAGGGCGCTGTCACACTGGCCGGTACGGCCCGCGGTCTCACTGCACCAGAACTAACCGTGCCCTCTTGGACATAACGTCGTAATACAACACATGCATGCTGTATGTTATTATGAAGCGTGCTCAGTTTACAAACGCGCAGTTGAGTCCGCGTCTGCACATCGGAGAACAACACAGAGAGCATGACAGCTACTTTACAGCCATAAAACTCTGTAACTAATTTGAAGTGTTCCCACACAGCTGAAGTCTTCGGCATTTTGTCTTCCCTTTAACGGCCGCGGTGAACTGAAGTGTGACGTTCACTGACCGCTGTGAGGATAGGAGTATCAGGTACCCAAAAAAAAAAAAAAACGAATATCTGAATCCCAAATTTAATAATCGATTGCCTACCCGACGATCTGAATATTCGGTCCAGCCCTAGTCTCTCGCTGTGAGGGGCTTGTGTGAACAGTCAGATCAGGAGAATATCCGGAGCAGTCCTGAATGTGAAAACCGCTTTTGATTAGATGAGGATCACAGGTTTTCATGGCTACATCATCAATCTCTCTGCAGGTTTATGATCGCAAAGATTCCTTCTGTAACCCTTTGCAGCATCTTGAGACTCTGCAGGTAGGAGCTGCTTCCTCTGTTTAACATGTCCCTGTGTCTGCTCTCTCAGGTGACACGCGGTATGTTTGGTGCTAACCGGAAGAAGTTTATGGAGGGAGGGGTAGAGAGCGACTACTCGGACGACTCCAGCCTCTACTACACCCAACAGTCCATGTTCCCTCCACACCGCCCTGACAAAGACGTGAGTCATCCGTAACACTCTTGTAGCAGTGTGCAGAAGAGTCAACTTTGATTTCAGATTTAAAGGAGCTACTGGGATAAGTCACACACAAATGTACGAGGTTAGTTATTTATTTTCCCTGCCTGATGTTAAAGGATGTCTTTGTGTTTATGTCGTCTTCAGATGCTGGCGTCTTCCTCTGCTTCCTCAACGGGTCAACTGTCACAGCTCGGAGCCAGTTTATATGGCCCGCAGAGTAAGATGAACACACACACAGACACTCCTATACTCTCACATCTTTTTCTGTCTTATAATCACAGTCTTTCTCAAGCTTTCTTCATGTTGTGTTTACTTAAAAAAAAATCTCAAACACGATTAGCCTTTAGCTGAATTCAATCTCAGGAAGTTTCTTCCGGGTCAAACTCCCAAAACTTCCTGCCTGGGCTGAAGATATTAACGGAGGCACATGGACTTGGAAGTTCATGAGGCTTTTTAGGCCGCTACAATCACTTCTATCTGAACCAGTTCTCTTGCCCGCTTCCATCGCTGCAACACCTGTTGGTTTGACCTGATAACTGCTCTCATATCTGGCAAACCGAGGGGCGTCCAAAACGGCCGTGTGGGGGTGCCTTAAAACCGCCTACCTTCTCTGGTCCAAACAAATCCAGACCATTCAGACCAATAACCACGTGTCTGTCGGTCTTGTTTCAGGTGCGTTGGGGTTTCCCATGCGTGGGATGAACAGCAGTGCGGCTCCTCAGTTAAGTCGAAGTGGGTTGAACCAATCGGGGAGTCAGCTCCCCAGTCACGCCAGTACACCCAACTCTGGAACAATGCACACGCCTCCCTCGCCGAGCAGGTAAATGGCATATACTTTCTCCTCCTTCTCTTCCTCCTCTTCAGATTTAACAGCTCCCTACTTTTCCCATCTCCGCAGGGGGATTCTGCCCATGAGCAGCCGCAGCGTGTTGAACCACAGCCAGCAGGTGGGGGGTCCGACGGGTCAGTCGCCAGGGATGGTGGGAGGAGTCGGAGTGGAGAGGGGAGGGGCCGGAGGAGTCGGGACGGGGAGGAGCAGCATGGGGAGTCCCAGCAGGTCGTCACCCAGCATCATCGGGATGCCCAAACAGCAGCAAGCACGGCAGCCTTTCACCATCAACAGGTAACACGCGCGCACACACACACACACACACACACACACACAAAGGTCTTACTGTGCTATTGATTCATAACTTCATTTAGGAGTAGAAGTTTGTTGAGTAGTTTCGATGCTAATGTCTGTGGCGCTTGGGCCACAATGCTGTAATGCAGTGACACAAATATTATACAGAAGGAGACTCAAAATGAATGTGTAAAGACGTAATGGTGGCGGAGCTTCGTTATAGAGCTGTTGTGGAATCTCACTCTGGAAAGGTTAAGAGTCGGCAGAACAGAGCTGTGTGAGTGAAGTTTGTGCTGTTTGTTTACACTTTGTGCCCTCGTGCTGGACACCTTCATCACGCCGTTTTGAGGTTCACCGTAAAGGCACAAAGTACAAACAAGCTTTATTAAGACAGGCGGAAAAAAAGGGCTTCAGATTATATTTTTAAAGGTGGAGTCAGCAGCATTTGTCATCACAGTTTATAAACACAACATTCAAATGTGGCCCCTCCTCCTGGGCCCCCAGAAGCTCACACTGCAGGACGTAGTGTGTACGTTTACTGCTTGTACCTACACTGCAAGCTAACGCCACGCTAGCACAAGCTAACCGTTGGTGTTTGTCACCTGCCTGTCCAACAGGAAGCAGACCAACTCCACGTCCACGGGTAAAAGCCAACACAAGGTTCACCCTCGTTTTAGAACGAGCTTTATCCGCTTGGTGTTTCACCTCACTGTGATTATATTTTCTCTTCTTTGCTGCTACGTCCACGTCCGTCATATTCACCGGTTTTAGTCTCGTCCAATCCCTGAATTGTATCCACTCCTAAACTCACCTGCTGCGCTGTCATTGGCTGGAGGAAACACACCAGCTCCGCCCAGAAACATCCCGAGTCAACCAAAACAAACCAGAACAGTAAAATCCAGTCAGAGGACAGGGTCTCTGCAGACACAGTCACCAGCACACATGTACGGAGGCCCAGAAGGGACGATGGAGCAGCTTTGCTTTAGGAGAAGTTTATATTTTATATATTAAAATAACATTCTTCAGTCGGGTGTATTCCTCTGTTTTTAGCTCTCAGCTTGCAATGATCACTTCTTCTTGCTGAGTAAAAGGGAAACATTACGTAAGAGTCCGTTTGGCTCCATCATCAGATTCATTTTGACAAACTTTGGTCAGTTCTTCCTCTGGGTTTCATCATCTTCTCTTCCAGTTTTTAAAGCTCCTGTAAACGTTTCGTCTTTTTGTAAGCAGGAAAATAGATTTTTATTCCAACTGCTAATTAATCAAACATCGATTGACTGTTACTAACTCCATTTTTTTCACGGCTTAAAACCCAAGCAGGGAGAAAACGCCATTTTATGTTCATCTTGGTCATGTGGCGGTGTTCGTGGTCTCTGTAGTTTCAGTTCTGGTTTGTAAGATTTCTGAGTCAAACACTACAAAGTGTTGAGAATGACCCGGCCTCTCTCCGCCTGTGTGTCAGTATGTCAGGGTTCGGTGTGAACAGGAATCCAGGCTACAACATGAACAACTCTCTCTCCAACAACATCTTCAATGGCACAGGTACCAAACTAAAGACATTCTTAGGATTTGTGGAATTTCTCCGTTGTTTTATTGGATTTTTTTACTAAACCTTTTTTGCGTGTCGTTTCGTGCAGACGGCAGTGAGAATGTGACGGGTTTGGACCTGTCAGATTTTCCAGCGTTAGCAGACAGAAGTCGGAGGGACGGGGGCTCCAATCCAACCCCGCTGCTCAACCCGCTGGCCGGTCGGGCTCCCTACGGTGAGAGGAACCTCTGTGTGTGCTTTTTTCTTTATTTTTACATATCTGAAAAACTGAAGAGTTGACAGATGATACATTTCCAACATGTGTCTCCATCACGTTATGACTCCATGCTTCCTCTTCTCTCACTCTATTTTCCCAGTTGGCATGGTAACCAAGCCGTCCAGTGAGCAGTCGCAGGACTTCTCGATCCATAACGAGGATTTCCCAGCTCTCCCCGGGCCAAACTACCAAACAAAAGACCCCACCAGCACCAACGAGGACAGCAAAACGGTTAGACACGTCGTGTTTCTCCCCTCCTCGTTCCTGTTCTCCTCTCTGTAACTTTCTCGCTCATGTTCTCGTGTCCTTGTTCATGCGGTGCTTTCATTCTGCTTTTCTCACCCATTTTTTTTTTGTCCACTCAGAATCTGAACTCATCAGGAAAGTCCACCTCCAACTCAGACGGTCCAAAGTTTCCGGGCGATAAGAGCTCCGCACCGAGCAACAACAACCAGCAGAAGAAAGGGATTCAGGTGCTTCCTGACGGTGAGACGCCAAAATGTACACACAGACATAAAAATAATAAAACTAGTGACTGTGCAACAAAGTCCAGTCCGAACGATGCAAACGTGTTGAATCTATGTCCCAGGCCGTGTGACCAACATCCCGGTCGGCATGGTAACGGACCAGTTTGGTATGATCGGCTTGCTGACGTTCATCCGGGCGGCAGAGACAGACCCCGGCATGGTGCACCTGGCGCTGGGCTCTGACCTCACCACGCTCGGACTCAACCTCAACTCACCCGAGTACGACACACACACACACACAAAAACACACACACACACACTCTCATGTATACACATGATAACAGTCTTGTGGAAATACCGTAATAGAGAAAAGACCTTCAGATGTCCTCGAAGCTGCAACAAGTTAACGTAGCTATGAATCAATAATAAACTAGTGATAAATATATAACTCTGAAAACTAGCAACCGACGTTAGAGGGTAAGAAGGCGTGGCCGAGCTCATGGAGGACAGCAAGTGTCAATCAAAGTAGTGTGACACAGTGATGGACCGTCACACAGATGCGGCGTGTAGAGTCGTGAAAAGTGTGATCATAGACTTAAGAGCAGCCTATGTTTTGTACTGATCGAGGCAGCCGCCATTGGTGCCCGACCTCGTTTATTTAGGCGAGGGGTGGGTGGTTATTTTGGACCTTGACTGTCGTGTAACTACTTTTCTTAACTGTTAAAATTAACATCGTTTTAATCGTCTAAGGTATTTTCAGTCTGTGAAGTGTTCAGGACAGTTTCCAACTCTTACATTGCTCCTTAAATTAACTTAGGGCGCTCTCACACTAGGCCAAGTTGTCCCGTAACGTGCCGAAGCTCGATCGCCCCCAGTCCCTCGATTGCCTGCACTCCCAACCAGGCCTGAGCAAGGTTACCTCTTGCAGATACGTCATCACCTCTGAATACTGCATAGTCACAGATTTTCCCAAAGACCTCAGAGTTCTTGTGGGTGTTATCCAGCTGACTTTCAAATATTCAATCTGTCCAAATTAAGAGTAAACACTTGACCCCGGCATCAGACCACCGTGAACCCTCTGCTGCTTAGTTCAAAATGATCGAGAAGAGGAACAGACACATCGGGTGTGATGTGCGACGCAGCATCGCTCCAGATAGTCACATGATGACACGTTAAGAATCTTTTCTGTCTTTCTGTTTCTCTCAGGAATCTGTATCCTAAGTTTGCGTCTCCGTGGGCGTCGGCTCCGTGTCGACCGCAGGACATAGGTGAGTCTAGTCTCTTCACAACATGTTTATTCTGGATGTTTATGAACTTAAACTCGTCCCTCGGACACTCTGTAAATTATCCACATATCCACACATGCTTTGGTCGAAGGCATTTGCTTGTTGAACTAAAGACGCCTCTGTGCAAACGTTACGGTTTTTCCTTCTCTTCCTGCAGACTTCCACGTCCCCTCAGAGTATTTAACCAACATCCACATAAGAGACAAGGTACGAACCTCACACACCCTTAGTTTTGACTTGTTCAGAAATCTTTAGCGCGTACATGACTGAATGTGTCTGCACGTTTGTTCATGTACGTCCTGTTGTTCTGCTTAAAGTTTGTGATTGTTTGGCTTGAGCTTCATCAGACGTTTAACTGTGTGTGTTTTCTACGTCTGCAGTTAGCAGCTATCAAACTGTCTCGGTATGGTGAAGATCTGCTGTTTTATCTCTACTATATGAACGGAGGAGACCTACTACAACTCCTGGCTGCAGTAGAACTGTAAGAGAACATTTTACATTTGTTTTTGTCGCGCTCACATCACACACAGTCTCACATTCAGATTCAGACAACTTTAGTCATTCCAGAAGGGCGATTTGGTTTACAGCCTACCAAGTTACATAATCAAACAAACATGTCAGTGACAACCTGTTGTAGTCGAGTCACTAAAACACCTCAAACTGAAGGATGAGGTGGGCTTGCTGGCAAGCCCATAGTCGATGTGTTGCTCCTCTCAAGAGAGTATCTGCGCCCTGCTGAGCTGAGCGCAGTGCAACGTCTCGCCTGCCGTTCTTGCGGGCTGCGCTGAAGTAAAAAAAAATAACTTGGGCGCAGCGCTCTGTGACGTCACTTCCGTGGGTCCAACAGGAGGGAAGATCAGATGACAACAAACGGTGTCCCACTTTCCTGAGCTCTAGTTTAAAGACATGTCCGACAGTTTGGGCGTACCAGGTGTGTTTAAGACAGCAGCAGACGTGTGTCGTGGTCGTGAAGCGGTCGTTAGAGCTGCAGCTACTGGACGAGACTAAACTCTCCCACATCCAGTCGTGTCCTGAAGATTTCATGAAGCCACACCCTCTTCTTCTTCGCTGCTCGTCTCCTCCTCCTCCTCCTCAGCAGTAAAAAAGATCAGAGCTTTCTGCTTAATAGTGGACACATACAAACATACTGCGCATCCAAAAAGTAGCTATTTTCCCGACTATTGTTTTGGTCACTTAGCATTGGGCGCCATTGCTTTCTGGTCGTGTGCACTCCTCTCCTGCTCTGCACCCTACGCCGCGGCGAGTGCAGTGCACACCGCGTCCTAATTGAAAGGCTCTTGAGTCGAGTCTTGAGGTCTTAGTCCTTTAGGTTGAGTTAACACTGTCCGAGTTAGCACATTAGCACGTTAAAATACTTCCAAACTGAGGCGAACCCAAGGGAGGCTACAACGCGTCTCGCCTGTTCGATCACTGCTGCGTTCTCACATCAGCTCACTCTGACTTTCTGCAGAATAAATACAAGGAGGCTGGAGGAGAAACTCCGGGTGAAGTCTGAGAGAAAAATGTTTGTGATTGCGTTCACACATGCAGCTTCTCCGGCAAATATCAGGAGTTTTGTTCAGGTGTGAAAAGCAATGTTAAAATCCCTTTGGCTTTTTGAATCCAAAATTTCACAGGGAGCTCAAGTCTGAGACATGGACTCCAATTATCTTGTGACAGACTTTAACAAAGTTCGGACTCTTTTCCTCCAAAGACTTCCTGTTAAACTATGTTCATAGACTTTCAATAAAAGAGCGATAAAAGCTGCATAAGATGTTTTCAGAGACACAGAAAGAGTTAAGCCTCAGCATTACAGAGAGTCTTTGTTGTCCACGTTTTAAGATGGACTCGAGATAAAACTGGATTTAATCTGAGCAAATTTAGCTTTCATGTGGCTGTTTGGATTCAGACGTTTGATACAGCTGAAATCACTTCCTTCTCCCTATCCCCTATGTGATGATGTCAGCAGTCAGACGTACAGGTGAACTGTTATTTACCTGTGCGTGTGTCTGTGCATAACCAGGTTTAACAGGGACTGGAGGTACCACAAAGAGGAGCGGGTTTGGATCACCCGGGCCCCGGGGATGGAGCCCACGCTGAAGACCAACGCCTACGAGAGAGGGACCTACTACTTCTTCGACTGCCTCAACTGGAGGAAAGTGGCCAAGGTGAGAGCCCAACACACACACACACACACACCTGGGATCGCCTCTGGATTTGATGATGATTTAGTTTGTGACACATAAGGTCGTCAAAATGTTCCTCTGTTTTATTAATGATCAGCCGTGTAAAAAAACCTTTATAAATCAAGTGTGTAGGAATCAAAAGTTGCATACACACTCATTTTCAATGTCTACATTGGCAACGTTTTGGTACTTACTGCCAATTTCCACATACGCCACGCCGCAGTGCGTCCGTGCCACGCACTTGCCGACGTCCACTGCCACTTTCGTCAACGTTTCTGTTTCCCTATCATGCGTCGAGGTCCGTCAAGCGGAGCTTGCCAGCTGAGTCACTTCACTCTGCTCTGTTTCAAATACCCTCTGAGTCTATTTTCGACGGAGCGCGCTGAGAGCACGCGTCAAGCTGGAAAGAATAGAACGACCCAGACAGAAAGTCAGACAAGGAAACGCACAGAGCATCCTGTCAATTTCAAAATAAAACACAATATACACTGAATGAACAACAAATCAACCTCAGAAAGACAAAGCAACATGTTGATCTTGTAGTTCTCCTGTGATGTGTGTACAGCTGCTCATGGCTGCGCTCGAGCTCCAGAAACAGACCCAGTGGGGCAGGGGGCGCTGTCCTACGAAGCAAAACCATGGTGCTGACGGACCGCGGCGGCGCGTTTAAGTCAGACGCTTAAATTAAACATCTGAGCCTGTCAGTTGAGAAAAAAAAAAAAAGGGGTACTGAGAAATGGATGCAGAGCTCTTTAAGCCCCATTTCCATCAAGCGGTCCGGTTAAGTTAAGTACACATTTATTGGCGTTTCCACTATCAAAAGTTGGGAATGGTACCAAAATAACCGATCTTTACCGTCCTACTGTTTTGCTCCACTTCTGTTACACTCAGCGTGTAGCTCCGCCCCATGGACGACCTTAGCGGTGCAGACCTGCTGGACGTCAGTGATTGTTTACCGTACCGAACTGTTCTGGACCAAACCAGACCGCTTGGAGGAAACGGGGCTTTAGTGAGTCCAGTTTCAAAACTCGAACATATTGGTACAAAATGTGACTCTGTGTGTTTGATTTCAGGAGTTTCATCTGGAGTACGACAAGCTAGAAGAGCGACCTCACGTTCCCTCCACATTCAACTACAATCCTGCCCAGCAGGCCTTCTGATTGGCTCTACCTCCTCCTGCCTGCCTGCCATTGGCCCTCCTGGCTCATCATCGTCACCCCTCTAGGTTTTTTCCCCCCATCTCCACACACTCTAAAGTGAATCTGGCCAATCAGGACTCGGGATGGGAGAGGATGTCCCGCCTCCTCCTCTTTACTGGATAGACTTTATGATTTTAACTTTTCAGATTTCTGTTCGTTCTTTACCTCATTATTTTTTTTTATTTTACCCTCCTCCTCCTCCTCCTCCTCCCTCCATGAGTTTGGTTCAGTTTGTGGAGCACACACACGCACACACGCAGCGACACACACTCTGTAAATAACTGTCCATCTGATCGAGTGATGCCTCTTTCTATTCGCTCTGAAGAATTTGACTATTTTTGTCTAGAGAAGCTTTTAAAAGAAGACCCCGATTTTAACTCAGAATAAAATCACCAGTCCGGATGGATAATTATTTCACACTCTGTGTCTCACCTCCCACCTCTGGCAGGAAATATTCTTCTTCTCTTTATTTTACCAGGTTTCTTTTCCCAGCGTCAGAACACACATCAGCAGACAGCCGAGAGTCAGGAGAGGACATGCAATGTACATTGTAGCACTATTTCATAATAAAAGAAGAAAAATATCCTTTCTCGCTTTGTTGGATGTTATGTGGCCACACCTGAGACGTACGCAGCTCCTTTTTTATCCACTTTTTAACTTCACCAGGTGAATTTTAACTGCCAGAAAGAGCAGCTTCTTAAAGCTCCGCAAATTCTGATCCAAACTTGGATTAGTCCGCCATCTTTAAATCGGCTCTCACTGTCAACCGGCAGTTAGAGGCATTACTCCATTTTTTATTTAGTCGTCAAATCCCATGTGCAAGATATTTTGATATTTTCTTAATCCCAGTAAAGATAAATAACGTTAAATATATTTTTTATGTTCTACCAACATCCCCGAAACTCAAGAGGTTCATTTAACTTTGATATAAAACTGAGAAATGCCAAAAAATCAACATATTACAGAAGAAGAAACAGAAGAAAATAGAGCTTTTAGGGATGTTTTCCCTCATTTCAGCTCTAAAATCTTCAAAAAACTTAAAGTAAGAGTTAGTAACATTTTTCATTGCAGTTTGTAAACACAACATTCAAACTGGGCCCCTCCTCCTGGGCTCATCGCCCCCAGAAGCTCACACTCACTGCAGGACGTAGTGTGTACGTTTACTGCTTGTAGCTACACTGCAAGCTAACGCACGCTAGCACAAGCTAACTGCTGGTGTTTCTCACCTGCCTGTCCAACAGGAAGCAGACCAACTCCACGTCCACGGGTAAAAGCCAACACAAGGTTCACCCTCGTTTTAGAACGAGCTTTATCCGCTTGGTGTTTCTCCTCACTGTGATTATATTTTCTCTTCTTTGCTGTTACGTCCACGTCCGTCATATTCATCGGTTTGAATCGCGTCCAATCTATGAATTGTATCCACTCCTAAACTCACCTGCTGCGCTGTCATTGGCTGGAGGAAACACACCAGCTCCGCCCAGAAACATCCCGAGTCAACCAAAACAAACCAGAACAGTAAAATCCAGTCAGAGGACAGGGTCTCTGCAGACACAGTCACCAGTACACATGTACAGAGGCCCAGAAGGGATGATGGAGCAGCTTTACTTTAGGATAAGTCTGTATTTTATTTTGAAGGAAGAAGCTGCTGACTCTATCTTTAAAAATGTAATATTCTCCAATCATGATTAATGTCTACATTTAAAAAAGAACCGCTGCAGAACAGAACGATTTGACTGCACACAGAATAATAATGTAGAATGATCAGAGTTTCTCTCCATGAACTAAGTTAAGAATATGTAAGGTCATAAAAAGGAAACACGTTGTGTCACTTTTTGGTTTTTTAAAGTTTTGTTAAAACATTAGCACTTCCCTTTTCCTGACACTGCTCTCTCACAGATTCCTCCATCTTATTTTCCGTCTTTGTGTTCTCTGTTTTTATTACATTTCCCCTCCCCCGCTCCGCCAGTGGAGTGTCCCGTTCCTCCACTTTTGGTATTTTATTCCTTCTTTTAGTTGAACTCCCACGTTATATTTTCTACCCGGCAACAGTCAAACCAATCAGACGGCTGGAGTGACCTCCCTCTGGATCATTGAGGAAAAGTTTGACAGTTTGAGGAACACACTTGTTCACTTTCTTTCCGAGGCGTAAATGGTAAGATAGATTACAAGGAGATGCTTAGCTTAGCTTAGCTTAGCATGGAGACAACTTGTCATTAAACACATAAGCCAATATTTCAGTTTACAAGCGAGGTACAAACATGTACATTTTCTTTAGAGTTGGGGGGATTTGTTTCCTTTTGACCGAGCCAGACAAGCTGTTTCCAGTCGTTATGCTAAGCTAGGCTAAGCTAAACAGCTGCTAGCAGTAGCTTCATATTTCATAAACATACATGAGTTTGGTATCGATCTTCTCGCGTGTGTCTCAGGAAGAAAATGAAATACTGCTTCTCTCAAATTGTAAAACCTTTTCCCTTTTAATGTAAAAAAAAACAAAAGAAATCCCAATTTAATTTAAAATATTATAAATTATTTCCTTTGATTTGCTTTATTTTTAGTTTTCCTCCAGGAGGCACAAATGAACAGTTATGTGTGTATATATTTGAATATATATACATTCATACACGGCAGTATTTTTAAGAAAAATGAGGAAAAACAAAAAAGAGAAACAAGTCCTGAAACGAGGAGATGTCTCACTGCTGGCCGCCAGTTAACCGATGCAATACTTTGATTTCCCGTTACCACGGAGACCACAATGGAGACGCCAAACAGGGGACCACGCCGACAACAACAAACAACCAATCACCTTCTAGCTGCAACGACGGACTGGTGCCACGACTAAAGGGCCCAGCATCAAAAGCCAAGGACACACCCCCCCCCCCAGACCCATGTGACCCCCTTGGAGGAGATTTGATTGGAGGATGTGGACTGAGGCACTTGGCCGTTGGCTGTTTTATTAAATATGGCAGCTAGTGTTTTAATAGGAAAAAGAATAAAATAATAAATATTCTGGTAATGAAACTGAGCCAGGAGTCTCGGCTGGTTATTATTTCACTTGTTTGATTCATTTGGAGAAATGCAGGGGTTTTTTTAGGAGGGAAAAGTTTCAGAATAAGACATTTTACACGGTAACTACATGATAACACAACAGCCTTTTTCGGACCGCAGGAACTTTTCATAGTTCTAGGAACTGTTGGAACCCTCCCCCTTTTTTATTAATTCAGCACCGCAGGAACTATGAACTATTTTAGTTCCTAGCTCCTTCAGAGGAACCTTTTAAGCTCCTGCTTCACAGTAGGTACCATGGTGGTGCGAATACAGACAGAAAATAGTTCCCATGGTGTGTAGTTCTCTGGGAACTCCCTTGTGGATAAGACTAAAATTCAGATTAAAATACCTTTGCTTAAGAAATTAGAAAAAAAGACTTTCATGCAGTTAAAGGAGCAATCTGTAACTCTGACAGCCGTGTGGGGGTGCCTTAAAACCGCCTACCTTCTCTGGTCCAAACAAATCCAGACCATTCAGGACCAGAATCTAAAGTTAGAAGGAGGACATACTGGCTGCTGCATTGCTGTCAGAGAAGCCAGCACTTCAACATAGCATGTTTCCTTAATGTCTGATCAGATAGTAAGCTCACTTTATCATTTCACTCTCTACACATCTCACTGATTGGTCCTTTAAAACATGTTATATTTATTTTACCCTCTGAGGGAGAAGCTGAAAGTCAATTAGATGTTTTTACTCTATAACCTGTATTTATTTCTGACAGGAGATACTCAGTCTCTATCCTTTTTTTCTGTCTTTGCATTTGTAGATAATTTATAACTCTTACAAAAACAAAATCAGCTGTTACTTTGTTTTCCTCGTGCCTTTAGTAATGGATTCGCCTTCTTCCTGACAGAAATGTGCGTTTACATTAAAAGTTTGGTCTCGAGAATGAGATGCAATAATGAGCGATTAAATGTTGATTTTAATTTTAGAGGTTAAAAAAAGCCATTTAAAAGTTCAGAGGTGAGTTAAGCTGAAGAGGAAGCCGTTAAATGGACCAATGAGGTCAGCTGTGTTTCCGGAATTTGTCCACAAGAGGGCGCCACATGCTCAACGGGACCAAAAGAAATCTGATGTTTGCCAATTTAACCGTCAAATAATCAGGTGAGTGCAGAAAGTCAGAGCTACGGAAGTTATTTACGTTGAGTTTCATGAAGCACATACAGTACTGTAATGTTTTTGCATCATCCATGTTTTATTCACGTTCCTGCACAGCTTCCTCCTCAACACCGAGCTGAGTGAGAAGACAGAGGGAAGGAAAGAGAGTTTAATGAAGACAAACCTGCAGAAGGAGGAGCCCAGAGGTAAACACACACACACACACACACACGCACACACACACACACGCACACACACACACACACACGCACGCACACGCACACACACACACACACACACACACACACACGCACACACATATACCAACACAACACAGCTTTCAGGTGAGAGCAATAAAGATTTTATGTGGTGATCAAATCTGCTGCAGAGCTCAGCGGAGGAAAAGAACCAGAGCTGAGTTTGCATCTCAAACAAACTCAGAAGAGGAGAAGAAGAGAAATATGCAAATATTTCATTTACATGTTGAGCTCCATGGAAACACGTCAGTGAACTTTTTAATATCTGCACACGTTAACATCAGCATGAAAACAAGATAACGGAGGTTCAACAAAATACAAAGATATTAAAAGGCAATAAACGACAGAGTATTAAGGCCACATTAAAGACAGAAAATTCTGCAATTTCACGATTAAAGTCTTACATTTAGGAGAATAAAATCGTTAATCTACAATATTTCATTCATAAATTCAGCTACGGTTAAAATAATGACTCTGAAAGGTTGTATCAGAACCATCGGCCTGCACGAAAATGATCAAATCCATGTCCTCTGACACATTTATTTTAAGTATTTTCTTATTTGTGAAACTTTTACTAAAGTTAAACTTCACAAGATGCTGCAGGCGACGGCTCTACTGATTTAACTAAAGACTAAAAGAACAACTTTAATCTCAAAATGTTGTTTTCCCCTTAATGTGGTTTAAATACTCCTTTGTAGAAATAAGATAAACACAAACAAATATATATATAAATGTTCCACAATGTATAGTTACTCCTGTGCAACTTATTGTCTGAGAAACTAAACTTTGATCAACAGAAAGTACTAAAAGTGTTTAAATATCTGTACTCTGAGCTTGTCTTGAAGGTCACATCTTCTCCTCCTCTTCAGAGTAAATAAGTCTCAGAGCTCCTCTAAACATGTGTGTGAAGTGTCTTGTTCTAAATCCACTCTGATCCTGTATTTGATCATGCCTATAAACCCCTCTATTTCAGCCCTGCTCAGAACAGGCTGTTTCTGTGTCTGTAGCTTTAAATGTAAATGAGCTGTGTCTGACCACGCCCCTCTCTGGAAGGGCTTGGGTGGCTCGGGCTTTCTCGCTCCATGTCCTATTGTTTACGGTGAGAAGGCAGACTCAGAGGGCAGAACAAACACCTAGCTGTGGGAGTGTCACCCACCTGGGGGAGGGGTTACTGCCCTTTGTGATGTCATGAAGGGAAAATCTCCAAACGGCCTGTTTGAGCACACATTTTCTGAAAAGTGGAGCAGGCAAAAGACGGAGAGGATGGACTTTTCTCATCATTGGGGGGTTTGTAGACGGACTAGAGACACATATTAGAGAAACATGGTGAAGTTTATTTGTATATAATATGTGACCTTTAACATTTTTTCTTCGATCAATCGTGCATCAAAAATCTGACATTGTCTTTTTTTAAACAGGTGGAGTCAAAACATCACGATAACAAATCAGCATTTCAAACAAATAAAACTAAAAGTCAAGATAAAGATCAAATTAAAAACCTATAAAACTTTTATTACCTTGAGCAGCCAGAGACAAATAAAAAATAAATAAAAGAAGATTCAGTTTCATTTTTGCACCTTCGCCCACTCACTCTCACACTCTTTGTTACACTTTATTTTAGACGAGCTCTCTCAGTTACATAACTGTTATAATAAACTACATACAAGAAGGAAGAGACAAACTCTGCATATTTACACTCAAACAATGTAAGGAAAGGTACAGCCGTGAAAAAGTCTGAACCTGTAACACCGACTAGCTCCATCAAATGTCAACAAAGACATCCAAACATCACTCATCTTATATTAACCATCAACAACCCCAAACATAAATATGTTTAACTAAATATATCATACATGACAAAAGAAACACATGAACATGCTGACGCCAGATCATATGAAGTATTTTTATTCCTTATATAACCGATAAGAATCAACTCTCGATTTTATTTCACCTAAATTACTTCAATATTAACAGTTCCAGTCAAACATTCAATGATTGTTCTAAAAGTTTGTGATTTATACTAATTAAGTTTTTAAGGTCACATGTTCTGTAAAACACACTTCATGTTTCTCTAACTCTAACATGTGTCTCTAGTCTGTCTACAAACCCCCCAATGATGAGAAAAGTCCATCCTCTCCATCTTTTGCCTGCTCCACTTTTCAGAAAATGTGTGCTCAAACAGGCCGTTTGGAGATTTTCCCTTCATGACATCACAAAGGGCAGTAACCCCTCCCCCAGGTGGGTGACACTCCCACAGCTAGGTGTTTGTTCTGCCCTCTGAGTCTGCCTTCTCACCGTAAACAATAGGGCATGGAGCGAGAAAGCCCGAGACACCCAAGCCCTTCCAGAGAGGGGCGTGGTCAGACACAGCTCATTTACATTTAAAGCGACAGACACAGAAACAGCCTGTTCTGAGCAGGGCTGAAATAGAGGGGTTTATAGGCCATGATCAAATACAGGATCAGAGTGGATTTAGAACAAGACACTTCACACACATGTTTAGAGGAGCTCTGAGACTTATTTACACTGAAGAGGAGGAGGATATGTGACCTTTAATGGAGACATAAGATGTGAAACACTTGATTCAGATGATAAATAATAAAATCTTTAGAAACACAAAAACTGTTCAGAAGAAGCTGTGTGACATTATTTATGTTTAAAAGCTTCTTAAATGTTCAGTGATCTCAAAATATGTCGACCGCATTTCAACAACATCACAGCAGCTGCTTGTTTGAGTAAAGAAATAATGTGTAGCCTTAAAGCTTCAGTCTGAAACACAAAGAGGCTGCAGGTTCACTCTGATGCTTTTTCTCCATCAGCTCCATCTGCCCTCGCCTCCATCATGAGGGATATTCCAGGCTGTAGTTCTCTCTGTTGATGCTGGGATTGTTTTGCCAAATGTTGCCTCTGCAGCTCCAGCACTGCTTCTGTTATTCTGGGACAGCAGGAGCAAATATTGAGCTGCATAATCGCATCGCACGAGTGCTGCTCTGAGGCCGACGACGCCCTCTTTATGATCTTTTCATTTTATTTCCATAAAAACAAAACCCCTCTCAGAGAGGAAACCAACTGTTGATGCATCATGATATCAAACATGACCAATGCATCAGCAGAAATATCTCACATTTCCTCATTTTGATTTATTTCTGCGTGCAGTTTGGTGATAATTCTCAGTGTTTGCCTTGTTTCTGTGTGAGTGCTCTGCAGGGACACGTGGCCTCCGTGTTCATCCACGCTGATGTCCGTTATTATTTGTAATCTTTTGATCTGCAGAGATGATAATAATCCTGCCACATGCCTCCCTGATTACCAATGCATAATGCTGAGGCTTTATTCTGCAGCCTCTCAGCGCTTTACATTTATGCAACAGGCTGCGACGAGCTGCAGCACAGAGAGAGAGCGCTCTACCCTCCAGGCTTAGGGATATTGATTTTTAAAGGTTTATATTTGTACTTTATTCATTTACCTAATTGACCATCTGATTCAAAAACTGGGCAGGATTCTGCTGCTGGAGGCAGCCCGACCTGGATATTTTTGGGAGCATTGAAATAATCGCATTGAAACCAAAAACTTGAGGATTGTTTGGACAAATAATCGAGTGCAGCAAGCCTTGAATCAGGCCACGCCCCCCAATCTTTTGGAGAGGGGGCGGGTCATATTGGGCCTAAAATTGGTTTTAAAATTGTCTAGTCACTAGTGTGAGGCCAGCCTTAAAGGACCACTCAGTGAGATGTGTAGTGAGTGAAATGATAAAGTGAGCTTACTCTATGATCAGACATTAAGGAAACATGCTATGTTGAAGTGCTGGCTTCTCTGACAACAATGCAGCAGCCAGTATGTCCTCCTTCTAACTTTAGATTCTGGTCCTGAATGGTCTGGATTTGTTTGGACCAGAGAAGGTAGGCGGTTTTAAGGCACCCCCACACGGCCGTTTTGGACGCCCCTCGGTTTGCCAGATATGAGAGCAGTTATCAGGTCAAACCAACAGGTGTTGCAGCGATGGAAGCGGGCAAGAGAACTGGTTCAGATAGAAGTGATTGTACCCGACCTAAGAATGATGCCGCTTGTTAGCACCTTAGTCATCCTGTGTGTGTGTGTGTGTGTGTGTGTGTGTGTGTGTGTGTGTGTGTGTGTGTGTGTGTGTGTGTGTGCGTGCGTGCGTGCGTGCGTGCGTTTGTGTGTGTGTGTGTGTGTGGCTCATCAACAGGTGTGTGTTTTTCACTGATTCTTCACTGCAGGTCAAGCAGGAGAAAGATCAATACAGCTCGGTCAGCTCATTGATCATTTAGTCCTCGGGGGCCATTTTTCAGACGAGTCACACACACACACACACACACACACACACACACACACACACACACACACACACACAATAAATGAAACTATCGATCCATAAACAGAAGGTAATGAAGAACATTAAAGACGATACACTGTACACCAGATTACAGACAATGAAGAGGATAATAAAAAGATAAATAATAAAAACAATAACATGCTGCAGAACACAAAATATTACAATTCTGCATTCATTGATCAGAGTTAGAACAACACAAGAGAGGAGGAAACAACATCAGGAAGTGCAAACAGACAGCTTAGACACCCAGGTGCTGACAGGAAGTGACCAGAGGTACTGAAAGCTGGTTGTCTACACCAGTGGTTCTCAACTGGTGGGTCGGGGTCGGGACTTGAAAGCGGATCCTGGAGTTGTTTTCAGTGGGTCGCGAAAGTGTCTATGTTTTGTACCGTCTGAGGTCCAAATTGCACCATTTTTTATAAAACAAATCTCAGTGGTTAGAAAATATCAGAAATTTGAACCGCGATTTCTTATTAAGGAGTTGGTGGTGGGTCCTGAGGCTAGACCAGTTTAGAACCACTGGTCGACACCTACGCAATTCAAAAGCAAGAATATGTGAGCCTCATCTTGTAAAAAACGTGTGTTAATGAAGTCCACATGTGAGGATGGAGGGCTCGTTGATGGAGATAGTTTTGTGCTGGATTACCTGTGGTATTTATTTAATCAGTGAGTCATGTTACGGAGCCTGTGGAGGCTTTTTCAGATATTTGTGTGGAGAGAATCAGAGGATGTCAATGACGGCGTGAGTTAAGAGGATTACCTCATGCAGCGTGGAGAACAAACCGGCTGAAATGAAACACAAATCTGGATCGAGACATTAGGCCAGTGGGGCGAGCGAGCCTCACTCAACCTGCAGAGAGAGAGAGAGGAGAGAGAGCTGCAGGCTGCACCA
Organism: Tautogolabrus adspersus; assembly: GCA_020745685.1. Lineage (NCBI taxonomy): Eukaryota > Metazoa > Chordata > Actinopteri > Labriformes > Labridae > Tautogolabrus > Tautogolabrus adspersus. Next base: position 21,114,998 of record CM036555.1, read on the forward strand.
CACGGCCAAAAGTCTGTGGACACCTGAGGACTGCAGAATGAAAGAAACCTGCATTCTTTATAATGTCCAGCAGGGGGCAAAGAGCGGTCTGATTGCGTAGACGTCTATGATTTAACGTTCCTACTTGTCAGTTGATTTATTCCCTCGGTAAAAGTGTTCCTGATGAGTTTATTGTCTCAACCTCTAGAGTCAGGTCTTCTTCAAACAGCATGATGTTCATTTAGTAAATGATGGTCCCATTTAGAGTCAGAGGCCATAAAAAGGGGGAGGAGTTAGGGCGGGGCTACCTGTGGACCAATGGGTGAAATCATGGTAGCTAGGTCTACTTCTTAGTGGTTATCAAAATGTTCAAGACTTTGATACTTTTAGAAATCACGTGTTTTAAAACAATGCAGTCTGTTAATTTAATGATCAGTAGTATGGAAAACGGACGCTTTTAGCGCTGGCAGCGCCAACAACCTTTGTTTCAGAGCGCTCCTCACTGGTGCTCATTGTTGCTATTGGTTACATAAGTTAACGTCTGCTTCCCTCGGTCGTGATCATTGTGTCGGTTTTATCAGCTTTGTGTGTTTAATCTGAAATGATGTAAATGAATCGTGTCCTAGCATTAGGAGCCGCTTTAAGCGAACGGGACACCGAAAGTATCATGCGAGTTCTATCTGTGGACATGTTGTCATATTGCTTTAGCATGCAAACTATAACATAGTTGTTGCTATCGTGGGTATAAGCTAACAAAACAAAGGTACTCCTGGAGGCGGGAACACGGTCAACTCAGGGTGTGACGTCAGCGACTTTGACGAGTGTGCGCTTTTCTGAAAGTTGAATGATAGCTCTGTGAGCGCAGCACCAACAAATAAAAAAAGAAGATAACTCTGAGGGCGTCTGGACGCTGAATTCTGACGCATTCGAGCATTTTTCTGTCTTTCTTGGACAGATTTTTATTTTTTGTCTTGTTGCTTTTTCTTCATATTTATGACCCCCAGACTATTTCAAAGCTAAATGCAGAGGGGCCTCTAATTGAAACCTGCCTTTATATGTCAAACTAGTGTCCACACCAGGCTAGTAATGAAGGGACTGGACATTAAATATGGATGAGCTTTTATTTGAAGTTTTCTGGTAAGTGTAAAAAGACACAAGTTATTAACACAGGACTTTTATTAAAAGTAAAAGTTTGATTGTACTTTTTGCAGCTCCAAAGAAAGATCATTCAAACGTAAAAAATGAGAAATAAGGAGATGACACCGGATAAATAGAGGATAGAGTATGAAACAGAGAGAGGTAGAGGAGGGGAGGGAGGGAGGAAGATGAGGGGGGAGGATAAATGAAGCCGGAGGGAGATGAAACAGATTTAGAGACAGAAAGCAGCCGGTGTTTAAACACAACAGTTCCTCCTCGGCAGCAGCAACAGCAGCAAACACGCCTCCTCCTCCTCCTCCATCATCTTCCCACCATCCATCCTCCGCCTCCTCCGCTCCGGTGCTCCTCTCCATGCCGGCGGAGATCTCGGTCTCCGCGGGGCTGCCATGGCGAAGATCCGGGTGTCGTACGAATACTCCGAGGCCGAGGACAAGAGCATCCGGCTGGGCTTGTTCCTGATCGCCTGCGGGATCCTCAGCCTCTTCATCCTCGGGTTCTGCTGGCTCAGCCCGACCCTGCAGAGTCTGCAGAGCAAGCCGGCCAACTGCACGGTGAGCCCGGTCACGACATCCGAGGAGCTCTCGGTGTCTCCCGGAGCCCCGGAGATGTTTGTGTTACCGACTGTAGTTTACAAAGAGTGTTAGTTTGTTGGTGTTAAAGTACGAGTACATCAATCTGGTACTTTTGATGAAGTAGTTGGAGTTAGTGAGAGTTGAAACAGAAACTAAGTACTCGACTTTTATCTTTATTTTTAGCACTTTTACCGTGAAAGGTCGTGTAACTTCTCAGATTGTGTTTTGAATATTCAATTCTTTTTTGTTACCATGGTTACGAGAATTTGTCGGAACATTGCCTTTGTAGCAGAGGTCAGTTTACAAATAAACTAGCAGCCTAGTTGTTGACAATACGTCATTTGTTGACTTTGCGATGGGCTACATGATATTTGTATTTGATTGTGTTGTAAAGTCACTTCTGAATATTATTCCATGATGAACACTTCACAGTGTGCTGCTTGTATTTCGTGTGGATTCTTCACTTTACTTTTATTTTGATGGGATCTGCTTTGAGCCTCAGTCACTGGTCCTGACTGGTTGTTCCATGGGGGAACACTGTATTCAGTGCCTCTTGCATTTTGTGCTTTTGTCTTTTTGATGATATGTTAAGTTACGGTATTAGCCGACTAGGGGAATGAAGGTGTTTCTTGCTCAGTAGTTCACAACCTTTTTTGGCTCAAAACTCTTGGCCAGAAATCCAAAACACAAATAGATTTTTATTTAAACGGTTAAAAAGTCAATCACTTGATAGGTTGTTCTATTGTGTTGTAAGTAAACATTCATTATCGACAGCATTTCAGGTTTATGATGGTGGCCGGGGCAGGAAGACCGGGAAATGAATGGTGGGTGGATGACATACAGAACGAGATACTGCAAGTTTGTTTGTAGTCTTAGCATAACCACAGTAACCAGTGCTGAACTGGTAAACGTATTGTAGCTTAATTCATTTTCATTTTGATCAATAATTAGAGATTTCAGGGGACTGTATTTGGGGTCAGAACCCAAAGGTTGGTAAAGCCTGTAGTCCCATGGTTAACCTAGTAGGCCTAGTCTCATTATCATAAGTATGTTTTACATTGAGTGGACCTAAACTAAAATTACATAATACAGTTTCTTAAGATCTAATAGAAATAGCCTACATTAGAATAGCCTCATTTTCTTAGTTGGGATATTTGTATTAGTGTCGCCCAGTAGGCTACTTCCTGTATATTTTATAGAGGAAATATAGCATCTACGTTACGTTTTATAAATGAAATATTAGCATTAAATATAAATGACATACCAAAACATTAACTCTACAATTACATATAAAGTGTGTGAGAAGTAAATGCAGAGAAACTGAGCTTAAAATAGAAAAGCTATGAGTTAGAAAAGTGACGCCCTCCTGATAGAATGAAACACTGAAGTTAAGTATCAAAGTAAGAGGATTCAAAGTCATGGCATTGCACTGAGACGCAGTAAAAACCTACATTTCTCATCATGTGAAAGACACGATGAGAACGAGTGATAATGTGAGTGAATCTCCTGCAGCCTCCCGTGCAGAGTGAGCTGATAAATGAGCCAATCAGTGACATGCCATCAGTCGTATCAGTGACTGACAGGCGGCGAAGGTGATCACGCTGTTTGATCTGACAGGACTTCTCACACTCAGCCGTCAATCACCCGTCGAACTGTCAGAGAAACTACACGTCGCTGTTCTTTTCTTTTTTTCATCATCTTAGAGTCATCACTTTATATTCCTGCTGATTTATGGAAACAGTCTGAGGAGGTCAGGGCAGAGGAACATCTCTGATCCAAACATTTTAAGAAACGCCAAGCAAGTCGATGTTGAAGTGTAAAATCCTGCAGTTCCTGGAGTGTCCACTAGACGCTGGCTGCAGAAGCACAGGAAGTCACATACACACCCATTCTAAAAAGCCTGTTTTTACAGCAGACATTAACATGTTTACAGCCTGGTTCAAAAAACCAAACAGGTCTGATTAGCTCATGTCTCGATCAGCACACACTGTACGGGGGGTGAATGTTTTGATGACTCATCAGTTTTGATCTGATGAAGGATAAGAGTTATTCACAACAACTGTGTGTCCCAACAGCATGTGAACGTTGAGCGATGTCACATTGCATCGCACACAATCGCACGCCTGCTGTCCACACTGCATCTGTTAAATATATAATTCTTTGCTCTGTGAATTTCAGATTCTCCTTGTAAACATGTGGTGCTTTTATTTTGAAGGTGGACTAACTGAAGTGTGGTGCTTTGTATTGATGAGCTGTTGACTCAAATCACAACACTCAGAGGCTCGTCAACAAACGGCTCGCTGTGAGCTCAATAAAGTATTTATCTTTGAATAAAGTCAAAGCTCATCACTATCTACACTTTGTAAAACAAGCTAACGAGCTGTGCTGAGGGAGAAAAACGAGTGCCAGGGCCTTGTAGAGCCTCCTCCTTCCTCGTTGTCACCTGTCTACGTGAGCTACAGAGAGGTAAATAGAAGCGGGGCGTCAGGGTTAACACGGCGTGCCACATCGCTCTGAGTCGGTTGTGGGCAGTTAGGACAACCAAACAGGAAACTCTAGAATCAAGCTGATTTAATCGCTGAAGCTCGCTCGCATCACTTGCTGTAAGGCGTGTAGCTGACCTGATTGACAGGTGGGCGCGGTGTAACGGTTTGTCAGGAGTCTTAAAACCCGCCTCAGCTCCAGCTCTCAGTCTGTCGTTAGGTTGACTGAAAGTTAGGCTGAGACAGCATTTCCAGCATGGAGACCGCCATCGATGGGACTCCAGCGCCCCCTGCAGGAACAGACGGGTGAGGTCACTCAGGCTTCAAACATTCATTTTTACAGTCTATGCTCCCAGCTAGTAAAATACAGCAGCTTTGTCAGTACGCATCAAAGGATGACACTGTAGGTTCCCCGTCAGAGTCCCTTTGGGTCGCTGTTCTCCAGCTGATTGTTTTGATCTGCTCTTGAAGTCGGGGGATGTAGCTTTAAGAGTGCAGAAGTCCACTTTAGGCTACACACTAGAAACACTGGACGACTCTGGGCTCCTTTTTTCAACGTTTCTTTTCACATTACAAGTATTTAAAAGTGACATCCTGTTCTATTTCCTCTAACAACACTTCAAAACTGTTGAAACCTCTAATTAAAGTAAACGAGGAGCCTCGTTAGCACCTCTCAGGGTTCTGTGAGAGTGTTGAATCAGAGGCTCTCGTGTAGAGTTTCATAATTTGCAGATTTAGCTCGCAGGATGATTCTACGAGCGTCTGAATCGATGCACACGTCCGTGATTGTATTTAGCGATTCATCAGGTCTGATGTTCAGACTCCTCAGGTGGAAAAATCAAAACAATCCAATCAGCTCTCTCCTGTGTGGGAGCCCGGAGAAAAAAAACAACAACAGGACATCGACCGCTGTGGATGAGATTTAAACTGCAGTTTGATTAAAAGCTTTTAAAGCGACAGAAATCTTCAGTTACAGATATAACATAAACACACAGATTAAACAAACAGGGGATCATCTACACATCCTACATGTGTGAGAAAGTCATTCTCTCCAAACCTCCTATTTCAGTCACAATATCTCTCTGGTCAGTCTTTTTTGGAGGTTTGGACGAGGGTCCGACTGATACTGATATCTTTCTTAGCTCTGTGTTGGATCTGTAGAGATATATAGATATATCCCCTCAAACACCAAATGATAACGTCTCAGGTGAAAGGACTGTCTTGCTCGCCGGGTCACGTCACTTCAGTATAGACAGAAAGTTCAAAGCCTCTTTTATCTTTTACGGTGTTTTTTAAACCAAAAAAACTGAGCATATATTCAAAGCAGGACGTTTGCTTCCTTCAGTCTGCGTCTCTTTCCTCTCTGGATTGTTCAAAGTGTTGGCACAGCGGTTTGGATCTATCCGGACTTTTCATGACATGAATCACAGGCCGCCATGCAGCCGGCCCTCCTGGCTCGCTCTTTAGCGTCGATGATGAATTCTTACCAGCTTGATTTATTTCTGCTGTTAGCTTATTGCATCGTCCTGGAATAATGTCCGTGCATTACAGAGAGTGGACGCCGTCTGTTTTTGTTCTTAAATCATCCCAGCTCACGAGGCGGTGGGAGAGCCCACTCAGTCGTTCGCTAATCCACAAGTTCATATCACGTCAGACTTGACTGAGCTGTGTGACCTCCTGAGTGATGAAGACATATCTCACTTTGATCTCATCTGCTTTGATCGATCGTTCATCAGCCTGTGTTGATATTTATGTTCATGCCTGCATCTCCGTGCTTTAATGAGCAGGGAAAACGAAGGATAAATTTACGATATCAACATCTAATGACTCAAACATAAGTGACATGAAGAAGAGAGACTGTAAAATGACTGATGGCCGACATACAGGCCCACGTTTACGCGACGATTTCAGCCGAAGACGGTCTTGAAGTCCAGTTTTGAATAAGGTCCTTGAGTGAAAACTTTGAAAACCACAGTTTACATCACATCCCAAAAAGCTTGAATAAGTAAAGTTTAAAGGTGGTTCTCTTCTTTGATGCTACGTCCATGTCCATCATATTCGCCAGTTTGACTCACTGACTTGTATCCACTCCTAAACTCACCTGCTGCGCTGTCATTGATTGGAGGAAACACACCAGCTCCGCCCAGAAACGTCCCGAGTCAACCAGAACAAACCAGAACAGTAAAATCCAGTCAGAGGACAGGGTCTCTGCAGACACAGTCACCGGCACACATGTACGGAGGCCCAGAAGAGACGATGGAGCAGCTTTACTTTAGGAGAAGTCTGTATTTTATTTTGAAGGAAGAAGCTGCTGTCACCATCTTTAAATGTATTTTCTCTCTGCAGGTGGTGTCCGTGTTGCGCCCTGAGGAGATGTTCGAGTGCGTATTTACGTGCGGTACGGACTGTAAGGGGACGTCTCTCTATCCCTGCCTGCAGATCTTTGTCAACAACTCTGAGTCCAACTCTGTCGCGCTGCTGCACTTTGACGAGCAGCAGCTGGTCCTCAACCCAAAGGTACGAAAACACGTTCAACTCGCAAGTCGTATCAGACGCCTAGTGGTGGCTGAATGGAACTACAACATCAACAAACATTTGTTATTAATGTCAAGCGTTGCATGATTACATTTTGCCTGCTCTGAGGAAAGATAGAAATGTTGTTAAACTGGTCAGACTTCTTAAATCGTTGTTTCCTCAGGACAGTAAGATGAGTCAGCAAAGAATCAGAATTTATAAGGCTGATTGTGGAAACAATCAAAGATAAAATATCAGCGCAGCATCGATCTTGTGAATGAAATGTTTTTCATTGAATGAACGTCAGCAGGTTGTTTACCTGTGTTCAGCTGCTCCAAGTCGAGAGCTGAACAGAAATAGATCGAATGAGACAAAACAAAACTCTAAACATGTGAATGAAAGAAGCTCCATTAACGAACAGCTGACGGTGAACACATCACAGCAGATGCCACGCGTGTGTGTGCACGCTTGTGTGTGTGTGTGTGTGTGTGTGTGTGTGTGTGTGTGTGTGTGTGTGTGTGTGTGTGTGTGTGTGTGTGTGTGTGTGTGTGTGTGTGTGTGTGTGTGAAGTCTCAGCTGCTGCAGTTTGAGTTCCAGTGAAGGGGCGTCAACATTTTTTAAACAGTTCACCTTTCATGTTTGGTGATGAGCTCAGGTTTAGAGTTCTGTTAAAGTTAGTAAAGTTGTGGGGAAATACGTTTAGCGACATGATTAACAAAGCTGAGTTCATAATCACAGAAAACTCCTGAAGTGTTCGTGGTGAGCTGCACACAAACCTCCTCGTATTTATTCTGCAGAAAGTCAGAGTGAGCTGATGTGAGAACGCAGCAGGATATAATCAGGAGAATTCACCTCAAGCGAGTGGGAGGGGGTGGTGACGTTTATTCCCTGTGATCGCTGCACGACCATAGACTGTCTGCACGCCACCTCTACGATCTCCGTGCTCTAATGAACCTGCTGCATTCTGTTTCCTGTTCTCCAGTATGTTCTTCTCCACTCTTTAGTTCAGATTGTGATTCTGTTCAACTACATGTAGCATTGATAGAAAGACACATATTCTCATTATAGCGTCGTATAGAGGACTCTGTTGCTTCATCCGCAACTTCCACGCAATTCTTTTTACGTCATGTCACCCCTCAGGAGACCCCCTGCCCCCCCCTCCCGTCTGACAGGTATAGTCTCCCGCTGTGAGGTGCATGTGTGAACAACCAGTTCAGGAGGAGAAATTTTCTCGAGTGCATACAGGATGTGAAAACGGCTCATGTCTGTGCTTTAGCCATGACGGCAGAGCTGCATGTGTGAACGCAGACAGTTGTATTTTTCTGACCGGCTCTCTTGGAAACTTTCTGCAAGGAGTCGTGATGAGCTGAAAATTCGTCTTAACTCGATTGTTTATAACCGTGGAAACGTCTGATGACACGTAGCATTGATATAAAGGCGTAAACCTTCATCATGGACTCAGACTCCATGCTGCTTTGTTTGCCATCTTCGTCCCTTTTTACGCCTTGTATTGCCTCATGAGACTCCGCCCCCCCTCCCTTGTGACAGTGAAAACTTCGAAATGTGATGGACACATGTGTAAAGGCAGATCAAGAAGATATCTGGAGCAGACCATCCTAAAATTTTCTACAAATTTCCCGTCGTGGATGTTTGCAAAAAGCAGCTTCAGAGTCAATGTGTGTCCACGTGTCTGTTTGTGGGACGTCTTCCTCCCCTAATCTTCCTCGTCTTTGGTGCACGTCTGGGTCGTTGCTACAGCAACGGAGTAAATATAGAGGGGAGAGACAACGCGTCATCCTTTCCCCTCAGTTGCCGTGGCAACTGCAGCGGAGATGATGTGTAGAGAGAGAGAGAGAGAGAGAGACAGAGAGAAGTCACGCTTCATTCAGAATTCCTTTAATGTCCAAACAGAGAGAGAAGGCTGATATGAGGGACTGTCTCCCTCCTGAGCTCTGTGACCTTTAATATGTAACCAATTAGAGAGAGGGGGGTCACGCTTCACATGGAGGACCTTTAAAGCTCCGCCCCCTCCGCAGTCTGAATTTGTAAGAATGAAAACATCTTGAACATGTTGGCAAAAGGTCAAAGCCTAAGTGCCTCATCACTGTTGTTTTTTTTTGCTCCTGAAAAAGAACTGAAATAAAACAAAACATTAAAAGTTCCCTCTTGGTTTCCCTTAAATAAAGATCTGTTAACATGGAGGAGGCGGAGCTTGTGACATATACTACCGCCCGTCAGCAGGGGGAGCTCTAAGGGCTTTTTTCCCATCAAGCACGCTTCCTCTCCTCTACCCCGATGGTCTGCTTTCACATTAGTAAAATCGTTCTGTACCCGAGTACACTTGTGTATGTTCACAGTCTGATACAGCAGGTGGCGGTATGCACATAGTTGGTTTGCAAATCCGCCCAAAAGCAGAAATAAGGAGAAGTAACCATGGCAACCACTCCCGTACTGAGACCATCCTGCTAAGCGGGATGTTTCTGTTATTTCTTAGACGCCAACAACGACCCTTTACCTACGTCCACATCTAGCGTGCAGCTCAGAGGATGAAACAGGCCGTGCTGCACGGATACGACGGTTTTTGAAGCGACAGGAGCCGTTTAGAATTACGTCATATAGCGGTCCATTTCTTTATTTGAGCTTGAGTACATATGAATCGTGCCTTAGACCACCTTTTCAAGCAGGCACAGTACCTGAGTACGGTACGTTTGTGTTCCCACCACTGATCAAATGAACCAGACTTTGGGGTCAAGCGTACTCAGATCAGGGCCTGGGTCCCTAATGAGAAACCTTTAGGCTCTCACTTTTGTGGAGCTGTCATGTTGTCCATCATTTTATCCAGTCTATGATTACTAATGAAAGACGGCGTGCGTGTTTAACTCCTTCTGTACCACATTCAGGATTTTGTCTTTGAAGCGATGATTTGATTCTGAAGGACGAACAGACGTGATAAAAATATATCTCGGGTTCAAACCTTTGTGACCTTTAACTACGACATATCTGAAGGAACACACACACACACACACACACACACACACACACACACAGTTAGTCAGACAGAGTTAATTGACGTCGTCTGTTGCCGCTCTGTAACAGACAGTTGAAGTTAATTGGCGTTGTGTCTATAGGGGGCAATTAGTTAATGGGGCACCTGTGGACCAGATGACTGACATGACATTAACACACACACACACACACACACACACACACACACGCACACACACACACACACACACACACACACACACACAAACACACACACACACTAAGGGCACACTCACACTAGGCAAAGTTGTCCCGTACCGTGCTTAAGCACGATTGTCCCCCCTCTCCATTCCCCAAATAATTAAAAAACGAAAAGCTGATTTTGACTGTTGTTGTTCATGGTTCTTTTGTGTTTCGGTTTCTCTGCTTTGTTTGGGCGGCTGTAGCTCAGTGGTAGAGCCGGTCGTCTTTCAACCTGGAAGGTCGGGGGTTCGATCCCCAGCTCCTGCAGCCACATGTCCGATGTGTCCTAAGGCAAGACACTTAATCCCAAGTTGCTCCCACTGCTTCATCGGCGGCGTTGAATGTGTATGAATGGATGAGTTAATACTGATGGACTCTTTACTCAGCAGCCTCTACCATCAGTGTGTGAATGTGTATGAATGGATGAGTTAATACTGATGGACTCTTTACTCAGCAGTCTCTACCATCAGTGAGTGAATGTGTATGAATGGATGAGTTAATACTGATGGACTCTTTACTCAGCAGTCTCTACCATCAGTGTGTGAATGTGTATGAATGGATGAGTTAATACTGATGGTCTCTTTACTCAGCAGCCTCTACCATCAGTGAGTGAATGTGTATGAATGGATGAGTTAATACTGATGGTCTCTTTACTCAGCAGCCTCTACCATCAGTGAGTGAATGTGTATGAATGGATGAGTTAATACTGATGGACTCTTTACTCAGCAGCCTCTACCATCAGTGTGTGAATGTGTATGAATGGATGAGTTAATACTGATGGACTCTTTACTCAGCAGTCTCTACCATCAGTGTGTGAATGTGTATGAATGGATGAGTTAATACTGATGGACTCTTTACTCAGCAGTCTCTACCATCAGTGAGTGAATGTGTATGAATGGATGAGTTAATACTGATGGACTCTTTACTCAGCAGTCTCTACCATCAGTGTGTGAATGTGTATGAATGGATGAGTTAATACTGATGGTCTCTTTACTCAGCAGCCTCTACCATCAGTGAGTGAATGTGTATGAATGGATGAGTTAATACTGATGGTCTCTTTACTCAGCAGCCTCTACCATCAGTGAGTGAATGTGTATGAATGGATGAGTTAATACTGATGGACTCTTTACTCAGCAGCCTCTACCATCAGTGTGTGAATGTGTATGAATGGATGAGTTAATACTGATGGACTCTTTACTCAGCAGTCTCTACCATCAGTGTGTGAATGTGTATGAATGGATGAGTTAATACTGATGGTCTCTTTACTCAGCAGCCTCTACCATCAGTGAGTGAATGTGTATGAATGGATGAGTTAATACTGATGGTCTCTTTACTCAGCAGCCTCTACCATCAGTGTGTGAATGTGTATGAATGGATGAGTTAATACTGATGGTCTCTTTACTCAGCAGCCTCTACCATCAGTGAGTGAATGTGTATGAATGGATGAGTTAATACTGATGGTCTCTTTACTCAGCAGCCTCTACCATCAGTGTGTGAATGTGTATGAATGGATGAGTTAATACTGATGGTCTCTTTACTCAGCAGCCTCTACCATCAGTGAGTGAATGTGTATGAATGGATGAGTTAATACTGATGGTCTCTTTACTCAGCAGCCTCTACCATCAGTGTGTGAATGTGTATGAATGGATGAGTTAATACTGATGGTCTCTTTACTCAGCAGCCTCTACCATCAGTGAGTGAATGTGTATGAATGGATGAGTTAATACTGATGGTCTCTTTACTCAGCAGCCTCTACCATCAGTGAGTGAATGTGTATGAATGGATGAGTTAATACTGATGGTCTCTTTACTCAGCAGCCTCTACCATCAGTGTGTGAATGTGTATGAATGGATGAGTTAATACTGATGGTCTCTTTACTCAGCAGCCTCTACCATCAGTGAGTGAATGTGTATGAATGGATGAGTTAATACTGATGGACTCTTTACTCAGCAGCCTCTACCATCAGTGAGTGAATGTGTATGAATGGATGAGTTAATACTGATGGTCTCTTTACTCAGCAGCCTCTACCATCAGTGTGTGAATGTGTATGAATGGATGAGTTAATACTGATGGACTCTTTACTCAGCAGCCTCTACCATCAGTGAGTGAATGTGTATGAATGGATGAGTTAATACTGATGGACTCTTTACTCAGCAGCCTCTACCATCAGTGAGTGAATGTGTATGAATGGATGAGTTAATACTGATGGTCTCTTTACTCAGCAGCCTCTACCATCAGTGAGTGAATGTGTATGAATGGATGAGTTAATACTGATGGTCTCTTTACTCAGCAGCCTCTACCATCAGTGTGTGAATGTGTATGAATGGATGAGTTAATACTGATGGTCTCTTTACTCAGCAGCCTCTACCATCAGTGAGTGAATGTGTATGAATGGATGAGTTAATACTGATGGTCTCTTTACTCAGCAGCCTCTACCATCAGTGAGTGAATGTGTATGAATGGATGAGTTAATACTGATGGTCTCTTTACTCAGCAGCCTCTACCATCAGTGTGTGAATGTGTATGAATGGATGAGTTAATACTGATGGACTCTTTACTCAGCAGCCTCTACCATCAGTGAGTGAATGTGTATGAATGGATGAGTTAATACTGATGGACTCTTTACTCAGCAGCCTCTACCATCAGTGAGTGAATGTGTATGAATGGATGAGTTAATACTGATGGTCTCTTTACTCAGCAGTCTCTACCATCAGTGAGTGAATGTGTAGGTGTGACCTGCGGAGTAAAAGAGCTTTGAGTAGTCAGAAGACTAGAAAAGAAATATACAAGCTTGAGTCTGTTTACCATTTATTCTAAGGTTGCTTATATGTGAAAACACTTTTTAAACCTGGTTCTTTTTAAATAAAGTTATTATTATTATAATTATTATTAAAGGACAGATCTGAGCAGACGAGCTGCATCAACACATCTATATAACACCATTGTGGAGGACACACACACACACTCACACTCACCTGCTGAGCTCCGTCTGGTTTATTGAGGTCAGGAGTGCATTTCATTTGGTGTAACAAACAGAGAAAGTGTGTGTGTGTGTGTTTTCAAAGAAAGTCAAACTGGATGATGTAAATTTCTTATTGTTAACCTGTTCACTGCATTATGAGTATTATCATACTGTCGTTCTTTTCATTAAAGATCAGTCTGTTTTGGAGCTGGAGATATTCTTTCACTGCATATAAAAACATTTCATCTACGGAGGATAAAAAACGTTCCCTTTGTGTTCTCTGTGAGTGTGTTTGCAGCTTTATTACTCTGCGTCCATCATGTTCCCTCGGCTCTCTGTCAGACGTAACTCATAGCTTTCACACACACACACACACACACACACACACACACACATACACACCATTCAATCCATTTCTAGTTTAATGGAGTCCGCCTGGTGGAGCTGGGCTGGATACATTACTACTTTGTGTGTGTATTTTACTTAACCACACACACAAACACACACACACACACACACAGGTCGGCTCTCGCTTTATTTTCCCAGAGTGCTTTTCTGCCTGCACCTAATGTCGGCATCCTGAGGCGTGTGTGTGTGAGTGTGTGAGTTCATGAGTGCTGAAGTCTTTACAACACTAAAGCTGCTTTGGCTTTAAAAGTAATATCCACACACACACACACACACACACACACACACACACACACACACACACACCTCTCCAGATGTTATGGTTATGATGTGGATTACTTTCAGAGATTTCAGAGCTGTGATGTTTCATTGTTGTGTTGCAGAGCCTGTAAGAACAAATCAAAAACACAACCACGACCCAATTCAACGACTGAAAACACGTCTTCATTATTTTTATTATCACGGGATAAGATTTAGACTTTGCAAAGCAATCGTTAAAACCTTTAACTTCGGGTCAATGTGGTTCCTGTTAACGTCCAATCCCCGCTCTTACATGGTGAGATGGATCGCAGACATCCTTTAGCGAGAAAATAGCGCCCCCTGTACTTTAGAGAGATTATTGAACAAGAAGTTAACATGGCCGTCTCTGCCCTGGGCGCTTTTATTGTGAAATGCTGTTTGGCCTACATGAAGTTACGCACTTCTGGAGCGCCGCAGAGGTGATATATAAAAAAAGTTTCTATTATTTGCTGATTTTGTGAATTTAGGGTTTCTAAGTCATCATGGCCTCTTCAGATATCACATCTATTGACCACTAGCTGATGTTTCTGTTGGTGTTTGATACTACCGGTGTTACGGATTAAAAAGTGATCATGTTAACCGGCGACTTTAGCCAAATGCTTCTGTGGTTATCAAGCAGCAACCTCCGGTGTTGAAAATTGAAGCCAACGCTGAAGTGTAAAATCCTGCAGTTCCTCGAGTGTCCACTAGAGGCTGGCTGCAGAAGCACAGGAAGTCACATACACACCCATTCTAAAAAGCCTGTTTTTACAGCAGACATTAACATGTTTACAGCCTGGTTCAAAAAACCAAACAGGTCTGATTAGCTCATGTCTCGATCAGCACACACTGTACGGGGGGTGAATGTTTTGATGACTCATCAGTTTTGATTTGATGAAGGATAAGAGTTATTCACAATAAGGCGTGTAGCTGACCTGATTGACAGGTGGGCGCGGTGTAACGGTTTGTCAGGAGGCTTAAAACCCGCCTCAGCTCCAGCTCTCAGCCTGTCGTTAGGTTGACTGAAAGTTAGGCTGAGACAGCATTTCCAGCATGGAGACCGCCATCGATGGGACTCCAGCGCCCCCTGCAGGAACAGACGGGTGACGACACTCATTTTTCGCATTTTTGTTTCATTTTTTTTATAATGTTAAAAATACCGGTCATATATGTCTGTAACTACGACAACTGTGAATGCAATTGGCTGAAAGTCGCCAGTTAGCATGGTCGCTCTTTAAACCATAAGACCCGTTAACGTTTATGTTAACGTCAGTAAATTAATAACAGAATTAACGCTGCTTTCATGTGGTGTCGGACACATCAGGAAAAACGAGTTTCCGAGTTGGAAAACGCACATGAACACCTGCTCAAGTCGGAACAACAACTCGGGAAAGGTTTAGGTGCCTGACTTGCCGATTTGACGTCCTATCTGTCATCACATGGAGGACAAAAGATGTTTGGGAATTGGAATTAGGAATAAGCTGTAACAGATACCACACGTTTGGACCTTACAGGACAGTTAAATAATCATTTTAGGATTCAGTGAAGACGTCAAACAACACAAATAAAAGAGCACGTCAGGGTCAGATCAATGAGCTGCAGATAATCTCACTCCTCTCCGTAACGCCGATTCATTTTAGTTCCTCCTTCCACTTTCTGTCTTTTAAAGAACAAATCAGGTGTTCGTCGTGTGTTTTCAGCTGTGATGCGATGCCCAGGCGTCTGAAAGAAGAGAGACAGAGTCAGAGGAAGGAAGGGAGGAGATGAAGGCAGGTGGGTGGTTTCACTCAGCCAATTACTCGCCCAGTAATTTCCTCATTTATGACTTAATTATATTATGAATATGAATGACACGAGCGGCGGGTAACCACAGGGCAAACACCGCTCTGTGGCTTCCTGACACCAGCATCCTCTGACTTTTACCACCACTTTATGATTTTTTTTTAACTGTTTGTCTGTGTCGTACTTTAAGGATCGTTTGGACCACGTGGTGACAAAAACCAGCAACAAATCAGGGGAAAAGGTGGATCGCTGAAAGAGTGATTTATTTATGAAGCAGGATCTTCATGGAGAAAAAAAAGACTCTTAATGTAATAAGTGGAGACTGACGACAGTAATATCAGTGTGTGTGTGTGTGTGTGTGTGTGTGTGTGTGTGTGTGTGTGTGTGTGTGTGTGTGTGTGTGTGTGTGCGTGTGCTGATAACTTAATTATCCTTAACGAGGCAGAGCTTCTGGAGCTTGATGTTCTTCGCTTGCTAGCGTGTTAGCATTTAGCTTGCCAGCTACAGTAGTTCACAGACTGCAAGTGGCCACAAAGATTCCACCTAGCACCCAGCAGCACACATATCATGAAAGCTTGAAGAGTTTTATTGTGAAATGACATCAGAGTCGTTTTTTCGTCGGCTGATTTCTCAACTTCAGCGGCACAAAGTTCCCGACTTCATTTCTCTCCTTCACTGATCCATCAGGACGAGTCGTGTTTGAGCCGTCAGCCTGTCAGGAAGTGATTGATGCTCTCACACTCAGAGTTAATTGCTTTGTGTATGTGTGTCTTTGTTATGATGAGGGACAGCAGATCATTCAAGTTTAAATTTAAAGTTCTGACTCTATTAATCTGACTCTGGATGTTTAAAGATTAAGAGAGAGACTTTTTCTTGCTCATCCAATTTTTGTGCAAACCTTGAGACAGCAGCTGAGGGAGCCGAGAGACACCTCGACACTGCAGCTAAAAGGTACTACTACAGAAAACAAGACACTAAAGGGTTCCATGAATCAAACGCTTAAGGACCCGATCACACAAAGACAGGTCGCCAGTAACACCGTTGTTTTCTCTGGTACAGCACACTTAAAAGTTCAAACATGTTCAAATTTTCAGCTCAAGAGGCAGAGTCTCCGTGCTCGGCGATGTCATGTTTGCCCAAAGCAGCCAATCAAGTAGAAGGCTCTACCTCTGCTTTTTTTCCGACTATAGGAGCAAAGCAACGCCGAAATCTCTACATTAGCTTGAATCCATATTTTCCCACTTATCTTATTTGGTCGCCCGTGCACGCAGCCCCGCTCCAGCTGACCTCAGGCGTGTGATCGGGCCCTAAGGGTGCCTCGTAACAGCCACTAAGGGATATCTGAGGCTTGTTGGATAGGAGCAAAGACAGGCCTTTAATCGGACACAGAAGGGTACCTCGAATCAGCAGCTGAGAGCAGAGACGGGCATTTTGGCTCTTTATTCAATAAGCTCTCGAAAGAACAGGGGGCGCTGAGGTTATCCACAATCCATTTTACCCTGTAAGAGAGTCACTTGGACGTTAACAGAAACCGGAAGTTAAAGGTTTCGATAACTGCAGCGCTGATAATTAAGGATGAACTGATTAACCAGCATGCCCGGCTCTGATGTTTAAATTCAATTAACTTCAGGAGGCTTTATAATTGATACCATTTATCCTTATTGGGCAGCAGTAGCTCAGTCTGTAGGGACTTGGTGTTAGAACCAGAGCGTCGCTGGTTCAAGTCCCGGTGCGGACCAAGCCTGGAAATTGTCTGGTAGCTAAAGAGGGAGGTGCCGTTGAGCAAGGCGCTCTATCATGTACATCCACCTCACTCTGACATCTCTACATTAGTCCATAGGATCCTGTGTGTGTGTGTGTGTGTGTGTGTGTGTGTGTGTGTGTGTGTGTGTGTGTGTGTGTGTGTGTGTGTGCGCGTGTGTGTGTTTCAGCCTATGTGTGTGTGGCATGTGCAATAACGGACAGTAAAAGTGATTTCCCCTCGTAGGATTAATTGAGTCTAGGAGGAGGGAAAGACACACCGACTTTATTGTAGAAGAAGAAAAGTGCGGTAAGAACAAATCCCTAAATCTTTTGCCTCGGTCCGTGTGTCTCTGCTCTGAATCTCAAACACCTGAATGACAGAAACACCTGAGAGCTGAATTTAAATCAGGGTCGACTGCAGGTTTTTTTTAATCTCCTGTGGCGTGTTCAGACTCCACATGTCAATACACACTCCACATTGATCTCATTTAGGACATATGTTAGAGACTCTAACACACACACACACACACACACACACATATGTAATTGTAACCCCAGCCTGTTGGCATAGCAACCGCAATCATCCGGCTATCAGGGCAACCCACTTGTGATGTCACAGGGCGAGGTGTGTGTGATTGGCCGGATGGTGAATGGTGTTGAGGGATGAATGGATGCTTAGCCGGGCGAGAGAGAGCGATAGAGAAAGTGATGCTCGCCCTACCTGCACTAATCTGGACGAGGTTCAATCAGACAGAAACAAAACAAACCCTGTGAAGACGTGATGTGACGTGAGCTCTAAAAAACATTGTTTACAGCCGAGTGGAAATAAACAACGTGTGTGATCGGCTCTGAAGGTGTCACATTTATCTGTGGAACCATGAAAAACAGAAAATGTTCCGATGTGTGAGACAGATTTATGGACACATTTCTCACTGAGTATTCTCTGCAGAGTCACCTTAGGGTGCATCAGCTCTTTGTACTTTAATGTCACAGCCTCTGACCACGGCGAGGAGAAGAGAAGTACAGGCTGAACAATATCACGCTGTACTTTTTGTCCGTAACAGATTTATTTTCATAGATGGACGTTCTGCAGTCTTTATTCATACTGCAGACTCCCAGTAATGAAAGCTCTCATTCCTGTTCTCACCGACTGTTTGTACTTAAAGGTCCAATCAGTAAGATGTGTAGTGAGTGAAATGATAAAGTGAGCTTACTCTATGATCAGACATTAAGGAAACATGCTATGTTGAAGTGCTGGCTTCTCTGACAACAATGCAGCAGCCAGTATGTCCTCCTTCTAACTTTAGATTCTGGTCCTGAATGGTCTGGATTTGTTTGGACCAGAGAAGGTAGGCGGTTTTAAGGCACCCCCACACGGCCGTTTTGGACGCCCCTCGGTTTGCCAGATATGAGAGCAGTTATCAGGTCAAACCAACAGGTGTTGCAGCGATGGAAGCGGGCAAGAGAACTGGTTCAGATAGAAGTGATTGTACCCGACCTAAAAAGCCTCTGCATGTTTCTAATAAGCTCCACGAGCAGAAACGTGCTCAAACTAGGATCAATATTGGAGATGCTTTTGAAAAATGGAGAGAGGTTAGAACGCAGAAAGGTTTACAGACCGATGCAGAGCTGGATAAACACTGAAGCTTCAGTGTCCACCACATGGTGACCTGCGTGAGCATCCACTCTAGAGAGGAGGGGGGGGGGGGAGACAGCTCTCTACAATGTTTTGAATTTGGACTGCAGTACCCATTTTAAACACTAGGGGTCAGAGTTACATACTGCTCCTTTAAACTAACAAAAAGTAATGCACTTTAGTTCTTGTTCTTGCGTTCCTGTCCCTGTCTTCCCTTCTGGGTTGATCTGCTCTATTGAGCTTGACACATGCTGGAAGCCCCTCCATCGAAAATAAAATTTTAATTGTTATTGGACTTTTTACAGTGTGTCTGAGTCATTCTACTGAAGAAATCAATCTGATATACTTCCTTTAACACCTTTAGTCTTTACTTACTTTCATTTGAAGCGATTATTTTGACTGTGACATCATTTTTAATTTGTCCCTGATCTGTCAGATTTAGACAGGCAGTGAGGATCTGTGTCATCTCTATCACCCAGCAGGGGGCGCTGTATTAAGGTCAAAACAAGGTGAGGAGTTTGATCCTGATTGGCTCAGTGGGGGGGGTTCTTCATCTTGCTCTTCCTCTTTAGTTCAGTTTCAGGCTCCTACACACAGTTTGAGGCTGATTGGTGCCTGGTTGCCAGTGCATGAACTGGTTGCTATGATGATGATGTGATTGGTACGCAGACGGGGGTGGAGGGGCGGTTGTGGTGATTGCATCCTAAACTGTTTTCCAGCTTAACACAACAAGCAATATTCAATCGCAATGAGAAGTCTAGACAATAAAAAAACAAGAATAATGTCTCTGCAGGAGCAAGAGAAGATTAAAGGAGATCTATGATGCTGATCCAGATTTAAATAGATAAATAAATAGATAAAATGTTAAGATGTCGGATGTCCAAACTAAACCTCTGCAAAGTTTTTGAAACAAAAGATACACAGTTGTTGGCGTAATCCCCGGACGTGGTTTACGTTACGAGAACTTGGCGAGAACTTGACGTCAGGTTCTGCCGAAGCAAAGTTGTAGGACACGCCCACCTTGAAGCTCACTCAAATGTTTCTGCCACTGCAAACAGAGCTGGCCAATCAGAGGAGTGTGGGCATGTGGGGAGGGGGGGCTTAAAGAGACAGCAGCTGAAATGCAGCATTTCAGGCTTTTTTGGCTAAATTGAAAGCAAAGCTGAGCAGCAGTACGGTGTCCAGGGCTGTGTCACACACCGACTACTACGTAATCAATCAGTTTATACTGCATGCTAACTTTTACCGTTGGTATACTGTTAGCAACATACTAAATGTATGTTTCCCATTGCAGACCCTGTCGTTGACATTCATCAGTGTATCGATGTTCTGTGTCCCTCAGTGTTCGTACGTTCCTCCCTGTGAGAGAGACAACCAGAAGAACAAAGACAGCGTCCTGTGGTGGGAGGATTACTTCACCAAAGAGGTCAGCAGTCAGTCTTTCACCTGCTTCTTCAACCAGCAGAGGAGGTGAGACGCGCGCGCGCACACACACACACACACACACACACACACACACACACACACACACACACACACACACACAGTGAGGTGTATTCTCAGGTGTGATGCAGATAAAAATGGAAGCTGAAGATGTGTGATGCTGTGAAACTTGTCTCAGTGACACTTTATTGTTTCCAGAGAAGATTTGACAAAACCTTTTCCAGTTCTCGCTTTACTTTCTGCAACCTCTGAGCTTCATTTCAGCCATTTCACGATGAACGTAACTACAAGAAAACACTGTTAAAGCTGCAGAACATTACAAACTGTTATAAACATTCAAACACAAAGATGTCTTAAAGATCACAGTCCAGGAAGTAAGATGGTCAGTTTGTTCCTTAAGATAATATCATGTTTCAGTGAGACCTCGTGGTGTTTTCAGACCAAAGCAGAGTCAAACATTTTATGAAAAAGTCTGCTGTAAAAACAGGCTTTTTTGAATGGGTGTGTATGTGACTTCCTGTGCTTCTGCAGCCAGCCTCTAGTGGACAGTCGACGCACTGCAGGAATTTGTACACTTCAGCATCTGCTTCATTTTTCAACACCGGAGGTTGCTGCTTGTGCATACGTCATGATCAGTAGAATGCAAATATATGGGGAATATCTTATATGTGGAAAAGATCGTCTGTGAAGATTTTCAACTCAAAGTGCTCAGAGCGGAGTGCTCAGAAAAAAAACGCTAGGTGCTGCTCTTTTCTGCCGGCGGCTACCTACTGCTGCAAACGCTCCCTCCTCATTGGTAACAATTTAAAAAAGACGCTGGCGCCAAGAAGAAAAGGCCAGGTGAAAACAGGCGAGATCTCATGTCTGTGAAATCGTTACTACAACCGGCAGGCGTATGGTCTCACGGTCTGGTTGAATCGTCCAGTGTGTGCGCTCAAACCGATTTTAAACTGTTCAGTGTGTAGCCAGCCAACACTCACACAGAGATGCTCAGAGGAAATTAGATTTATACACAAATGAACTCTGAATACAGACTAAACAGCTCCCTCTGTAACATCAAGTATAAAGAGACACGGCTGTGTCTCCATTAAGATAAAAAGCAGCTCTCCTCTTTTCTTCAGGTCATGTAGGTCTGTTAGGAAACACAGCTCTGTCTTCTTTTTATAAATTCATGCCGTGACTGAAAATTGATGAGACGGGGAAAAGCAGCGATCTCCTTTAGCGTGTCAGCTTAATCCTCCTGTTATTCACAGACGATGCTTACCTGTGACCTTGGCAGGTTTTATTTTTATCTCTGCAGCCGAGGGATCAGAACGAGGAAACTCTGCTTCATAAATGAGAGCCCCGCGGGAGCTCGTTGATGTGACGGATAAGCTTTTGTACTCCGCAGAAAAAGAACTGGAGCACTCAGAAGGTTCTTTTTTTTATGGAGAGAAAACGCTGTTAGTCACTTTAAGACTGGTGTTACTTCAAAGGTGGCGTGTTAACCTTATGTTCATCCACATGAAGCTAAATGTTGTCTTACACGGTCCTGCTTTCACCGTTCATGTATATAAAACATGGACACTCTATAATTCAGACTTTTTTAAAAACTACTACTTTTCTTCTTCTTGTGATTTCAGGCCAGACGACGTGTTGTGGCGGCGTTCCCATGACACCAGCGTCCTGCTTCACTGCGTCCTCTGGCCAATGGTGTCGCTCCTCCTGGGCACGCTCATCGTGCTCCTGACGGTGTGCGCACGCTCTTTGGCTGTTCGAGCGGAGGCCCTCCAGAAGAGGAAATGCTCGTATGAGGTGTGTCAGGACCTGTCGCTGCCCTCAGAGCGCCTCGCTGACAAGGTCGACGACCTCCTGACCACGAACTCTGAGCCGGAGCCAGAGCTGTCGTCGCCAACAAGGACCCTGCCGTTGTTTGCGGTGCCGGTGAGACGCAGGGATCGAGAACATTAAGACGAAACATAAAGTTGATGATCTTTTAGGAAGCCGAAAAGCTGGTGGGCGGAGTCAAGTGACTGTTGGCGGACGCCTGGCGGAGGACGTCTCGGACAGTCACTCTTTTCCTCTCATTTAACTCAACAATCTGGATTAACGACGACTCTCAGACGATGGATCTTCTGTTTCTGATCAGCCGGAGTCATCGCGAAGGTCGATGACGGACGGTCAAATGGAACTGTGTGTCTGAAAGGCGGATCAAACTTAAAGGAATGACCCTTTCTCTTAACTGTAGCTCTTCTTTCATGTAGTCCTCCTTGGAGGCCCAGTAGCCATAACTGTTAATGAACTCAGAGCCAAAGTGCAGAAATCTCTTCAGGCGTCTGCTTCTCAGTGCGATCACTCAATGAGGGTTTATTTCTGGGGACACGACGGCGTCTGCATTCAAAGAGTTTAAAAAGAGCCCGACAACAGAGCACTTGTTTACATAAGAAAGAAACTTCAGATATCGTCTCACGTTTGTTTCTTCCACATACGTCATATTCTTCGATACTCTCTTCTAAAGTCGTCATCTTCTAATGTCTTCTTTCGTTCAAACCTCATCTCAGCGTTAAGATTTGTGTCCTTTATTTTGACGGTTTTTACCTTCATTCAAACGTCTGACAATCAAATCCAGGACAACAACTCAGACATCTGGAAATGATCCGCTGCAGAGAAGGGAAGTTTAACCATTCAAAATCGTACTCAACTTTGAATACAGCGGCATCTATTTGTGACTTCTTGTGTCTTTATCTTATTCATTTATAACCCAGATGTGGAGGTGAGCTCAAATGAATCCTGGAATAACTTGAGCAGAAGTTGAAATTCATTGATTTAAATCTAAAGGATCTCAGAACGGGCCAAATTTTACTTCACAGTACAACAAAGACGAACATCAGTTTAGTGCAAGAACATAATAAAAGTAAAGTTGATCAAGAGAGTAACACATTTAAAAGCAATTATAATTTTGAATTCTTTAATGTGTTAACTCATGGGTGGGCAACTGGCGGCTCGAGGGCCACATGCCTGTACCTCACTGCCAACACATACTCTGTGAGCGCCGCCGTCCCCTCAGCGACCCGAGGAAATCAATCCTTGCTGGCTGTGGTGTTGCAGTGAGAGTCGAAGTAATGCGACCCTCGTGCAAACCAAACCAAAGTTGCCCATCCCAGAGTTAACTGAACTACAGATCTCCCTTCGTGCACAGAGGAGACGGCCTGAAGATTTAAAGTGTTATTCATTAGACAAACGAGTCAATTCAAAACCGCAGAAGAAGAAACGAGGAGCGAGGGAATGAAGATAAAAACAGCCAGCGAGGATTTCTTTAATTGGAGGACAGTATATATAATCAATAATTGAGCTGACTGATTATTTATTGATGTATTTAAATAGACGGTGGAGTCACCAGAGGCCCATTAGTGGCTCCTGTTGCTTCTGCGGGTCCACACCGCCTCCTCCTTTAATGATGGAGCTCTTTGAGGTGTTTGCAGACAGGCAGCAGGACCTAATGACCGAGGTTAGAAAAACACTCGTCGTGGGTTGATACTAAAACTTATCATAAATCATTCGACAGCTGTCTTATTGTGAAATAAGATCTCTCAGAAATCCAACCAAGTTGAACAACTACAGCAGTTTTATGACCGTCACGTCAAATAACATCAAAGCCAACCCGAAACCATATTACCAGAGTCCGATCTGTGGCTCCTTTCCAGCGTGTCGTTCCCCACTCTCTCTCTCTCCCTGATTTCTGACTCTATCCACTGTGCTATCTCTGAAATGGAGGTAAGCAGGCACAAAAAAAAACCTTTAAAAAAAAAGACATATTACATACGTAGCTAGAGACGGAACCCTTTCAAATATTATTCACAGACACCCAACACTCAGGGCCTGTGTCCACAACTGGCTTACTGCGACCAAGTACGGGTCCGGTTGGCTAACAAGCAAACAAGATCAGGGTTTACCGTACCAGTCTGCTGAACCAAACCAGACCGCTTGGTGGAAATGGGGCTGGAGACCGAGGAAGTCTTTAATCACAGTTAAACCAATAATTAAATCAAGCTGTGGGAGGGATCCGTCCTGGTCTCTGGGTTTAAAAACAGACGTGCCGTCGCTGAGTAAACTCAGGGGAGGAGGAGACGACAGCTCTGAGATAAAAACAACACATGGCTGAGGCCCAGAGGCCTTTCAAACGTCGCCTTCAGCGCTAATGAGGACAAAATCTAGACCATGTGAATAAAGTAGGGTTCTCTTTTGACCCTATTTATTCTCCAGCCACCGTCTAGTTTAAAATCTACTTTCTACTTCCTCGACTGTGAGGAAGGTGCAGAATGTCACATCAACAATCCTACACTTGTAAAACTATCTGCTGCTGCACATAACTATAGGGTGCACGAGAATAATGTTGTAGCCAAGACCACAGTAACCGAGACCAAGACATACCCCAGACCAGAGTGCTTTGAGACCGAGACAAGACCAAGACATTTAGGGAACAAGACCGAGTCAAGACCAAGACCAAGGCAGGGCGAGATCGAGTCAAGACCACGACCAAGGCAGGGCGAGACCAAGTCAAGACCAAGGCAGGGCGAGACCGAGTCAAGACCAAAGCAGAGAGAGACAGAGAGAAGACTAAGACCAAGGCAGTGAGAGACCGAGTCAAGACCAAGGCAGGGCGAGACCGAGTCAAGACCAAGACCAGGGCAGGGCGAGACCGAGACAAGACTAAGACCAAGTCAGGGCGAGACAGAGTCAAGACCAAGTCAGGGCGAGACCGAGACAAGACGAGACTAAGACCAAGGCAGGGCGAGACAGAGTCAAGACCAAGTCAGGGCGAGACCCAGACGAGACTAAGACCAAGGCAGGGCGAGACCCAGACAAGACTAAGACCAAGGCAGGGCGAGACCCAGACAAGACTAAGACCAAAGCAGGGCGAGACCGAGACAAGACTAAGACCAAGGCAGGGCGAGACCGAGACAAGACTAAGACCAAGTCAGGGCGAGACCCAGACGAGACTAAGACCAAGGCAGGGCGAGACCCAGACAAGACTAAGACCAAGTCAGGGCGAGACCCAGACAAGACTAAGACCAAGGCAGGGCGAGACCGAGACAAGACTAAGACCAAGGCAGGGCGAGACCGAGACAAGACTAAGACCAAGTCAGGGCGAGACCCAGACGAGACTAAGACCAAGGCAGGGCGAGACCCAGACAAGACTAAGACCAAGTCAGGGCGAGACAGAGTCAAGACCAAGACTAAGGCAGGGCGAGACCGAGTCAAGACTAAGACCAAGTCAGGGCGAGACCCAGACAAGACTAAGACCAAGGCAGGGCGAGACCGAGACAAGACTAAGACCAAGGCAGGGCGAGACCGAGACAAGACTAAGACCAAGTCAGGGCGAGACCAAGTCAAGACTAAGACCATAAATGTCACAGAAAAATCATCAACTTGTGTGCAGGGGGTGTGTCACTCACTTAGACCGAAACACTGCGAAGGTCGAAAATCCGGAGTCCGCCCAGTCTGAGACCGACACAATACTGAGTAAAAATGTTTACGATTCAGAGACGAGATCGAGACCTTCAAAAAGGGGTCTCTAGACCGGTCTTTCTCGAGTACTACAACACAAATAAAAATATCTAACGAACATGATAAAACTGTCTGATGCCCACATGAAACTTTAGTCTCAGACTTCCTGCCGCACGTTGAGAAACTACGCACGTTCTTTGTCTCTCCTAACGTTTAAAGGCTTATTTTTAGAGAGTTCTGTGAGGCGGCACAAAAAAAAGTGTGATTCTTGGTTAGGGAACAAAACTCGTAAAAACTAAATGACTTTTCTCCTTCCATGCAGCAGAGTTAACAACATCACCCAACATGATTCATCTTGGATCACAGTTTGTGTTTTTGATCTTCAAGTGTCTCCAAGTTCTTACCGCATCGTCATTTCCAACGGTCTAAAAATTACCTACGCGTTGCCTAGCAACTGCCGCGAGGGCCGAGTGATGTCGCTGCCAAATGAAAAGCGAAACAGAGCCAAACTTGAGCCTGAGCGGCTCCTCTTCTCTGTGATCTGACTGTTCGTCTTTTCCTCCTCAGGTTCAGCTGTTTGAAAATGAGTCCAACTCCAGGGTTTTTGTGTTAATCTTGAAAGTTGCCGTTCGCTGCTGTAGCACGTTTTGTTTGTGCAGCTCCTCGTTGGAAACGTGTGCGTTTGAATATTTGTAAGACTCAGATTTATGTTGTTGGTGTTTGTTTGGAGGTGGAGTCTGACTCGAGTAGGAGACAGATTTTATTTCTTTATCTGTGATGATAAGCGAGGTTTGAATGAAACAATGAATGTTAAACATCATGTGCAGAAACTCTGTTTCTTTCTTTTTTTCTGCGTGACTTGAAAAGACTTAAGTTGAACATATAGAGCTACGGGAAAACGTCTTTAAAGGTCACATATTCTCCTCCTCTTCAGTGTAAATAAGTCTCAGAGCTCCTCAAAACATGTGTGTGAAGTGTCTTGTTCTAAATCCACTCTGATCCTGTATTTGATCATGCCTATAAACCCCTCTATTTCAGCCCTGCTCAGAACAGGCTGTTTCTGTGTCTGTAGCTTTAAATGTAAATGAGCTGTGTCTGACCACGCCCCTCTCTGGAAGGGCTTGGGTGGCTCGGGCTTTCTCGCTCCATGTCCTATTGTTTACGGTGAGAAGGCAGACTCAGAGGGCAGAACAAACACCTAGCTGTGGGGGTGTCACCCACCTGGGGGAGGGGTTACTGCCCTTTGTGATGTCATGAAGGGAAAATCTCCAAACAGCCTGTTTGAGCACACATTTTCTGAAAAGTGGAGCAGGCAAAAGACGGAGAGGATGGACTTTTGTCATCATTGGGGGGTTTATAGACAGACTAGAGACACATATTAGAGTTAGAGAAACATGGTATGTCACACGTGAGACACGATCCGTACGAGACAAAAATGCGAGGAATATCTCATATTTGTATTTCGATAAGAGCGCTGATGACGTCAACAGCGCCTTTCTGAAAAGTTGACAGATTTTTAACTCAAAGCACTTGGAATGGCCACACAAAAAAGGTGGAGCGCTCAGGCGCTACGCTTTTTCACCGGGCGGGGACACGGGGCCTCGGGCACCAAATGTTTTTGCTAAATTTGACCTTTAATAGTCTGTATTTCCCCCCTTTAAGATATTACTGAGAGATGTGAAATTATTGGCGTCTGATTAACACTTTACAGAACAAATGAGTTTATTGACTTCATGAATGTCGGGAGGCGAGAGCAGGATTTAAAGATGTAGCTTCATGATGTAGCTTTGATGTGTTAAACGAAAGTAAATATCGTTTCCTATTTTTAAACATTGCGATTTTTCATTAATCTTTTTCCTCCATTTGCCCATCATTTCGAGCGTTGTTTTAAAATGACTCACAGCTTCAGGTTCCTTATCTAAAAGAGATAAAAACCCTGCTCTGTTTTTCTGCCGTTAACTTTAGTCTATTCTGAATCAGGCATAAAATGAAGAATGTGCGACATGTTCCACATCAATAAATCATAAATCCAGTCTGTCCTGTGTAAACGTCTCTCTGAGTCATGACTGTCTACAATGAGGGAGAAGCTCGAGTCCCGCTGGCTGTGTTGTTGTCAGAGCCGTGTTTACATGGACGGGACGGCCGGCTCCTCCCCTTGTGTATAAAAGCTGTTTTAGTCAAGTCATGTTTTTAGATCACGGTCATTCTGTTACATGCAATGTGAAGCTACGAGCTAACTAAAGAGCGCTAACATTAGCCCGCTAACACAACAATGCAGGACACAGGTGATCGAGCAAAGGTCAATTTAGTCTGCTGCATGTGCTTGACTCTTTTGTGCGAATGTGAGAGGAGGGGGGTTGGAGGTGTGTCTCTGGAGGAGAGCGGAGGCTTCAGTATGGAGGGGGTGTGGCCTAACAGAAGTTTGTTTTGGTTTCATGCTGGCATTCAAGGGCACTATTTCAACGTTTCATCACGTAGTCTGTTTTTTCTGGGTTTAATCATCGTTCTTACTCTCCAAAGAAAACGTAGCTCCTCAGTAGCGTTTGTGTGTTTTGATGAGACTTCAGAGCTGTTGTCGTCTTTCTGTCTGAGCTCAACAATGTTAGAGTTTTCTATCCGAAGCCATACGCAAAGCTGTGAGCTGTAGTAGCAACTAAACGCTGAATATCAACCCATCAGCACAAGAATAGAAAGTGTTTGATTATATCCTCACAGGCGTGGTTTAATCTTTTCTCTCTTCCCCAATGATCCACTCTGTGATGTTCAGACACTTGTGGCTGAAATTCAGGAAAATATATCTGTAAGTCTTTAATTTACTGTATTAATATGTTGGAAATATCATGTTGTTTTCTCGTCTGTGTTTGTACTCTGCGCCGTGTTGTCTGCAGATATCCTGTCCTCTCAACCTCACCTGTGTATCATGTGACCCAGGTAGCCGCTTCGCCGTGTTCTAATGAAAACCACGACTATAGTGCCTGATAGAGATCTTTAAATAAAAACACATTTTATCTTCAACCTGAGTCGGACTGCAGCTTCTTCTACTCTTCCAATCACCAGCCTCACTTCAAAGGTGAATCACATATATTTATATTTCTTTCCTTCCAGACAAGCAAATATTTGTTTGTCTGATTAATTTTTCTATTTTAAAACTGACAATGCACGGCAAATTTGCCAGTGCAAGATTTAGCTATACAGACTAGTTTACTTCTGCAGCCCCTGGAAACATCCATACATTATTTATACTGCTTTTCCCTTCTGGGGTCTCATGCTTAAAATCCTGCAGTTCCTCGAGTGTCCACTAGAGGCTGGCTGCAGAAGCACAGGAAGTCACATACACACCCATTCTAAAAAGCCTGTTTTTACAGCAGACATTAACATGTTTACAGCCTGGTTCAAAAAACCAAATAGGTCTGATTAGCTCATGTCTCGATCGACACACACTGTACGGGGGGTGAATGTTTTGATGACTCATCAGTTTTGATTTGATGAAGGATAAGAGTTATTCACAATAAGGCGTGTAGCTGACCTGATTGACAGGTGGGCGCGGTGTAACGGTTTGTCAGGAGGCTTAAAACCCGCCTCAGCTCCAGCTCTCAGCCTGTCGTTAGGTTGACTGAAAGTTAGACTGAGACAGCATTTCCAGCATGGAGACCGCCATCGATGGGACTCCAGCGCCCCCTGCAGGAACAGACGGGTGACGTCACTCAGGCTTCAAACATTCATATGTACAGTCTATGGGTATAATCTTTTCTAGACTAATCTATTCACACCTACAGGCAATGTAGAGACAACAATTAATCTAACAAGTATGTTTTTGGACTGTGGGAGAAAAACAAGGACAACATGCAAACTCCACACAGAAGGAGAGAGAGATGTCTTTACACAAGGCCGATATTTTTGTTTTAAATTATGAAGTTCTTCTTTAAACGGTCTGTAGTCGTTTTTTGTAGTAAGAGGTTTTGATTTGACTTTCTTTGATCATCCCTGGCTGGGTTGCCAGAGAGAGGGTGTCTGACGTTAAGAGACCCTAAACAACCGATGACCTCAGGATACATTTCTGATGATGTGTCACAGCTTACCCTAGGATGAGGACGATACCACCATGACATAAAGGTGCACAGAGACTGCTCAAATCTAATAACTCTTTTTTCAAGTACAAACTGTCCACTTTGGATTCATTGAGCAAAACATCAGAACAAGCGATCTGAGAGGAACAAAAAGGACAAAGAGTGAATGAAAGGTCGTGAGGTACGTACGTGTGCGTTTTGCATGATTTGTGTGGATGTGAAGTTTGTCCTTTCTTTCATCTGTACCGCTTATCTTCTCTTTCATTCACACATCCCATCGAAATGAAGAGAGCTGAACGTCCTCATGTCTGAAAACAACAGGACACACACACGTGTCTGAGTCAGACCACTTGTTTTTTTCTTTTTATCAGTAGATATTCAATGACTCTCTCTCTCACACATGAACCCTCTTTCACCCTGAACATTGTGTTTATTTACCAAAACTACTTATGGGGTTTTAAAGTATCCATCCTTTCATCCATTTTGTTCCTCTTATCCGAGGTCAGGTCGTGATGGCAGCAGGCAAAGAAAGCTGCCCCAGACATCCCTCTCCCCTGCAGTGTTTGCCAGCTCTTCCTGGGGGACCAGACCAGGCCAGAAGGGATATGTTATCCCAGCGAGCTCTGGGCCTAACCCAGCCTCCTTCCAGTTGGGCGTGCCTGGAAGACCTCCAGAGGGAGGCGTTCAGGAGGATCCTTATCAGATGCCTGAACCTCCTCAACTGGTGTGTAAGCGCCTCCATAAACATATATCATAAAGTGTTTTCACACTTTCAGAAAACTCCTGAAAAACTCCTCATATTACCCTGAGGAGCTGCATGTGTGAACACAAACAGCTGAATGTTTGTCCTCCAGCCTCCTCGTATTTATTCTGCAGAAAGTCAGAGTGAGCTGATGTGAGAACGCAGCAGGATATAATCAGGAGAATTCACCTCGAGCGAGTGGGAGGGGGTGGTGACGTTTATTCCCTGTGATCGCTGCACAACCATAGACTGTCTGCACGCCACCTCTACGATCTCCGTGCTCTAATGAACCTGCTGCATTCTGTTTCCTGTTCTCCAGTATGTTCTTCTCCACTCTTTAGTTCAGATTGTGATTCTGTTCAACTACACGTAGCATTGATAGAAAGACAGATATTCTCATTATAGCGTCGTGTAGAAGACTTTTGCCTCGTCCGCCACTTCCATGTCCTGTTTTGCACATCACCTCTTACTTCATGAAACCCCCCCCCCCCGTCTTACAGGAAAAGTCTCCTGCTGTGAGGTGCATGTATGAACAACCAGATCAGGAGAATATCTGGAGCAGTCCTCCTGGAATTATCAAGATATTTTCAGGAGAGCATGTGTGAAAACAGCTATAGCCTACAATGTAAATGGTAAAGAAAGCTAAAAGTGCTTCTGTATATATATATATTTATTTACAATGATTCCTTCTCCTGTTTCCTCGCAGGTGCTGGTGAGTTAATTGATTGCAACCTGTTCATCCAGGCGTCACTGGTCAATCCAAAAGTGGGAGGCTCAGTATCTCCACAGCTCGGAGACGCTCTCACCCGGTCTTGCCTCGAACAATTCATGCTCTGTTAGAAAAGAGAGATCTGTGGTGTGAGGCTGGATAGAGGTAAGTTGGGGTACCCCTACATTTTTGCACTCTGTTAGGTAATCTAAATCAATCTATGTTAGACACACACTAGCTTTGTACTTTTTACATTGACTGTTCTTTAGAGAAGCTGGTCAGGCCTTCTGTTTTTGTTTCTCTTGTCCTTTCGAAGCAGTGAATAGTTTAGTGAGGCTCTGTTCTGTTTGGTTTTGTTGAGTTCTTTTTATTTGGCACAACCTTCTTGTCCAATCCTCGCCCACATTTTGGAAAACCTGTTTATTTGTTTCACTTGTTTTTTGTACAATACTCCTCTTTGTTTGATTGCACCTCTACTTTTGACTTCAGTTTCTCGGTTGCCTTGAGCTGTGGCCCAGTGGTAGAGTCAGTTGTTTCTCAACCCGAAGGTTGGGGGTTCGATCCCCAGCTTCTGCAGCCACATGTCCGATGTGTCCTTGGGCAAGACACTTAACCCCAAGTTGCTCCCACTGCTGCATCTGCGGTGTGTGAATGTGTATGTGAACGGATGAGTTAATACTGATGGTCTCTTTACTCAGCAGCCTCTACCATCAGTGAGTGAATGTGTATGAATGGATGAGTTAATACTGATGGTCTCTTTACTCAGCAGCCTCTACCATCAGTGAGTGAATGTGTATGAATGGATGAGTTAATACTGATGGTCTCTTTACTCAGCAGCCTCTACCATCAGTGTGTGAATGTGTATGAATGGATGAGTTAATACTGATGGTCTCTTTACTCAGCAGCCTCTACCATCAGTGTGTGAATGTGTATGAATGGATGAGTTAATACTGATGGACTCTTTACTCAGCAGCCTCTACCATCAGTGAGTGAATGTGTATGAATGGATGAGTTAATACTGATGGACTCTTTACTCAGCAGCCTCTACCATCAGTGTGTGAATGTGTATGAATGGATGAGTTAATACTGATGGACTCTTTACTCAGCAGCCTCTACCATCAGTGTGTGAATGTGTATGAATGGATGAGTTAATACTGATGGACTCTTTACTCAGCAGCCTCTACCATCAGTGAGTGAATGTGTATGAATGGATGAGTTAATACTGATGGACTCTTTACTCAGCAGCCTCTACCATCAGTGTGTGAATGTGTATGAATGGATGAGTTAATACTGATGGACTCTTTACTCAGCAGCCTCTACCATCAGTGAGTGAATGTGTATGAATGGATGAGTTAATACTGATGGACTCTTTACTCAGCAGTCTCTACCATCAGTGAGTGAATGTGTATGAATGGATGAGTTAATACTGATGGTCTCTTTACTCAGCAGCCTCTACCATCAGTGAGTGAATGTGTATGAATGGATGAGTTAATACTGATGGTCTCTTTACTCAGCAGCCTCTACCATCAGTGTGTGAATGTGTATGAATGGATGAGTTAATACTGATGGACTCTTTACTCAGCAGTCTCTACCATCAGTGTGTGAATGTGTATGAATGGATGAGTTAATACTGATGGACTCTTTACTCAGCAGCCTCTACCATCAGTGTGTGAATGTGTATGAATGGATGAGTTAATACTGATGGACTCTTTACTCAGCAGTCTCTACCATCAGTGTGTGAATGTGTATGAATGGATGAGTTAATACTGATGGTCTCTTTACTCAGCAGCCTCTACCATCAGTGTGTGAATGTGTATGAATGGATGAGTTAATACTGATGGACTCTTTACTCAGCAGCCTCTACCATCAGTGAGTAAATGTGTATGAATGGATGAGTTAATACTGATGGTCTCTTTACTCAGCAGTCTCTACCATCAGTGTGTGAATGTGTATGAATGGATGAGTTAATACTGATGGACTCTTTACTCAGCAGCCTCTACCATCAGTGTGTGAATGTGTAGGTGTGACCTGCGGTGTAAAAGAGCTTTGAGTAGTCAGAAGACTACAAAAGAACGATACAAGCTCAAGTCCATTTACCATTAATTTCTCTGCTTTTAAAAGGGATGTATCACTTGTTTTTGGTTTTTCTGCTGCAAAACTGAATGCTGGGCAGAACAGCCAGCTGAAGACGTCTTTTGAAGTCACGTTTGATCACACGAGTTCTTGTGGTCTCACGGTTGAATCATCTAGTGTGTGCGTTCAGAGGAATATAATGTTTATAAATCTCATGTCTGTGGTCTCTGTAAAGATTTAGAAATCGTCTCCTGTGCAGCCTTCGTAAAGTCTAAACACAAGTGTTGCATTATGAAAAACTCAAACTGAATGACAGATTTTGCTGCAGCACAATATGTCTTACAGCACAATATATTTTGCATCACTGTGTTTAATTTTAGGTAATTATGACATTTTAAAAGGTTTGTGCAAAATACCATTTATTTTTAGAAGACTTGTAGGCGAGAGCAGATCTGTAGCACGACAGAACGTTTAATGCTGTTTGTGCATTTTATCAACATCAAATAGAAAATGCAGCTTCTACAGTTTAGATCAAGCATTGCTCTCAGCCATTACACGTTAAAGTCCTGATTTCAGAATCCTGATTAGGGCCAAAGTGTACGTGTGTGATTATCACATCATCTTCTTTCTCTTAGAGTTGGATCTTTCTGGCTTCCTTCCTCCATCCGTCAGCTTCTCCTCTTTTTATCAAACAGTTGCAGAGTCATGAGTGAGAGCAGCTGATTTGAAGCAGAAACCTGCAGACTCTCGCTCCTCTGTGGTCGTTTAACACCTCTGCTGTTCAGACTCCACTTCACACTCCCCCCATAAATATTAACAGCACCACCATCAGCACAAATACGACCTAATGAGAGCGCTACATCAGCTGCTCCCCTCAGTGCTGACAACCAAAGTGAAAACATGGACCTCAAATGACCTCATGCAGTCCAAAGCTGCAGATCAAGACCCCTGAAGGGGTCGCTGAGTAAATCTGACGGGTCATGAGGTTCAGAAGATTATAGCTTATTTTATGTTGTCATAATCTTTCAAAATGAGGGGATCTTTAGACTTTCAATCCTGAAAACAAAACAATAGAATTTAGGGCTTTTAGTTTATTTTTAAAGGTGTAATATGTAGAGTTGTATTTGTTGAGTTCTTAGAATACCTCAAATATTTCCAACAGTTATCAAAGACAGAGAAATCCTTCATTTTAGAGTTGTAACGGGACGTGTCTTGTTGTAGCGGCTGCTATGACGGACACGATATGTTTATCGTTGCCATGGAAACACCGGATGTTACGTCAAAGACCGCTACATAAGCTAGCGCTAGCTGCTACTGAAAGCTGCCGTTCTGTTGCTGTATGTGCTGCTGTGATCAAAACGTCATGTAGATTATACTCAGATACATTAGCTCGTCAGTAAACATATTCTCTTCCTCAGGTTCTCTTCCTCAGGTCGTCATGACTACAGTCAACTCAGAGTTCGTTTTCATTGGGGGTGGGTAGCAGAATCACTCCCATGATTCCCCGCCAGCCTCAACATCTTCTTTTGTTATTGTTTTGATTGAGAGCCCCCTGGTGGAGGATTTGACATACTGTGCCTTTAAGGGAGAAAAGTTGTTGATGCCAGCTGCTGAAGTTTGAGTTTTTGTCGTGTTTTTATGCAAAGCCAGGCTGAAGAAAACCAAAGATCTGATTAATTAAGATGTTCACTTGAATGATCCATAAAAAGAGTCGACTCTTCGTCCTAATTCGTCTCTAAAATGTATGTTATTGTGACAATAAGTCATCAGAGCATCGCTTCTTCTCCCACTGTTGTTCTTTTAATCGATACAGCAGTTTAAACCTGACACACTGAAGCAGAACTCTGCAGCCATTTATTAACACAAGAGGCTTTTAAAGACAATCAATACAGCGCTGCGGTGCCACAGCAGAAGTCTGTCCCCAGGATGTCCTTACATCATATCCTCAGTTTTTATAAGGTCATAAAGATATTATTGTCTGGTCAAAGAAGTCATTTAAAGAGGAAAAGCGAACTTCTTTCTTTCCTCTCCTTCTTTGTTTTGTTGGTCCGAATGGTCTTTTTTTAATGAAAAATCTCAGCCTCTCTGATGGTGGAGGTTGTAAAAGGTCAGCTCTGAGATATTCTGCTAACCATTAAAACTGAAGCGGACAGGCGGGACTCGTCCAGCGTCTCCAGCTGATAATTCACTGCAGAGAGGCGCCGAGGAGAATGAGAACGAGTCTCCTGTTCACATTCAGGTTGAGAGATGAGTTTCTGTTGTTTAGCTGATTATAATTCAGTGTAACTGATCTGGTGTCAGGAGATGGAGTTATTCAGTGTGTGATGGATTACAGTGTTTGTTGTTATTCAGTATATTAGCCCTCTTCAGACTGCTATTTCAAGCTGTGATATTTATGCCCCTGTTACGTTTCACCTTCGATCTGAGACGCTCTTTTCAATGACTACTTCAAGCTCAGCTGTCATCACGTCTTTGTACGTTCATACTGATTCTGTGACGGCGTAATATTGGAGCCCTAGAGTAAAAGTTGAGAAACACTGGTGGTTGTTAAAATTGTGTTTCAGTCCACTTTCTTTTATTTTATTGCACCCTATAAGAGGCCACACAAGCAGCTTGTTAAAAAGTTGTGTTTCCTGTGCCTTCATGCAGACTTCTCTTGTTTGATCCTCTTTGAGCTCACTGTCAGGACCAGCTGCAAGCTCCTGGGACACCCAGTCATTTCTAACTTTGCTTCTGTATAAATCTCTGCCAGTTTGGAGAAAAGGAAGAGCCGGAGGTTTGGTCCTAAAGGATTCGGGCTCAGTTCAGCCTCTCTGACAAGGAGTCCTCGCCGCTCTTTAAAGCCCTTCATCGCTGTACTATGTGGGTAACCCAGTTCTGCTCTGGCCTGAGCGTGACCTAGATCAATATGGAAATCAGAAGTTGGAAATGAAGCTGCACAGATGGCAGAAGAGGTAGGTTAAACTTTATTTTTAAAAGTTGGTTCAACTTTATCTCTGTGTCTTGTTGCTTTCTAGATGTTGACACAAAAGATTGAATGGATGTATGTTTGTTGTTTTTTACGATGAATGTATGTATGTCGTTTTTACCGATTGACATGCATCCAAAAAACGACATACATACATTCAATGTAAAAAACGACATACATACATTCAATGTAAACAACGACGTACATACATTCAATGTAAAAAACGACGTACATACATTCAATGTAAAAAACGACGTACATACATTCAATGTAAACAACGACACACATACATTCAATGTAAAAAACGACGTACATACATTCAATGTAAACAACGACACACATACATTCAATGTAAAAAACGACGTACATACATTCAATGTAAACAACGACACACATACATTCAATGTAAAAAACGACGTACATACATTCAATGTAAAAAACGACGTACATACATTCAATGTAAAAAACGACGTACATACATTCAATGTAAAAAACGACGTACATACATTCAATGTAAAAAACGACGTGCATACATTCAATGTAAAAAACGACGTGCATACATTCAATGTAAAAAACGACGTACATACATTCAATGTAAAAAACGACGTACATACATTCAATGTAAAAAACGACGTACATACATTCAATGTAAAAAACGACGTACATACATTCAATGTAAACAACGACACACATTCATTCAATGTAAAAAACGACACAAATACATTCAATGTAAAAACCGACATACATATATTCATCGAAATGTATGTTTGTATGCATGTTTGTATTTGTGGATTTATTCGTTGGTGTAGCTGTGTATCGTACTCTCTGATTTGTTGTGTTCATGGCTATATTTATGTTTGTGTATGTAATGATATTTCTCCTTGTGATGGACGTCATCAAATAAAGAACTGACAACAAACTATTTTAAAATTTTCTTTAATGACTCAGTTTACATCCATCTGACATCAAAATATAAAAACAGATTTACATTCTCAGGCCTGTGATGTATCATACAATTATTAATTTACTTTATTATAACAAAATACTATTAATATGTAATTAAACTGTTATTATTTATTACATCTGGGAACTTTATAATAATAGTGATTAAAGCCGAGGATTATTGTCTTTAAATATAAACCCATCAAACCCTGAAAGGCCCTCAGCAGTCAGTCACTTTAAAATAGAAGAGGGGTTCTTTTAATATTTATCATGTCAAAACCTTCATGTTCAAACTGCTAATGTGTTAGTTTTGATGGTTTTGACCTTTAAAATAAATCACACAAAGTACGGTTTATTTATTTCAAAACACCTCTGGCAAAAAAAACCCCTCCAATTTATACAATTATCTCAAATCTGTAAAAGAAAAACAACTTTTCTTTCAAATGTTTGGACTATTTTTGGAAAACTGTATAAAAAATGGACTATATGTGAATCTAAATATACAACTTTAAAGCAGGTTACACTGAAAGTCTGAATACAGCCGTATAAAATCGCTTGCAGCTACTTGACAAGTGTTTGATTTCATAAATGAGACAAAGAGAATATTACTACAAAACTCGTGATATACAATGAATGTGCATTATCATATTAAAAAGGAGTATTACATCAATATTTACATACAGCACTACGTGTAACGTTTTAAATAAACAGCTTATATCGAGCGTTGGGTGAGAACAGACAGTCAAAATGAAACAGATGGCTCTTTCCTCCCTGTGACATTTCAGTTTCATCGAGGTTAGCGGCTAGCTATCACTGCTAGCTAACGTCAGACTTAAAGGTCACATATCCTCCTCCTCCTCTTCAGTGTAAATAAGTCTCAGAGCTCCCCAAAACATG
Source organism: Tautogolabrus adspersus (assembly GCA_020745685.1). Lineage (NCBI taxonomy): Eukaryota > Metazoa > Chordata > Actinopteri > Labriformes > Labridae > Tautogolabrus > Tautogolabrus adspersus. The sequence goes on from CM036555.1 coordinate 21,153,070, forward strand.
TGTGTGAAGTCTCTTGTTGTAGATCCACTCTGATCCTGTATTTGATCATGCCTATAAACCCCTCTATTTCAGCCCTGCTCAGAACAGGCTGTTTCTGTGTCTGTAGCTTTAAATGTAAATGAGCTGTGTCTGACCACGCCCCTCTCTGGAAGGGCTTGGGTGGCTCGGGCTTTCTCGCTCCATGTCCTATTGTTTACGGTGAGAAGGCAGACTCAGAGGGCAGAACAAACACCTAGCTGTGGGAGTGTCACCCACCTGGGGGAGGGGTTACTGCCCTTTGTGATGTCATGAAGGGAAAATCTCCAAACGGCCTGTTTGAGCACACATTTTCTGAAAAGTGGAGCAGGCAAAAGACGGAGAGGATGGACTTTTCTCATCATTGGGGGGTTTGTAGTCAGACTAGAGACACATATTAGTGTTAGAGAAACATGGAGAAGAGGATTTTGTATAATATGTGACCTTTAACCTCATATTTCTATGAACCGCCAACGACCTGAGATTAACCCGTTTCATGTCTTAAGAAAATCCTTCAACACTTTAATTGTAATTTCCTCTATCAAATTAGCAGATGAAAATATTGATTGAATGTAGGGTCAAAGTTACAAAGAGAACATTTATCAATTCATTACAATTAAAAGTTTATTTTTTAATTAAACTATTTGCTCTGATAACTCTCAAACTTTGGGAACAGATTAGTTTGAAGATCCAGGATGGATTTAACTTCTGTGATTTAACTTTGTGTCTTATTTTATTCAATCAGAATTTAACGCAGTTCCTGTCTTTGTCTTGTGTGCTGCTTACGTTCTCTATTCAAGAGGACGGTTTTAACAGCGTCACAAAGGTGCCGACATTCAAATGTTCTTCTCTCCAGATCAGACGAATGTGATTTAGCGTCCGGTGTAGATGAAATCTGCCGAGACAAAAAAAGAAGTTGAAGTCATTATTCGTGTCTTGTTTCTGAGCAAGTATTGTCTAAAGTCCAGAGGCGTGGCCAGGGGTGGCCTGGGTCACCCTTAAAATCTGATTGGTTAGCCCAGGTGCAACCCCCAAAATCCTAAACTGTGATTGGATATTTCCCTTGTCAGAGGCGACTATTCACACATCAAACTTCAGGCCACCCCTGCATAAGTCAGAGCCCCGGTTTGGCCACAAAGTCTTCATTACAAAGTCACACCACCAACTAACTACAGCGTTTTAAGTATTTTTTGCAGATCCATGTGCGCTGCAGTTGTTATTAGAACATCGTCTAAACGCAGAACTTTTAAGAAAATGAAAACAAAAAACGATTCTGTTTTCAGTGGATGGCTCTCGTGTAAACGTTGCCTGAGTGTTTTTAGTGTGAAAGGCTCACCGCGGCAGTACTCAGGGTTGAAGTTCTCGTAGATGGGGTAGAGAGGATTCTCCTGTTCACTGCGATGTTTTCTGGCTCGCAGGACGTCTCGAACACACTGGTGCAGGAAGGCATACTGGCACTGCAACACACACAAGAGGAGATACGTTCAAAATATAACAAACACAATGATGTACATTACTGTCATAAAACAACGCTTGTTTAAAGAAACAATCTCCAACATGTCTAGTGACTGAAATGATGACCTTAATATATTATCACACATTTTCTCTGACAACAATGCAGCAGCCAGTATGTCCTCCTTCTAACTTTAGATTCTGGTCCTGAATGGTCTGGATTTGTTTGGACCAGAGAAGGTAGGCGGTTTTAAGGCACCCCCACACGGCCGTTTTGGACGCCCCTCGGTTTGCCAGATATGAGAGCAGTTACATGCAATATAAACCTGGTGTGTTAACAATATTCACTTGTATTTCTGCATTTTTTGGGAGTATTTTTTGTATTCTTCCAGCCTTGGAAGGATCTGAAACGTTGAGTCCAGGTCCAGCCCATTTAAACTCACTGACATTCGCCATTCAGTCAGAAAGTAGGACTCCAGTCGGAGGTGTATGTTGCTCTGTATCTCTCAAACATTTAACTACAGCGCACAATGTTTTACAAATGTCTTTGTGATGATCAAATTAAATCCCGACGTGTAATAAAAGTCTATGTTGAACACTTCATACCTCGGTCTGCACCATGTGTTGGCGGTGCAGGCGGAGGTCGAACACGCAGCTGTACAGGTCGATGGTTCCTTTGGAGTCCAGCTGCTGCAGAACACGATCCAGGGCGATGAACGTCCCTGTGCGGCCAACACCAGCACTAACACACACACAGAGCCGAGCTTAGAGCAGCAGATCCTCACAGCGAAGAGACTCAAAGATTTTAATAAAATATGACTTGACTGATTATATACACAGTATTCAAAAATAGAGACCTGGTTGCTCCAAGACAATCAAATCAATCCACACCACAATGAAAATGTCCCGTGTTTGAGTAATTTTTGGCCCCTTGAAGGCTCACAGAAAGTCCACAGAGTCGGTCCACACCCTCAGTCCTACCTGCAGTGTATGACGGTGGCTCCGGTGCTTGGAGATCGGTCCACGTAGTCCCGGACCGTCCTGACGAACTGGATCAGGGACTGGGTGCTCTCTGGGACTCCGTGGTCGGGCCACACGGTGTAGTGGAAGTGACGCAGCACCCGAGGGTAACTGCAGCTGCTCTCCTGTCATGATTAATGAGAAATAATCGTTACTTCCTGTGCTTTTATGGACTTTAGATCAACAGAGGGAGAGGGAGAGGAGAAGAGCAGGTACCGATGTTATCTTGAACTCTCGGATGGTCCACTCTGGGAGGACGGACTCGGAGAGCATCTGAATGACCAGATCCCCGTAGTAGAGAGGCTCTCTGTCTGCAGGCCAGTACTGATCACATTTCACCTGTCACACACAAACACAGAGTTCAAACACCTCCACTCTTAGAGCAGCACGCTGTTTAAGTTTCTCTAAGCTCAAGCTGTTGCCACAAAGGTTGTGAAAATCTTGAATACTTTTCGTTACTCGTTGTTGTTTTAATCATCGACAGATTTTAAAAACTTCAGACCTTTAGTCAGATTTTTAACCAAAAGCTGCCGCGAGAGAAAGAGAGGACTGACGAAACTATGTTGACAATGTTTTAGAACACCAACTAGTGTTTTAGAACTCGACATCAGTCTTGGTCTCGAGACCACTTTATGAAGGTCTTAGTCTGGTCTTGGACTGGAAAGTATTTTTACTCTGTTTTGTCTCGGTCTCAGACTGGGTGGACTCCGGATTATAAATCAAGACCGGTCGGCTACGCTAGTTACGCCTCTTTCTAAAAGAACAAATAACTTAATTTCATTTCTAGTTTGATTATTTTCCCCCCGTTTCAGCCGCTTCCTGGTGTTACCGTCTAAGTGAGGGACATGAATCAAACTGTCACCAACATATTTGTGTGCAGGACGGCCGCTGCGACGAGGGCTATAGCTTCTGTACATGGGGCGCTCTAAATAACGGTGAGTCTATCCGGCGCCCCGTCTTTTAGATTTTGATGTTTTGGTAGAAATGTTCAGATATCGCCAGGATCCAACTCTCAGTATGTCGACCTGAAGCTGTTTAGATGTTTAGTCTTTAGGTGTCGGATTAACTGGGACACAAAATGAAAGATTCACTGACTCACCCGTCCTTTCTCCACACACTGCGTCACCATGACGACGTTGTAGACGCCGTGCTCCCACACCATCCGCCAGAAATCGTCTTTGGTGCCGGGCAGCGGCCCCTGAGTGGCGATATACTCCCTGCGATAGTTATTACCCTGCACACACACATACAGGAAGGAGATATAAGTGTGTGTGTGTGTGTGTGTGTGTGTGTGTGTGTGTGTGTGTGTGTGTGTGTGTGTGTGTGTGTGTGTGTGTGTGTGTGTGTGTGTGTGTGTGTGTGTGTGTGTGTGTGTGTGTGTGTGTGTGCGCGTGTGTGTGTGTCTTTGTACATACAGGCATGTAGCTGGCGTTGATGTAGTCGGAGCAGGGGTCATCCTCCAGGTACGACAGCTTCACTCTGGTCGAATCATCTGCAAGAAACAAACATTCAGTACGCACACGACTTAAAGTTCTGACCCTCATTTTTAAACTCTCATCTAGTGTTACAGTGCTGGATGTCCAAACTAAACGTGGGCAAAGTTTCAGATCATGATGTAAACGTATGTTGGAGTAATCCCAGGATGAGTCTGCAGAGGGCGCTAAACAGCTTGTTCTGTAAATCACGCCATAGTTCCCCGATATGAAACTAAGAATGCAGCGTTCTGCCCCATGAGGAGAAAACTGGAGCTTTGAAGAAAATCACAAATAAAACTTTCCAAAGCTCAGCTCTGTCTTGCTTTCTCCTCAAAGGTTTTCCATGAACGATGATGTGAAATCCAGAGAAGCATCTGAAATATAAACTAAAGTGACTGAAACAGGTTTTAATAAAGGGACGTAGCCCCGCAGCAATAATAATAACATCACGCTTCTTTTTCCTCTGAAGGACAGCGACCTCTATCATTGTTTGATATTATAAGTGAGAAGATGACTAAAAGCTTGGAATGACTGAGTCACCGCTGAACTCGTTTAAAGCTGAACATGATTCATTTTACTACGAGAGTAATTACAGAGCGTCTGATTTCTGTGATCGTACGGAGAGAGAGGCTGATGGTACTTTAAATAAGACACTGACACACACACACACACACACACATTTAATGTGATTTTTTAACATGACCATGATTATTATAGATTATAGATGTTGTGTTTTTTAATTTGTTATAAACTTAAAGGTCACATATTCTGTAAAATCCTCTTCATCATGTTTCTCTAACTCTAACATGTGTCTCTAGTCTGTCTACAAACCCCCCAATGATGAGAAAAGTCCATCCTCTCCATCTTTTGCCTGCTCCACTTTTCAGAAAATGTGTGCTCAAACAGGCCGTTTGCAGATTTTCCCTTCATGACATCACAAAGGGCAGTAACCCCTCCCCCAGGTGGGTGACACTCCCACAGCTAGGTGTTTGTTCTGCCCTCTGAGTCTGCCTTCTCACCGTAAACAATAGGGCATGGAGCGAGAAAGCCCGAGCCACCCAAGCCCTTCCAGAGAGGGGCGTGGTCAGACACAGCTCATTTACATTTAAAGCTACAGACACAGAAACAGCCTGTTCTGAGCAGGGCTGAAATAGAGGGGTTTATAGACATGATCAAATACAGGATCAGAGTGCATTTAGAACAAGACACTTCACACACATGTTTTGAGGAGCTCTGAGACTTATTTAAACTGAAGAGGAGGAGGATATGTGACCTTTAAAGACGTTTGTAGTCGACTTAATGACGTCCATCGTCGTATGGAGAGAAGACAGAAAGAAATTTAAGAACACATTAACATTAAATGTTCAAATCCTACTCTGCATGTCAAGTCGTGAAGTTATTAATGTTTTTATCACCTCCAGCATCGACCCTACCACTAGTACACCACTGTCGCCATGGGAACAAGAGCGGCCTCGTTAATTAAAGCTCTTAACAATGTCGTCGTTCTAATGATCTTCACATTGATTGCTTTGTTTTACTCACAGAGGAGGCTGATGGCCGGAGGCTTTCTATCACTTTCACATTATTTACTTTATTTTGTAGCTTGAACAGCATGAAGTGCCTCAGGCTGAAGGCCATGTATCAGATAAATAAGGAGGTTTCTGAGCTACACATCTCACAACGCTGCTCAGCAGGTGTCCCAGACTGACATCATTAATGGAGGGAGTCTCCTTTAAGCTTGGACCTGGACTCACATGGCAGGATGTTGTTGTAGCGGTTCTTTCCTCGGTTCTCGGGAACTCGGGCGATGTCCATCGTTTGGTTTCGTCCGACGTCCTTCAGTTCCTAAAAACAAACACGAGACGATAAACGTTGGAACAGTTTGTCTGAATAAAACTACAACGATCCGACACAAAGAACTTTGTTACCGAGTGTTTTCAAAGTGAAAGCTTCGTTTATTGACAGAATGTGCTGATTAATGAGTTTCACCTCAAACTCCTCAGACAGCAGGTAGTTGGAGTCGGCCTGCAGTTTGTTCAGGTGGGACTCAAAGTGGCACGCTTTGATTGGACTGTTGATACAGACAGACAGGGGTTGTAAACACGAATGATTCCAGAGTACAAACATGTGAATACAGAAAGAACTAGCTAACATTTTCAGCTGCTTTCATGTTTTACAATCAGTGATTCCTTTGAATGAAACCTCAGAGACTTTCCTGCTAAATTAACCACAAACCCTGAATTTTGTTTGGCGAAGAAATGAGAGATTCTCACCTGGTGACCCGACGGTTACTGCAACAGGAACGAGAAAAACAAGTTCATGCTTTAGTTGTTATTATAAGAGAAACTTTCGTCCAGTTTTCAGGAGTTCATGAGACCAAGATTGATTTTATACAGAAGTAACAGATGACAGACAAGTGGAAAAAAAGAATAAAATAAAATCACACTTTAAAGGAGCAATATGTAACTCTGACACCTAGTGTTTCAAATGGGTACTGCAGTCCAAATTTAAAACATTGTAGAGAGCTGTCTCCCCCTCTCCCGTAAACCTTTCTGAAGTGATTGTACCCGATCTAAAAAGCCTCTGCATGTTTCTAATAAGCTCCACGAGCAGAAACGTGCTCAAACTAGGATCAATATTGGAGATGCTTTTGAAAAATGGAGAGAGGTTAGAACGCAGAAAGGTTTACAGACCGATGCAGAGCTGGATAAACACTGAAGCTTCAGTGTCCACCACATGGTGACCTGCGTGAGCATCCACTCTAGAGAGGAGGGGGGGGGGGGGCAGCTCCTTTAGGAGTCTTGTGATTGTTTATATTAAATGATATTTTCTAAGAGGATGAATGATTTAAAAAAAGAACTTTAAGGTCTTTTTGAAGCACAGAGACGATTTGTCTCAGTGAGCTGTGTGAACACACAAACACACACAAACAAACACACTCAGAGTAATTAACAGATGCTGTGGGTGAGCGATGAGGTAATCTGAGAGAGAGGGAGGGAGGGAGCGTTCTATTGGAAAGGAATACTTCTCACACTCGCATATCGGACGGAGGAGGTATTGGAAACTAATATCTCTCTCTTTCTGTCACACTCAGTCTTACCTCCTGACGCCCACGTACAATCCTGAAGATGGAACCTCCTTCCACATATTCATCCTCACCACCGGGTTCTCCTGCACAGCCCTGCACACAAACACACACACACACACACACACACACACACACATGAGAAACAATCTTCTGATGGACAGTAGTTGAAGGAAGTTTCAGCTCTGAAGTCTCAGTGGGTTTTAGGATTCACTTTAAGATGCACTTTGGATGAGACACGTTATTCTATGTGTTTGTATTTGAGCACTCACACTTTGCGTAGCCTCTGTCTGTAGACCAGCAGAGAGACGACGGCCACCATCATACCGATCAGGAACATCCCCGCACTCAGACCCTCCACTACGCCCCCTAGAGGCTCTGACACAACAAAGACACACAGTTAGCCACGTGAGGAAGAGTGTGTGAACTGACACGACGGACTATCAGGGCCTTTTCTTGAAGCAGACTTGTAATAAAGACAGGCTTTCATTCCCCCCTCCGCCATTTTTATTTTAAACTAATCACACTCGTAAAAATATAAGCACCAACCCGCTGTGTTTTGTCGCTTCTTCTCCCCATGTTGAAGTTACGACTTTCTTTACAATCACACTTCTTGTATCTGTTTCAAATAAAAGTAGCTGGAGAGGTGCCAGTTCACTTCCGGAGCACTGCCGAGGGCCCCTGAGCAAGGCAACCCCATCAGCTCAGGAGCCCCCCCCAGTAACTCAACAGCTACGGGTCGACATGCTGAGAGTTTGATCCTGTCGATATCTGAACACTTCTACTGAAACATGAAAATGTAAAAGACTGGGCGGCGTATATCCGCATGTGTGTGTGTGTGTGTGTGTGTGTGTGTGTGTGTGTGTGTGTGTGTGTGTGTGTGTGTGTGTGTGTGTGTGTGTGTGTGTGACTCACCTGCGTGCGTGCGGAGCGGTGCGGACAGGTAAGTGTCGGTGAACAGCGGCTCGGGGAACTCTCGGTGGTTTTGGTCAAACAGTCTGGTGAACGCTCGCACGCTCAGCCTGTACGAGGTTTTGGACTTCAGCGGGCCGTCACAGAAGCCACCGTAGCTGTCGCTCAGGTAGAGGTCGTCATCGTGGTAACGGTCACAAGCTCCGCCCAGACGATCACCTCCTGCGCCCAGGTTCACCTCAATCACCTGGACAATTATTAAATGAAAATACTGTCAACCCTAATCCCATCGTGTAACTTATTATCTGACTGTCAAACCATTGAAATGTTTAATCTCGATTAATCACATTTTTAGGCTTTTATTTTGAATTTCTGTACTGTCTGAACCTGAGAGTACTTGCTATTTGAATTCAACCCTGCTTTTATTTTGAAATAAAGTAAAGACATTTTGGTAGATGGAAGATAACAACATTAAACCCTGGCTCAGACTAAAGGATAACCAGCCTGTAAACATGTTAATGTCTGCTGTAAAAACAGGCTTTTTAGAATGGGTGTGTATGTGACTTCCTGTGCTTCTGCAGCCAGCCTCTAGTGGACACTCGAGGAACTGCAGGATTTTACACTTCAGTGTTGGCTTCATTTTTCAACACTAGAGGTTGCTGCCTGTTTATCCTACATTTAAAACATGAAGCTGATTTAAAGTGTTACCTGTCCAGCTGAGGCCTCCGTGTCCTGAGGGCAGCGGCTGGTGAAGTAGCCGGTCTGATATGCTCTGACGGAGGAGTTACTGATGTAGTCGCGGTAGGAGGGCAGAGGGTGGCGCTGCTCTGGCTGCAGCATCTCATTGGCTGTCAGAGAGGAGACGAACAGGAAGACTTTATATTACTGATTCAGTTACAGCGCAGATGCTAGTGCTTGTTATCAGCATAATCACACAAAGAATGAGTCCACGTTTTTAACATCCAGAGTAACCGGAAACACGATGAAACAGTCAATATGGTGCACAGGTTCCTTAAAATATTGGAATTATGATCAGTGCAGGAACCCGCTAGAGATACCTGAAAGGCTGAGACTGATTCTTTGTCAGTTTAAAATAGTTTGGACGTCTTCTGGTACTCTGCATTAATGTGATTATATGTAGATTTTCGTTATTTTCACAAGTTTCGGGGGATGAATGTCGGCTAAAAATATTAAACTACACATACTGTAAACAACAACGACACAAACATCAAATCCTGAGCGTGTGTGATCTATCACTGTACTGAAACTGTTGTTCTCTTACCGTCAGACTCGGCTACGATCACAGCGAAGTATCTGACGGCTCCGTTGGCGTCGCTGAACCACGAGCAGTTGAAGCGAAACAAGATGGAGGACGAGGTGAGTTTCGAGGACTTCTCGCTGACACGTACACTGGGGGGCGGGACCGGAGGGCCTGAAAGGAAACAGAATTTGTCCAATGTTTTGAATTTGGACTGCAGTACTCAAGTTAAACACTAGGTGTGTTTCTCAGTAAACCTCTGTGACCTATTTAATAACACGTAGTGAGAACTCTTTTAAAAATACTTTTTATTGTATCTAACTTTTCTTGGTTTTTCTTTTTGCAGAATTGAACTAATTTAACCTTTATCCTCTTTATTCCGCAGCCTCTTCCTGTTTCCTCTCTTCATCTCGTTTGGTTTCTATCTCACAGTCCAGTTGTGTCAGGATGATTTATAACGTAACACAGACGGAGGCATAGAGTGTGAAGGGAAGGCTTATTAAGAGAACGAGTAGAGAAGAAGTTTTCAGGCTGTGTTCGAGGTCACAGTGACGTTCACAGATCGAGGTCATAAAGTGCTTCATAAAATATGAGCTGAACAGTAAAGAACACAAAATTACATCCAGATAAAGTGTGTTGAAAAGCCAGTTTCTAAAGGTCTTAAAGGTCACATATGTTGTAACATAAACTTTCCTTCATGACATCACAAAGGGCAGTAACCCCTCCCCCAGGTGGGTGACACTCCCACAGCTAGGTGTTTGTTCTGCCCCATTTTTAAAAAATCAGAAGAAGCTGCAGAGCGTCTGTGCAGAGTTACAAAGTGTCTGAGATTCACACACCTTTGGTTTTCAATGGGACACGAGGGACGTCAAGCTGGTCAGAGGACCTGAGGTCTTAATTAATTAAATCTGTCTGTCATAGGAAGCCAAAGCAGAGAGAGTAAAACAGGAGTCATATGAGAAGACCTCTAACCTTTATCTAAGGACAGGACTGTGGAAAGAGTCTTAAAGCAGGGAGAGAGAGAGAGAGAGAGAGAGTGAGTGGGGAACAACATGCGGGAAAGCTGCCACTGGTCAGATTTGAACCCGGTCCGTCTGATTGGATGATTACAGCCTCCGTACACGGGGCACACGCACTAACCACTACTCTACTGGTGCCTCTATTGATAGGACATCTCCTTCACCCTTAACCCACGGACGCTGTGACGATGACTATAGCCTCTGTACATAAAATGTGGACTGTTAAAAATGCGTTGAGGAATTTGCAGCGTTCTTTTTTTGCTTCTCTGACCCACAATCCCTTGCAGCTGACGAGACCGCCATTTTTTATGTGGACCTCCTGATTTGTTTAATGTCTTGTTTAAACTTTAAATTTATTGATTCATTTATATGATTATAAAACACAGAGTTAATGAGTGAATAAATAAACACAGTTCTTCAGCTCCCTCTCTGTGTCTCCCAGGTGAGTCGTCCTATCTGATTCAACTACAGCACCTGAGGGAGAGTGTGTGTGTGTGTGTGTGTGTGTGTGTGTGTGTGCGTGCGTGCGTGCGTGCGTGCGTGCGTGCGTGCGTGCGTGCGTGCGTGCGTGTGTGTGAACTCACGGTCTATCATGGTGACGGTCGTATGTGTCGCCGGTGGACTGGTCTGCCCTGCTGATGACACTCTGACGGACACTGAGTACTTCCTGAATGCCTCCAGGTGGTCCAGCGTTACCGAGCTGACGCCTCCATCCAGGCGCAGCGCCGAGGTCAGCTCCCCGTCGTCGTGGCGACGGCACTCAACCTCGTATGAGTCAAAATCGGAGGGAGGAGGCGACCAGGAGCAGGAGAGGGAGGAGGAGGAGACAGGGAAGCAGTGGACGGACCTGAGAGGAGACGGACCTGAGAGGGGAGAAGGCAGGAGACAAGGAGGCAAGGGAGGAGGGCAGAAGAGGAAGGAAAGGGAGAGACAAGGAGAGAGGGAGGGGAGACAAGAGGAAAAGAAGAGACAACCAGATGAGGGACCCAATTAGGAAGGAGATGAGGAGATAGGAGACATGGAGAAAGGGCAGAGGATGGATGGAAGGGGAGAGACAAGGAAGGACAAGAAGGAGATAAGAGAATATCAGATAACAGGTGGAGACAAGAGGAGAGTTATCAGTTAACCTCTGACCTTTCTGAAAACCAGAGGAACGTTCTGCATTTAAATCCTTTGTTATGCTGCCATCTAGTGGCGAGTCAGAGCAGCATCCTCAACTGTGTTCATTCAAACCATGGGGTACACTTTCCACAAGTTTAAGAGTCTAAATGACTTATGGTTATGAATATTTTTAAATTTCTTAAATATATTGCTTTCAGAGATCGACTTTTTTGTTGAGGCAGAAGCATTTTTTAACTGGAAACAGCTGGTTTATGGAACCAAAGTCTCAACTACACTCAAATGCAAACAACCAAATTATTCAATAAAGACAAACGACAGAGTTTGGAATTTTTCAGACGGTACAAATCACACAAACTTATAATCAGTTATTAAAGAATAACTTTCCAAAAATTGTCACTTTCCACCTACTTGTCCTCACGCTCCTCTGGATTGGCCGACTCCTGACTGTAGGCCCGCCCCTGGCTCCGCCTCCACTGATGGTCTCCACGGTGAAGTTGTACCGTCGCCCTGGGAACATCCCGCCCACAATGCGGCTGGTTAACAGAGTCTGTGTGACTGACAGCTGGTCCGGAGGAGTCCACTGAAGGCTGAAGCTGTCGTAGTCCCCGACGGCGGGACCAGACCAGGCAAGTTCTATCGTGTCATTGGTCGGGCCTTGTTTGACTGACAGGTGAGTGGGCGGCTCTGGAGCTGGGAGGCAAAATGAACAATTAAAGAAAACAGTAAAAATAACTCGTAGTTAATTTGGGATTTTAGTTCTCTTACAGGTACGTCCGAGCGCCGACACATTATTGGTCAGTTCTCCACTGTGTGTGATGACCTCAGCGCGGTACAGCCTACCAGGAATCAGCCCAGAGAACCTGTGACTCTTGTGCTCTGCCCCCAGAGTCTGCGCTCCCAGAGAGGCTCCAGAGACGTCGTATAAAACCACCTTAAAGGTATCGAGAACAACAGGTTGGAAGAGATGTGGAACTTTGGTTGTGAATAAAATCTCAAACAGAATCCCATTTAAATTTTAAATTTTAGTGAGTTTAGCTGATTTCACCCAATTTATTGTTAATCTTAGGAACGAAACCTCACCCGGAAAATCTCTGAAATACTATCAGCTGTGTGTGTCTGTGTGTGTGTGTGTGTGTGTGTGTGTGTGTGTGTGTGTGTGTGTGTGTGTGTGTGTGTGTGTGTAACTCGTGCCGTCAACCTTGTAAACCATTTCAAGCTCCAACCAACACATCAGCCACAATCTACGCATCTGTTAGACCAGCGACAAACAAATACCTTTAACTTACTTTATACTGACTCAATGTTTGAAGTTTTACTTTTCTGGGCTTAATAAAACAACAAAAACAGTTCTGCTGCTTCTCAGACTGATTCAAATCTGCCGCTGCTATCCTGATATTTCACTGTGTTTCTGTCATATTCCACAAAAAAAATCATTTTTCCGACACATCAACATGGCGACCACACTCAGAGGTCTCGAATGGCTCCTCATTTGGCCAATTACAAGCTTCCATTCACTGCTCCCAGCCTATAACAGCCAATGACAGCCTGAGTTGAAAGGAGGTGTCTGCCCCTGATTCTGACGTCTCTACACCCGGCAAATTGCTTCCGAATGTGCCGATGACTGACGTTTCTTGTAGCCAATGAGATTCTAGACACAAGAATATTCTGCTTTAATCAACACCTCGCATCCTGGAATCAGTAAGAGGGTTTTTAAAGCGGTCTATGACGAGGCCCTTCATTATATCAGCTGCAGTTTGTATGTTTTAATGATTCCTGGAAGAATTTCAACACACTTGTCCACTCACCTTGTCTACAGATTGTCCGCTTACAAAGGAGACCTAATTTTGCTTTTAGTCCAAACGCTTCGTGAATAGCATGAACTTAAGTCACCATAAGTCTGTTCATGACATTTTTAGGCTGAAAAGATGACCGTCTGTGCGTTTACCTGATAGCTGCTCCAGCTTCCCTCTCCGTGCTCCCAGCCGACCGTCAGTCTGTCCGTCTGTTCAGAACTCTGAACCTTCAGAGACGAAACTGTGGACGGGACTGCAGAGGAACAAAAAAGAGTATTTGACGATGATATAGACGACAACAAAAAGCAGTAAACATGTAAGAAAAGAAGAATTTATAAACATATCCTTTGTGGTTTTTCTTTGGTTAAAGGTTGAGAAAATGAACAGAATCCAGAAGTGATAAAAGCATCAACAGTTATTATGTCTGATATCTTAAAAATAAAAACTTAAACATTAACACATGCACCGACCTGTTCTGGCGAGGACAGACGAGTCGCTGTTCATCCCTCTGCTCCAGCTCACCACCTGCAGCCTGTACAGACTTCCTGCTCGCAGACCGGAGAACACACACCTGTCTGCATCCTGACCCACTTTCTGCAGGTCCACCAGCTCTCCCAGCACCTGCAGCATGCAGACAGCTCATTAAATATTATATAGACAGTGTTAGAGGAAGTAAGAGTACTACCACCACACTGTTAACGAACTGATTAGAAGTCAAACAAGTATAGTAAACCTGGTGCTCACCTGGTGATGCTCCTTCCTGCTCCCTGCAGCGTCCTGTCTGTGATTGGCCGTCGCCTCGGTGACGCTGTAGAGCGACAGGTCGTAGATGTCGACGTGGCCGTCAGAGGGACTCCAGGAGAAGGAGAGAGAGGAGGTGTTGAGGGAGGTGACGGTGAGATTAGTGACTGCAGACGGACCTGAAAACACACCGACGGAAAAGGATTGAAATGATTTGTGCAGAACAAACGAAGAAGTGACTCTCATCACGACAGATTCAAGGTTTCACAAGAATGTATCTGACGTGTATTTTAAATCTAGTTTGACCCAGGTTTTATGAAAGTCAGAAGGTCGGTGGTTCGATCCCATCTACCCCAAAATGTTCACGAGTCTTTTAGCAAGTGTAAATAAAAGCGTCTGCTTCATGATGACTGTAGTGTGGTTTGATGGATTAACTTACGTGTTTGTCCCTCTCCCGTGGCCTCCTGCGACGGGACTCCCCCGCTGAGCGTCACCACCCTCACTCTGTACCACCTCCCTGACGTCAGACCCTCCAATCGCTCATTTCGACTCTCTGCAGTGATTGATCGATTGGCAAGAACGGCCCCGGCCTCGTCCAATAACTGCAGATTGTAGCCGTCGAACACGCCCACCGGCCTCTCCCAGCTGACGGTGAGACTATGGGTGGTGTGGTCATTATCGGCCTGCAGGGCGGTGACACAGGACGGAGCTGGAGGCGGTAAACAAACTCGTCAATGATCATCTATGTTGGCTTTAAAACATGGATTCATTTAGCAAACTAAATTTAATCCTACCTGTTCTGCCGGTGGCTTTGTTGCTATTGGTCAGGTTCCCGCTCAGTGATTGGACGGTGATGGTGTAGGCGTTCCCAGGGATCAGATCCAGGAAGTCCAGGTAGGAGACGTGTTTAGGGACGGGACGAGTCTCGACTACAGCACCGTCCTGGAGACAATAAGTGACAACAGAATACAAATAAAGAAATAAACTGTTAATCAATTATTGTCTATTCCTTCAGTTCATGATATCTCCTTTATTATTTAACAAAGTTCATCTGTCCCCCCATCAGCCATTATTCTATCTTTGGTGTACCCCAAGGTTCAATATTTGGCCCCCGTTTATTTGTAATGTATTTCATAACTTTCCACTAGGGTCTGCTTTGTGAAACCGATGTGCCTCATTAAAGCTAAACGTATACG
This sequence comes from Tautogolabrus adspersus, assembly GCA_020745685.1. Lineage (NCBI taxonomy): Eukaryota > Metazoa > Chordata > Actinopteri > Labriformes > Labridae > Tautogolabrus > Tautogolabrus adspersus. The sequence goes on from CM036555.1 coordinate 21,168,158, forward strand.
CAGATGATGAGCAGCTATTCTTTTCTTTAAAGTACATGTTCTTTAGTCCCTCTTTAGTTGTCTCCAGGATGTGAAATGCATTAAAAACATAAGTTACAGAGTTTTCATCTACAAGTTGAATAAATCAAAGCTTTGATTGGACACTTATATTGTTCAATCAGAAGGACACGATTAGTAAAATAAAGATTTTGAAGATAAAGTATCTTATATAGAAGTATCTTTTGGACTTTAAACAAAGTGTTTGCACATGACACCATTCTGATAAATTCAAGCTAATCCCAAAAACTTAGAGGACCAATCAGTAAGATGTGTTGTGACTGAAATGACACACGGCCGTTTTGGACGCCCCTCGGTTTGCCAGATATGAGAGCAGTTATCAGGTCAAACCAACAGGTGTTGCAGCGATGGAAGCGGGCAAGAGAACTGGTTCAGATAGAAGTGATTGTACCCGACCTAAAAAGCCTCTGCATGTTTCTAATAAGCTCCACGAGCAGAAACGTGCTCAAACTAGGATCAATATTGGCGACCCTAATATATATCATTTATATATCTATATTAATTTCTCCATATTCAGTTTATTGTTTTCTTTGTTTTGCTAAATAGTAACTTTGCTAAAAACGTAATTTGTGCAGCTGGACTCACCGTGGTGGATAATGAGACGATATACATGTCCATGTCACCGCCTCCAGGGGTCCAGGTGACCACCAGCCCACGTGGTCGAGGAGCCAGCCGGAGGTTCCCGACTGCACTGGGGACTGTAGAGCAGAATCTGAGTTAAAGGAGACTGGACTTAGATATGTTTAAAAGACGTTGGATACCGTTGGGATCGTCTCACCTGTCCGGCCCTCGATGTACTGAGCTCTCTGGTACAGTCCGCTGAACGTCGACACCACAATTTTATAAAGTCGCCCTGAGTTCAGAGAGGTCAGCTGGTGACGTCTCGCCTTGCTGCTCAACGTCACCGGAGGGAAAACGCGAGTGTCGTTGAAGAGCAGAGTCACCTGGAGACGAGTGGTGGCATCAATTATTATAAGCATGTTTCCCTTATACTTCAAACTCCAAACCGTGGCTCTGTCCGGTAAATATTTAGTAAATTCACTAATGATTGGACATGTTTTCACCTTATGTTTATGTCAAAGTCACACACACCTCATAGTGGTCCACATCTCCGGGGGCGGGGCTCCAGATGACGGTGAGATCACCTGTCCCTGCCTTAACTACAGACAGGTTTCCAACAGCTGCAGGAACTGAAGGAAACATTTCTCATTAATAATTAATTTTAAAAACATACAAAGAATTTGTTTTTCCTGCTTTCTGACTCACAGGTGCGTCCGTCGGTGGAGACGCTGCTGACATAGTCCCCACTCCAGGTTTCCACGGTGACGGTGTACAGTCTCCCGGGCGTCAGGGACGAGAAGACGCACTCGTTGTGTACGGCGGAGACGCTTTTGTTCTGCAGGACGCTGTTGTTGTAACGGATCAGAACCACGTAACGGTCCAGATCTCCTGCTGCGTGACGCCAGTACACCTGAACACGCAACACAGGAACAACACAACAGATGAACTCGGAGTATTATTTTAAAAAGTACGAGATAATACGACTTTTAATTCAGACCAATGACCCTGAAAATACTAACAATCACATCAGCCTATAGGGCTGTCAGTGTTCACTAGTTAATCACGTTTAATCTCATTCATTTTGTCCCTTTAGGCCCACGGGGGGGGGGGGGTGGAGCCGATCACAGCTGGGCGAGAGGCGGGGTTACACCCTAGACTGTTGGCTAGCAAATCACAGGGCTGACATATAGAGACAGACAACCAGCCACACTCACATTCACACCTACGGACTAATTTAGAGTCACCAGTTAACCTAACCAGCATGTCTTTGGACTGTGGGAGGAAGCCCGAGTACCCGGAGAGAACCCACACATGCACGGGGAGAACATGCAAACTCCACACAGAGAGGCTCCTGTCAGACGGGGATTCAAACCAGGAACCTCCTCACTGTGAGGCAACAGAGCTAACCACTGCACCACCACGCAGCCGTTCCCTTTAATACCTGAAGTAATAATTACACTGAGACTCTTATGTTCCAAACCAACCTTCAGGAAATCGTCTCGTGCAGAATGAACAGCTGTCGGATTCTGAACGGTCGCCGGTTCTACAACACAAACAGAAGAAAGCATACAAAAAATTATGAAAGTATGCAACAGTAGAAAGTATTTTTACTGCACTGTACTAAAGTACAAGTTCAAAGGTCACACATTCAGCAGAATACTGTTCACCATGTTTGTCTAACTCTCATTTGTGTCCCTACCCCTACAAACCCCCCAATGATGAGAAAAGTCAATAATCCTCCTCACGTGTTCGAGCTGTAACCTCGGTGATGTTCTCCAGGCTGCCGCTCCTCGTCACTATGACGACAGAGTACAACCTCCCGGCGACCAGAGAGCTGAAAGAGCACTCTGGCGAGGAGCGTGACACGGCGAGCGTGTGGACAGTTCGACTCCCGTCCTTAAGACGCACCAGGTAGCTGTCCACAACACCGACCGCCGGACGCCATGACACCTGCAACGCATCTGACCTGCCACCGTTCGCAGCGGTTACCTCGGAGACAGACGCTGGAGCTGAAAACAAAAGGACGGTGGTTATTAAACGGGAAAAAATAAATATGTGTAAAGATATTTAGGGGGAAATGTGGGAATTTCAAACACAGAAATTCATCATGGTTGATTGTATGCCCTGTATGTCTATTTCTCGACCAATAGGAGGTCATCTAAGGAGACTGTGGGCGGGTTTTTTTTTTGTTTAAGTCTACCTGAATGCTGATTGGCTGGCAGGTGAAACACATGAGGACACAAACAGTCTGAGCTGAAAATAACCGGGACATTTTTCAGGAGCACAATAGGTGGGTCCGAACAGGAAGTGTTTTTGTGTGTGTGTGTGTGTGTGTGTGTGTGTGTGTGTGTGTGTGTGTGTGTGTGTGCGTGTGTGTGCAGGAAGCCTTTGAGCGGAGCGCTGGGAGTGTCTGTGTTTCATTCCACAGTTAAAGTTTTCTCTCTCTCTCTTTTGGACACACATTCCCACACACACACACACATTCCCACACACACAAACACACACACACACACACACACACACACACACACACACACACACACACGAACCTTGGGACCTTTAAATGTTTGTTTGACAGGCCAACAATGGCTGATGTTCGAATCGTTTGAATAATTAGATTAAGACTCACTGGCTCGTTCCTCCAGACTGACGGGTACAGACTCAAGTCCTCTGCTGACAGTAGCAGCCTGCAGCTTGTAGAGGGCGCCAGGAGTCAAACGAGACAGCAGCAGAGAAGAAGAAGCAACCGGAGAGCTGAAGTTCTGAACAACAGCACTGAGGAGGGAAAAAAGAAACCGTTTAATATGTTTAATATTCTCCTTTACTCCTCCATGGTGGATAAAAAATGATTTCTATTACAGACTCTGAGTTAATACCACCTTAAAAACAGTTTAGAGTCAAGAGTAGGGGATGACAGGTGTGTTAATGTGTGAATATATATCTCTGTGAGGACACTTAAAGGACCAGTAAGATGTGTAGAGAGTGAAATGATAAAGTGAGCTTACTCTATGATCAGACATTAAGGAAACATGCTATGTTGAAGTGCTGGCTTCTCTGACAACAATGCAGCAGCCAGTATGTCCTCCTTCTAACTTTAGATTCTGGTCCTGAATGGTCTGGATTTGTTTGGACCAGAGAAGGTAGGCGGTTTTAAGGCACCCCCACACGGCCGTTTTGGACGCCCCTCGGTTTGCCAGATATGAGAGCAGTTATCAGGTCAAACCAACAGGTGTTGCAGCGATGGAAGCGGGCAAGAGAACTGGTTCAGATAGAAGTGATTGTACCCGACCTAAAAAGCCTCTGCATGTTTCTAATAAGCTCCACGAGCAGAAACGTGCTCAAACTAGGATCAATATTGGAGATGCTTTTGAAAAATGGAGAGAGGTTAGAACGCAGAAAGGTTTACAGACCGATGCAGAGCTGGATAAACACTGAAGCTTCAGTGTCCACCACATGGTGACCTGCGTGAGCATCCACTCACAATTTAAATGCTTTTTTAAAGAAGGTGAGACATGTGACGCTGGCCCATTAAAGACACGTCTCTGGTACGAGGGTTTGAGCTATGTAAACTCACCCGTCCTTCAGTAGCGACAGCTTGTACGAGTCCACGTCTCCAGGTGGTTTCTCCCATGATGCCTTGAGGCTGTCGACTCCTGAGCTCCTCAGAGTGAGGCTGTGCAGCGCCATGGGAACTAAAACACACAAACTGTGCAGTTAATAAGGTTGTCAAAGTTTAAGATACTTCAACACTTCAGTCTTATATTGAACCAAAATCTGCTGCGAGACAAAGAGAGAGAGGACAACAACACTGGCAATGTTTCGGTACAGAAAAGTTTTACCAATTGTTGTGCAATTTAAGACGGCGTGCAGGAGGTCACATGCAATATTTGTAACTGGTTGTTGTGACCTCTCAAAGATAATTTACACATAAAACATAAACACACATGTCATCCCCTCCACTGACACCGAGCTGTTCAGTTTCCCGCTCCTGGTTGCCACGGTGATGTTGTACCGCCTCCCAGGTGTGAGCACATTGAACGTGCACTCCCTCATGTTTGGCTCCACCTCCCTGGTATCCATGGTGACGTTACCTGCAGGGAAGCAAACACTAAATATGAGAAAAATGAAGATATGAAGTTGTTCAGATGGGTTCGTCTTTGATGATGTTTTTTTTGTGATTACCGTGGCTGAGAGTCAGGAAGTAGCTGTCACGAGAGCCAGAGGGGGCGTGGCTCCACATGGCGCTGAGCGAGGTCTCATCAGAGTGGCGAATGTGGAGATCTGACACGGCTGCTGGAGCTGCAGAGAAGAGACAGATTTTTACTAAGGTGAGGACAAGCTCAGGTCAAACAAGAAAACAAAACTACAACCTTGTTCCCACATCAGCAGGCACACAGGGGTAAAATGTGATTATTTGCTAAAACACATTAACTCGCTCAAAGGCGTAAGCTGGACTTAGTTGAAGATCTTGAAGACGTTTTGTCTCTCCTCCTCTGAAAGAGTTTTTCAGTTCTGAACTAACTGGTGGACGGAGCGAGAAAAGCCCAACATCCACTGATCTGTTACTTTTAACTTGTTTAATGCATTCTGCTGCTTTCAAAGACAAAAACTACATGTTATTTTCACATACATATATTTATATATTCTGTCATGTGTGTTTTGCAGCACCTGTCGCTCCTTCGCAGCTGCTCTCAGCCGTCAGTCCTCCACTCTCCACCTGCAGCGCCGCTCTGTACATTTTTCCGGGCGTTAGTCTCGTCCCAGAGAAGCTGAAGTTCACCGCCTCTCGGTCCAGAGCGGAGCTGACCATCTGCTGGGAGCCGTCAAACAGAAACACCCTGTAGTTCTCCCAGTGACCAGCAGGAGGCGTCCAAGATAGGGTGAGGCCTTCGTCAGGGGAGGAGGAGGAGGAAGGAGACAAGGTGATGAGGGACGCTGCTGCTGGAGCTGGAGACGGGAAAGGACAGGAGGAGGCAGAGCAAAGGACAAATAAAAACATAAGGAGGTAAAAAAGTAAACAAAAATGAAAGAGTGAAATAAAAAAAATGAAAAGAAAAATAATTAACATCTTACCTGTCCTGACGGTGATTTCTGATTGGTTCGTCAGCGGTCCGCTCCTGGACATCACTGCTACCTGATAGGCCGAGCCCGGAACTAGCTCCTCAACTTCTACCTCTGTGGCGTCCGGATGAAGAGTGATCTTCCTGCTGATTGTCCCATTGGCCGAGAGAGCGATGTCGAGTGCGTCCAGATCGCCATCGGGCCGTTGCCATGACAACAGGACACTTGTGCTGTTGTTGTGGTCGGCGGTGAGGTTTGAAACAGCAGCGGGAACTACAAAGACAATAAAATTAAAAAAAAGATTTATTTACTTCCTGATTCTTGTCCATCCAGTCGCCATCTTCTTCTTCTCTCTCTCTTTTTTGTCTCACCTGTCTGAGCCTCCATCGTCACGCTGTTCTGCAGCCCGCTGGCCTCTGTAACCATGGTAACGTTGTACAGTCGTCCAGGGGACAGGTCGAGGAGTGTGTGTTGGGTTGTTGTGCTCTCTAGCGTCTCGTTCCTCAGCAGACCTAACACATGAAGAATGAGCAGGGGTTGAATTTGACGAATTAAACGTCCTGAAGTCCGTACCTGTTATTCCATAGAGGTCTATGATATAAAATGTTTCTACGGGTCAGTTGATTTATTCCCTTAGTAAACATTTTCCTAATGGATCTTAATCTCTAGTTTCACGTCTTCTTTAACACAGCATGGTGTCCTTATTGGAAACTTCCAGCTCTCTGGATCCAGTTCTACAGATGAAACGTTGAATGTGTTTCTCCTGGGGGTTAATCGTGACAGACGTACCTGTGAGGTCGTGAAGCTGCAGCCTGAAGCGCTGCGTCCTGCCCGGGCCGGCCTGCCAAGAAAGCCCCAGGCTGCTGCTGGTCCTGGAAGTCACCACCAGGCCGCTCACCGCCGACGGCCCTACAGACATAGAACACACAGAGACCATCAGAAAAAAAGTGGAATTATAATTATTGTAAGACTTGCACAAGAGGATGGACGCCAGCCTAATTTAGCACAAAGACTGGGACGTTTACCCCCCGTGTTTGAGAACGTTTGAACTGTTCCTCTAAAGTGATTTATCTGTTTTTGACGTGACGTTCAGAGGAACAGCAGGAAGGTTTCAGCAGGAAACGCATCGCTCGCCTCGATCTGTGGCCTTGTCATCAAACGCCGAGCTCTGTGGGAGTCCTGTTGACACTAAAAAACACTCCCACTCCCCTGATTCTCTTCAAGCTGTCTCCGTTTATTTTCCCACAATGCCTCTCTGAGTGTGAGGGCCTCTGTGTCGCCACTGGTGCTTCAAACTGAGGTCGAACAATATTATCAGGCCGCGACATCTCCAAGCTCCGAGTGCCGCAGTGAGAAATACAAACACGCAGAGTCTGAGGAGGCTTTCAGTCCCAATGTTTTTGTTTTTGGATCCATCAGCTTCAACACTCACTAAGTGTTAACGGAAACGACAGCGAGGGAGGAAGAAGTGGTCAGATTCTTGATTTAAAGAGACGTTTATGAAACAGTGTACAGACATATATCTCCTCATTTTAAAAAATATGTGAATTGAGGTTCTGTTTAATATCCTGTGGACGGATTTCTGTCTGAAAGTTTGGTGAAAGAAAAGACTTTAAAGATGGAGACAGCAGCTTCTTCCTTCAAAATAAAATACAGACTTCTCCTAAAGTAAAGCTGCTCCATCGTCCCTTCTGGGCCTCCGTACATGTGTGACTGTGTCTGCAGAGACCCTGTCCTCTGACTGGATTTTACTGTTCTGCTTTGTTCTGGTTGACTCGGGTAGCAGCAAAGAAGAGACAATATAATCACAGTGAGGTGAAACACCAAGCGGATAAAGCTCGTTCTAAAACGAGGGTGAACCTTGTGCTGGCTTTTACCCGTGGACGTGGAGTTGGTCTGCTTCCTGTTGGACAGGCAGGTGACAAACACCGGAGGTTAGCTTGTGCTAGCGTGCGTTAGCTTGCAGTGTAGCTACAAGCAGTAAACGTACACACTACGTCCTGCAGTGAGTGTGAGCTTCCGGGGGCGATGAGCCCAGGAGGAGGGGCCACGTTTGAATGTTGTGTTTACAGACTGTGACTAACATTTCTACTAATTCAAGGAATATGTAGAGAGACAGCCCAACATGATCCTAATCATATTGGGCTAAGTTAAACTACAGGAGGTTAGTTTTTATATTACATGTTCTTTGTTCTTCAACTTATTTTAAGCCCCATTTTCTCCAAGCGGTCCAGTTTGGTTCAGTACAGTTTGGAACGGTAAACCCTGCTCCCTGATCCCTAACTCGGTAAGCGGAGCCTAAGTTGGATGGTGATAGCAGCGTCAGTTAAGTACAGCAAAGCAGCGCGACACAGTGTAGCCGCCAATAAATTAAACAAAGAAGAAGAACGCAACACAGTAAACAAAGGGCAATAATGGAGGACATCCAGCAGAGATCTGCACCTCCGAGGTCGTCCATGGGGCGGAGCTACACGCTGACATTAGTCACACAAAAACAAACACAGCCTTGAAATGAGTCTCTTGAAATCCATGGGATATTTAATCATGGCTTGTTTTTTGTTTGTCCTTTATTACCAGTAAACAGAGGTCAACGATGTCGCAGTGGAAATGACGATTCTTTGGACCAATCAACAGACTGCAGTGTGTCCAGCTCCAGAGGTTGGAGGAGACCAAAACAAGAGTGAAAGACAGTCTGATGTCTGACATGTTCACCAGATCAATGTTTGAGGTGATAATTAGTAAGACGATGATTTCAGCTGAATGCTACTCCTCAGGGGAAGATCTGAAAACAGGTTAAACACAAACGTGCCGAGGTCACGCCACCGCTAAAGGTCAGAACACCTCCAGAGATAAGACACTAAAAAACACCACAGAAGAAGTGTTTGGCATTACTGAGAGGGTTACCTTCAGGACTCGACTGAGAGCAGTAACACCCTGTTTCCCTCCTGTCACATACACACACACACACACACACACACACACACACACACACACACACACACACACACACACACACACACACACACACACACACACACACACACACACACCCTCACACCCTTTCCCACAGAACAAAGAAACAATGGAGGCAGGAAATGGCTGAACTCGGAGCTCTGCCCACGATGGAAATACACACTGAGGGTCCAACTTCTGTTTTGGACGCCCGCCAGCATGGAGACACAACACACACACACACACACACACACACACACATACACACACACACACACACACACACACACACACACACACACAGCTCTATCACTCTCTCTCAGCAGGACAGGGGTTCCTGTAGCTAATCACAGAGCTGCAGAGAGGGGGAGAGGGGAAGCTTCATGACATTAACTGTGAGACACACACACACACACACACACACACACACACACACACACACACACACACACACACACACACACACACACACACACAAAGGCTCAACACAACATGGAGGTCGCGTTGCGTTCTTGTACTTCAAAAGACAAGAGGTCAGAGGAGACGAAACAATAGAACAAAACACAATCGAATATTTGACCAAATATTGTTGAAAGAATTTAAACTTTTAAAGATCTCTGATATAAAACAACCACTGGTAATTATATTTTTCAAATTAAAATCAAACTCTGACAAAAGTTAAATTATTTTTTCTGAAACTGCGAGTTAATTAAAAGACAGTTTCCATGCATCCATGATCTATACCGCTTTTCCCGTCCGTGGTCGCGGGGGGCTGACGCCGCCACACTCACATTCACACCTACGGGAAACTTAGAGTCACCAGTTAACCTAACGAGCATGTCTTTGGACTGTGGGAGGAAGCCGGAGTACCCGGAGAGAACCCACACATGCACGGGGAGAACATGCAAACTCCACACAGAGAGGCTCCTGTCAGACGGGGATTCAAACCAGGAACCTCCTCACTGTGAGGTTACAGCGCTAACCACTGTATTGTGCAGTAAATGTTTGGACTCACGTGTGTGCAGAGTGAGGTTCGTTGTGTCTTCGTCTCTCCGCGACTGAACCTGCAGCAGGTAGGCGGTCCCCGGCTCCAGGTGATCCAACACGCAGGTGAATACACCTCCTGCCTCCTTGTCCCCTCCATCCTCATCTCCTAACTGGTTGGTTCCAAGATAGTTGCCTCCTATCTCCTCCTTATCCTCCTCTCCTCCCTCCCGAACTGCGATCTCATTTGTCTCTGTCTCCTCATCTACACTTCTTCTTATTCTCCTCTTTTTTTGTATACAATCGGCGCCGTCTGCTCCAGTGTCAGGTGACGTCACGGTGAAGGAGCAGTTGTGTCCGGGTGTGCTCACGGTCAGAGAGATGGAGTCCAGATCAGGTAAAGGTTCAGACACAGAGATGCTACAAGGGAGGGACTGGTTCTCTGTGGGAGCTGCTCTGCTCAGACTCTGCAAAAAAAGACAAGAAACATTAATAAAAAAATACTTTAATTAAATAAAATCGAATCTATTCCAGCTTAAGAATGTGTAAGTGCACCCAAACACATGCATTCATTCATAAACATCGAGTAAGATCTCAAATCAAACAGAAATAAGTTCCTGAAGCCGTTTTTTAAAGGAGCAATCATGCTCACGCAGGTCACCATGTGGTGGACTCTGAAGCTTCAGTGTTTATCCAGCTCTGCATCGGTCTGTAAACCTTTCTGCGTTCTAACCTCTCTCCATTTTTCAAAAGCATCTCCAATATTGATCCTAGTTTGAGCACGTTTCTGCTCGTGGAGCTTATTAGAAACATGCAGAGGCTTTTTAGGTCGGGTACAATCACTTCTATCTGAACCAGTTCTCTTGCCCGCTTCCATCGCTGCAACACCTGTTGGTTTGACCTGATAACTGCTCTCATATCTGGCAAACCAAGGGGCGTCCAAAACCACCGTGTGGGGGTGCCTTAAAACCACCTACCTTCTCTGGTCCAAACAAATCCAGACCATTCAGGACCAGAATCTAAAGTTAGAAGGAGGACATACTGGCTGCTGCATTGTTGTCAGAGAAGCCAGCACTTCAACATAGCATGTTTCCTTAATGTCTGATCATATAGTAAGCTCACTTTATCATTTCACTCTCTACACATCTCACTGATTGGACCTTTATGATTTTTAATGCTCATGAGCACCACTAAAGTTTTCAAAAACAAAAGAAGAGCTGCATTCACTAAGAGGTAAAACATTTCCATCTGTTTCCAGTCATTATGCTAAGCTAGGCTAAAAACCTTCAGACTTTCACTGTTTATAGTTCAGTTTTTTTAACTAGTTGATTTATAGAAGTTAATTGTCTTGTTTTCTTTGTTTTCCTTCATTTTGAATCTTTTCACTCGTCTTTAGCACGCTTGGATTCTTCCTCACGTTAACGTCTTTGAACTCCTGATCTTTGTCTGCAGGAGCAGCAACGACAACATAAAACCCAGAATTGAAGACTGATTGAATCTTGTGACAAAAATATCTCAACTGTTGAGTAAAAATCTGTCAAAGTACAAACGCTGGCCGTGTTGTGTCGCCGCTGAAGAAGCATCACATGAACTGTTCCAGCATTTATTTAAAGAGCTGTATCTGTGAGCTTTTATCACGCCACAGGTTCCACTGATAAAGCGACCTCTGATCTTTGTTGTGTTTGTTTGTAACAAAGCGATAAAACAGTTGGCGACAGTTAATCGGAACCCGTCGACCTTTTCTCCTGAAAGCAGAACAGGATGTGGAACTATTTGTCGCTGATACTGAGGTTCAGGGAGTTCAGAGACGAAGACAATCATCCAGAGGTCAAATGACAAGGACATAATGATCCAATGTTAGTGACTTTATACTTTTTTTTTAACCTTTGTTCCGAGGGCTGTCCAGCTCCACAACTCCCCCCCCTTCAAATCACACTCACCGTTCCTACAATCCCCCTAAAATAGACACAAACACCCCTCAAAGGATGACGACCCTCTAAGCTGTGAACTTTCTTAACCATGATGTACCTACCTCATCGTCTTTATGCCATGCACCTTAACCACCGTCTGCTTATTATTTGGTCTTCAAGCACTATGATCACTCAAATAGCATTTTTGGCGTTGTGGAAGCACGGCACAGCGGGAGCTCCACATACACACTCACAGTCAGGGCATGCACACACACAGCGCTGCTCTCCCCCGCTGGCTCCGCTTATACCATCTCTCCTCTGTAACGCCTCTAAAGATGGTGCAGAGGGGTGATCACTTCGTCCCCCCCGTTATGCCTCCTATAGACGGATAATTCCTCTCAATTTTCTTTGTTGACTGTCATTGACAAACTTTGGTTTTCAATGCAATAATGCAAGCGACGCATAGCAGGACCAGGAGGGTGAGAGCTGTCAGATGGGGCCCCCTTAGCGAGGTCTCCTACTGTTGTTGCGAAATTTGCACATTTATGCTGCTGCTTTGGTTTAAAGTTCGTCAGCCCTCAGGGGCCCCTAACTGGTAAATGGTAAATGGACTTGAGCTTGAATATTTCTTTTCTAGTCTTCTGACTCCTCAAAGCTCTTTTACACCGCAGGTCACACCTCCACATTCACACCCTGATGGTAGAGGCTGCTGAGTAAAGAGGCCATCAGAAGTAACTATCCCATTCATACACATTCACACGCTGCCGACAAAGCAGCGGGAGCAATTTGGGGTTAAGTGTCTTGCCCAAGGACACAGCAGACATGTTGCTGCAGGAGCTGGGGATCGAACCTCTGACCTTCCAGTTGAAAGACAATATTCTCTACCACTAACCCACCCTACGGGTCTGGGGGCCCAAGCAGCGCCTCTGGACAAAAAAACAGAACCGACTAGACTAAACTTTGCATGCAGAGTTTAGAGTTCTGTCGACAGGGAGGAGGTTCACTTCTGTTAGGGGGGTCAAATCAAACAGATATCTGAGGTCCTTTGTCCATCAGCTGGTGGGTTTTTAAATAAGCTGTAGGCATTGTTTCCGGTACACCTACACTGTGTACTGTTGGTCTCCTTTCGTCCATCACAAGATATCCAGGGGAGTTATGATTTATACGTATTGATGTCTTTGAGCTGTTTGTATGATGTGTCTATCCTGTATGGACCTCTGTTGCAAACCAAAATGCCCCTCAGGGAAAATAAAGATTTTCCAATCCAGCATGGCCACATCTTTAAATTTCTCTGAATGTTATAGTCAAGAGAATGATTGCCTGTGACCACATCAGCATGGCATGGAGAACGTTACAGCATCTAAGCGTATAGGGGACGCGCGTATGATGATTCGGTTTAAATTGAAGAATCAAAAGATGAGAAGAAACGAGATTTAAGCAAGCTCAGAAAACAAAGCATAAAATAGAGGACATCACATTTTTAAAAAAGCACACTTTAGAAAGTATTCTCTTTGTTTTTTTAGGGGCTGTAATCCATCGTTCCCTTTAATACAGAACTCCTCATTTAGAGCCTCAGCCATCTTTCAAAGTATCTGAACCTTTGAACAAACAGGACCAACATAATCTGGTTTACCCCATCCTGGATTTTAAAATAAAAAGCATGCTCCAAGTTTAATGCTCAGGTAAGATCATTATCTGTACGTTAAAGAAGCAACGTAATCAGACTTTAACCTGATGGTTGAAGTCTGAAAGTCAGAAGTGACTTCGTCTTGACAAAGATATACTTTCTGGTATTTTGAGGAGAATGCAAAGAATATTTCCACACTGAAGGCGGTGACAGTTCACTTTGAAGAAAAGGAAAAGTCTTTGGAGATAAGGCTTAAAAAAGAAGCCATTTTTATCTGATGTTTTTAAGGATTTGTTTTTGCAAGATGAAGCGATAAAGCTCCACGTTTGTTAGATGTTCTCTATAAATGATGCAGTGATAAATCAAAGAATGCAGACTGACCTGGAGCAGCAGCAGCGAGGTGAAACACAGGCAGCAGAGATAACTTTGAACTTTACATTTCAGCATTTTGATCCTCCTTTAAATCCGCAGAGCGACCACGCACCAACATAATCCTGAGGCTGAGGTATAGAAGAGCGGAGTTCACATTCACTTTTTTACTCAGGAAGATTTCACAGAATATCCCAAGCAGAGAACGAGTCCTTCAGGAAAGTTAAAGTCAGAAGATAAAACAGGTCTGTTCTTCCTCTTCCAGAAAAGGTCAATAAATCCAAAATAGCTCCCAGAAATGTCCTCACATTTGTTTCGTCCTATCTTCTCTGTCTTGCATCCATCGTCAACTCAACCCTCTCAGACTTCAAACTCAGCCTTTCCTAAGTTTGTCCCCCCTGTCTCACCATCTGTCTGTCTCTCTTCCTGCCCGTCTGTCTCTCCCTCGCTCGCTCGGGGTCTATAGTGTCGAGGATGGGAGTCACTAACGGACTTCCTCAATCAAGCCAACAGCTCTGTGAGTCACTGCAGAGGCTCCACTCCAAACCCAAGCTGGTGGATGGATGGAGGATAAAAATAGGTCTTAGAGACTACAACAGCTCACCTGTGTGCACAAACAGCAGAGGTAGATGTTAAAAATAGAGACGAGCGTTTGATTAGTTCTCACAGAAAGACAGAGTCGATTATTTTGATGTGATTTCATAGTTTCTGGGGTGTAAATTTAGTCCTCACTCCACCATGAATCCCTCCTGTGCTTTGGTTTCTGCTGCTGCTGATTATTAACCGAGTTCATTGGCAGAATAGATGAAAACAAAGAGCACATTCATGTGTTGAGGATGTAAAAAAGTCCTCTTTACAAATAGATTTAATTTGCAAAGAGAATTGTTCAAAAGCCAAGAAGAGAGAGACACGTCTGAGGATATCAGGTGACCAGTTCTTTTGATGAAGCTAGTTTAGGAGCATTTTGTTGTTTTCCCTTTAAACTATATTTTACCATAGACTGTAATACGAAGCCTGAGTGACGTCACCCGTCTGTCCCTGCAGGGGGCGCTGGAGTCCCATCGATGGCGGTCTCCATGCTGGAAATGCTGTCTCAGCCTAACTTTCAGTCAACCTAACGACAGGCTGAGAGCTGGAGCTGAGGCGGGTTTTAAGCCTCCTGACAAACCGTTACACCGCGCCCACCTGTCAATCAGGTCAGCTACACGCCTTATTGTGAATAACTCTTATCCTTCATCAAATCAAAACTGATGAGTCATCAAAACATTCACCCCCCGTACAGTGTGTGCTGATCGAGACATGAGCTAATCAGACCTATTTGGTTTTTTGAACCAGGCTGTAAACATGTTAATGTCTGCTGTAAAAACAGGCTTTATGAATGGGGTGCTGAAGGATGCTGCTTTTATTTTTTTGTATTTTCATACAAGACACATCGATGTAAAAGGCAGGAAACATCACAACCCAAAAAAACGTTTTAGCTAGGGCTGTCAGCGTTATCACGGTAATCCAGGTCTACACTCCCGCCCGCCCACTACGCTCTGCCAATGAAAGGCGTCTGATCCAACCGCGTCCTAAGTCTCTAGACTCTTCTCCTCCGTCGCCCTGTCATCTCACTTGTTAATAAATAAGTTAAACTAAAACACAACACCTACTCTCATCTGCCGTCTAATTCTTCTGTCGCCTTCACGGTTAAACAGTTAGAAGTTGCGCTCATACAACATCGAGTTAATTTTTCATAGTAAACACAGCCGAGGTTACATTTGGCCCATAAAAGGTTGGAGTTGACTCCATTATGAAGCGTTTCATGTTAAAGGCCAAACAGCTTTTGTTTCAGTCGGTCGGAGCTACTTTTAGTCACCCACACCTCTTTCCTTCCTTCCTGCTCCCGTCCTCTCCCTCTCTCTTTGTCTCACTCTCTCTTATTATGTCAAAGTACATTTCTAGGAATCACAGTTTGATCCACCAACACGGAGGAACTTCTCTGTGCGGAATTATGAAAATCCTATTATTTTTGAGGGGTTATTTTATGGGGGATTTGAACCTGGGTTGCCCGCTCTCTTCAATCAGTGTAAATAAGTCTCAGAGCTCCTCTAAACATGTGTGTGAAGTGTCTTGTTCTAAATCCACTCTGATCCTGTATTTGATCATGCCTATAAACCCCTCTATTTCAGCCCTGCTCAGAACAGGCTGTTTCTGTGTCTGTAGCTTTAAATGTAAATGAGCTGTGTCTGACCACGCCCCTCTCTGGAAGGGCTTGGGTGGCTCGGGCTTTCTCGCTCCATGCCCTATTGTTTACGGTGAGAAGGCAGACTCAGAGGACAGAACAAACACCTAGCTGTGGGAGTGTCACCCACCTGGGGGAGGGGTTACTGCCCTTTGTGATGTCATGAAGGGAAAATCTCCAAACGGCCTGTTTGAGCACACATTTTCTGAAAAGTGGAGCAGGCAAAAGACGGAGAGGATGGACTTTTCTCATCATTGGGGGGTTGTAGACAGACTAGAGACACATATTAGAGGAACATGGAGAAGTGGATTTTACAGAATATGTGACCTTTAACACAATACTCCAACCAGACCGTTCATTTTTCTGCTGATGGTTAAACCTTGTGTGTTATGAAGGGTCGACCCACTTAGGAAACGGTCAACATTCATCTTCCAAGTTATAAACATACACGACAATGTCGCCACTTACATAGCGTTGTTGTTTTGTGTTCATTTAGACGGATGATCCTAACTGACGTGGTATTTTAGTTCTTATGGCCTCTTTCCTGCACGCTGTTGTGCTTCCCTTTAATGCAGAAACACTGAGTTTAATTCCTCAAATATAAATGATCTAAACACACAATGAGTTTGTTCTTTGGCCAAAGACAAAGAGCTCCGACTCAGGCCTTTTCTTTGCTTTTAAATATTACAGAAGATTAGAGATTATATATCCCGTCTGGCCTGGGAACGCCTCAGAATCCCCCAGGAGGAACTGGAAGACATCGCTGGGGAGAGGGAAGTCTGGGCTGGCTAACTGCGCTCGCTGCCACCACGACCCGACCTCAGATAAGTGGAAGAAAATGAATGGATGGAAGTTTAAATACATAATGAAAACCCCATGAGTCGGTCAGTGAGTCAGAGACAACACGAGTCAGAGTTCGATTGTTTGATGTCCCGTGTTTATGTACAGATTATAGGTAACAATATATTTGTCCATATGGAGTAGATAAAGAGGTTACAGCACTACTCAGTGGCTAATGTTCTGGACTATTACAACATTCAAGTTAGTAATACAGATAAAAACCACGTACACTTATTATCATCAGGTGTTCTCTGAATGAGCTGCAGTGCTCGCAAAGCACAAGTTTAAAGGGACGCTAACATTTTACACCAAATGTAATCATGTTTTTAAATCCTGTTTTTAACATGAAGACAGTTTGCTCATTAAGCAGATCATTGACTGGCATATAACGGTATCCTAATCCTAAACTTTGAAGAAGTAATGAATGAGCAGGTTTATTGTGTCTTTACTTTCCTAATAACTGGGCGGTTGTATCTAAAAAAAACTCGTACTTTAGTGCTGGTTGCTATGGAGACCATCAGGGGAAACGGACAGAAATACTAGAAAATAAAATAAGTGTTAGGAGTGCAAGGTAAAGTATCTTGTGCTCTTCAGAAACGATTATGTGAACACGAGATAGTTTCCTGTGATCCTGAACACACGAGAACGTCTCACGCTATCAGTAGAAGGCAATTCGTACACAAAACTTTTGCATGAGAAGGTACAACCTTCACGTGAGCTCTGAAAACTTTCACGTGAGCACGTATAACTTTGTTATAATTATTTCCCCCCAGTCCACGTCCCTTTAGGTGCTTCGTACGTTAAAGGGAAGCAGAGATGATTTTAAACTGTCTTTGTTATTTCGTGAGTATTCGTTAATCTCCACTGAAGTTTTCCTGAACAAACCGCTCTCAATAAACCCAAACAGTTATTCAGTTTTCATTTTTTAAGGGAAACTTCTGTTCTCCTCAAACGTAAAGGTTCACTCTTGTTCAGCTAACTTAACCAAAAGAAAGGTAACTTATTGCTGACTGTGTACTCATGCAACATTATCTGTATGATCTCACTATTCCACTTCTGTATTGCAGTTTTTTCTAACAGGAAACATCTTATTTGAATTACGTCTACGATATTAGTGTAAAATGTTAACCTGAACAAAGTGGAATCCTGAACACGGTGACTTAAAGGTTGTACATAAGTTTGTAGTAGAAATGTGTAGCGTCCCTTTAAGCTGCATCAATAACAACAATAGAGTACAGGACGTGAACCAACTGTACGGACACAATACTACGTCAGAGGCAGTGTGTGTTGTTGGAGCCCGGACTCGCCTCACTTTCACTTCAGTCAGCTCAAACAGGACATGGAGTCGATATCAAACTTTAACTATAAACTCATTTAAGACGGCGATGGACGCGTTTGTGAACTGACTGAGGTGTAAATCCGGTTGGTCCCAGGAGGCGTGTCAGACATGTGGACACGGAGACACGTCCTTTGATTGTATCACAAGAAGAGGAATGAATAAAAAATAATCTAGTACATAGAAAAAGAAGAGTCTTCAAAGTTTCTCTCGGTTATCGTCCGTCATCGGTCCGGTCCCATGTTTTAGCAGCGAGAGCTCCGAGCCTGAGGTCCATGAATCGAAACGTTAAATGTTTTCTCTTTCATACGAAGCAGATTAGATGAATGTTCTTCATTACTGGCATTACTGCAGAGACCTCAGATCTCTAAAACCAGACAACATCCCAGGAACTGACAGAAACAAGACTTTCTTATCATTTATGTAAAGTATTTTACTCCGTTTGTGACAAACTAAATTTCCAGCTCCTGTTACGTTGAATGTTAAGAGATGGTGAGGCGTCACAGAAGAAGCCTTCATGCGAGCGGACAGACGGTGAACAGCTTCTGAACACATCAAAACATGTAAAAACTGTATAAAAATAAACTCATTATTACTTTGATACACTAATATATCTCACTCACTAGATAGAATAATTTACACCAGCACAACCATGAGATGAACGTACCTTTGTGATGTCTATTATTTCACATTTTTGGTATAAAGCAACATTTTCTTTCACAAAGGGGAATTGTCGAAGCAAAAAAATCAAAAACAACAAAGCTATGATCGACGACCAAGCAGCCTAAAAATATCCAATATTTAGATTTCAGGATAACTTTCAGCTTTGTGTTTCATATGTGGCCCAATGTTTAAAAAAAGGGTCTTCACTATAAATCAGTTTTATTTTCTATTTCAGGCGTGAATCAAAGGAATCAGAAAGGTGCAGAGTCGATTTTAAGCTAGCATTTTGTTTTTTCTACGATTTAAAACTTAACGGTGGGACATTTAGTCTTTGATCTGCCCACGCGTTTGTACACGATTTCATTCACGAGCTGCTTTGCATCGACCATTTAAGGTTGAATGTGGGCGTGTAGAGGGCGGAACATGGGGCCTGATCTACGTGCCATATTTCTAGGTTGATCCTGATTTATCAAGGGGAACATTTGTTGCAGTAACGGTTCTATAAATCTGAATGATTTAACTTACTTAATATGGATTCTACGCACTGTTTTATAAATGAGACCCCTTGTCTTTATTATGTTCCCAATTTTAAATAAAGATGAATAATTATTTAATTGGCATTCAAAAACTACAGCTCCCATAATCCCAAACAAGAATCAACCCACCTGAATGATATCCAAGTTGTAAAATTCTGTTATCGTGATCACCTTATGACAAGAACTAGTTTTAAGTGGTTTAGCAAAATATTGCGTTAGCATAGCATGCTAGTATTTGCATTAGCTTATACAGAATGCTAGCATCTTTTTTTATTAACAAGTTAGCAACACTGAACTACTAAAGCTAGAATTAGCATTTATTAGATAGCGCTACGACAAGAAGTAGCTTAGCAGGAGCTTATTTATCCTTACGTTGGTTTGTTAGCTTTTAGCATGTCGTCTATGGCTGGAGGTCGCTCCGTTTGTGACTTCAGGGCTCCGTAAGAGTCTTTGGGGAAAAATAACGTGAAGAGAATAACAGCGAAGTAAGGAACGTTGCGAATGAGTTTTTCGTTGCAATTTTTGTGAATTAAAGACAAGAACTGGTCGGATATCGGATCGCTAGGACTTCTATTAATCTGTTATTGTTTCCGTGGTATTGACACAGGGGTGGATTTCGTTGGATTTTGCAAGAATCATATGTAAGTTTTAAATTCTGGTATCGTGGCGAGTCTACAGAGAAGTGAAGTCACAAAGGAGCTTGGCGAGGTTTGGCTCAGCGGTGATAAAAGTTTACCACGTGTGAAACCTGCTAACAGTCATTTTCCTAGAAGAACGCCACATAGAAATAATTTTAAAATCCTATAAGACACAAAAACCAAAACAGTGTTATTCAACAACGTACCATCGATTTGAGTCGGACTATTTCTGTGTCCATGACAGAAAAGAGGTAATACAACGGTCCAGTTGGTTGGAAAACGAAACCATCCGACAGTCAGTAAAGACAAGTGAAGTGGGCGTGTCTTTCCAGTTCCTCTGAAGAACCAGACGCCAACAACACTCGAAGAAGAAACAGCAGAAGAAGAAGGAAAAACAGACATATTCCTTTAGCAGAAATGTACCTTTCCTCTCCCAATCGACAGTCTCCGCCCCTACACGCTTCATTGGTTGTCCATGTTGACCATCAAACTTGAAAAAAAAATAAACACAAAAAACCTTCTCCAGTATCTCCATGATCCTGGAGGAATGTCAGAGATCAAGGCTGACAAAGGTTAGCTTTGTTTGCATGTTCCTGGTTCAACTCGGCACGTCCTGCGGTGGTGCGTGCTCATTGGCCGGTTTCTGCAGAGAGGCGGGCTTCGTACAGACTCAAGGCGTGATGG
Source organism: Tautogolabrus adspersus (assembly GCA_020745685.1). Taxonomy (NCBI): domain Eukaryota; kingdom Metazoa; phylum Chordata; class Actinopteri; order Labriformes; family Labridae; genus Tautogolabrus; species Tautogolabrus adspersus. The sequence goes on from CM036555.1 coordinate 21,188,600, forward strand.
ACAAACTCGTACTGCTCACCTGTCTGGATCATTCCTCCTCTGCACACACAGACAGAACAGAATATTT
>CM036555.1:21193666-21308666 GCA_020745685.1 Tautogolabrus adspersus
TTTTAAGCCCGTTTTAGACTCTGCTTTGACTTGTTTTTAAGCCCGTTTTAGAATCTGTTCTGCCTCAGTTATGAGCGTCATGAATTTGTGTTTTGACTCAGTTTTCAGCTTTCTTTAGACACTCAATTTCCACATCTTTAAACTCTCTTTTCTTGGCTTTAAGCCTCTTATAGACTCTATCTTGGCTTGTTTTCTTGACTCTCGTCCACTTTGGTTAAACGTGTCTCGGTATTGAACACAGACCTGCACAGCTCAGTGAACACTTCAACAAACTGAACCACAAGAAGGTGCTTGATGGACAGCAGCTAGGTGAGCATTCCTCAGTCTTGATTGGCCGGAAGGAAGGAAGGAAGGAAGGAAGGAAGGAGCTCCCCCTCCCTCACTTTTGTATTGATAACCCCGCCCCCTCTCCAGAACATGAGCACACACACCGAACACTATTATTGTGTGTGTGTCTGTGTTATACAACGTCTTAATCAGGCCGAGTGCTGGCTGGCCGTGTGAGAACAAACTGTACTGAAGAAATTGTATTGTTCCTAAGAGTGCGTGTTCATGTGTGTGTGTGCGCGTGTGGTCAGGAAAGAGGGAGGTGGCATGTAAGCTGTCCTTGGCGTTGTTGGCCTTTGACCGCAAGCCCCATCCCACATAATAAAACAACTTCCTGGTTCAGAAGGAAATGAGAGATGAGGGCTCTGGCACTGTTACTGTCTCTTAGCAACACTAAGATTATTCCTAACACACACACACACACACACACACACACACACACACTCACACTCACACACACACACACACACACACACACACACACACACACTCACACTCACACACACACACACACACACACACACACACACAGTAACTCACTGGGCAGTATGGTCTTGTATCTGTTCTTGTTCCCGTGGTTGGGAATATCCAACTCTTTGGGATCGATGAAGTTCATGGGAATTTCCTGAGACACAAAAAAGGGCAATCAATGTTAAAATCTTTATTAACAGTTTTTCCAAAGCTGCAAAGACACCTGACAAGGTACGCCTTCCACTTTCAAAGGTTTTCAAACTGTAAAGGGAAAAACCCAAATCAAGGGGTCTAAATCAGCGGTGCGAGGTGAACTTAGAGGTTTGTTGGGAGCGACTTGAACCTACGACCTTCTGTTTCTAACTCAAGCCTCAACATTGGAATAAATAATCAGAAGGTTTAATGATTTTCACTCATAAAAAGTGTGTGTTTTACTACTTACAGCAAACTCAGTGTGCAGTTTGTGCGTGTTGTTGACGATATCGCGGAGCTGCTGTCGTGTCAGCGGCCGGCCTGCGGACAGCAGATACTCTCTGGCCGCCGCCTCTCTGGGGGTTACTACTGAAACATTCAGGGGCTCCACAGAGCCGAGAGCCGACATGTCCAACACCAGAGAGACGTTGGAGCCTCGCCTGGAGGGAAACGATGGAGAAAGAAGTTGTTTGAAGGGGACAAGTCAAAAAGTTCATCTTCCTTCCTTTATTTTCATTGTTAATTACAGACTGTCTCTCCACCCCCCCCCCCCCCCCTCTAGAGTGGATGCTCACGCAGGTCACCATGTGGTGGACTCTGAAGCTTCAGTGTTTATCCAGCTCTGCATCGGTCTGTAAACCTTTCTGCGTTCTAACCTCTCTCCATTTTTCAAAAGCATCTCCAATATTGATCCTAGTTTGAGCACGTTTCTGCTCGTGGAGCTTATTAGAAACATGCAGAGGCTTTTTAGGTCGGGTACAATCACTTCTATCTGAACCAGTTCTCTTGCCCACTTCCATCGCTGCAACACCTGTTGGTTTGACCTGATAACTGCTCTCATATCTGGCAAACCGAGGGGCGTCCAAAACGGCCGTGTGGGGGTGCCTTAAAACCGCCTACCTTCTCTGGTCCAAACAAATCCAGACCATTCAGGACCAGAATCTAAAGTTAGAAGGAGGACATACTGGCTGCTGCATTGTTGTCAGAGAAGCCAGCACTTCAACATAGCATGTTTCCTTAATGTATGATCATAGAGTAAGCTCACTTTATCATTTCACTCTCTACACATCTCACTGATTGGACCTTTAAGACACTTTCTCTTTCCCACAGTAAAACCTCTAAAAAGTAAAAGTAAAGGGATTTCTACATCAAATAAATCAGATTTTTTCTGTGACTATTTCTCCAAAGATTAAAACCCAGTGACTCTAAACTCTTAAACTGCTGAAATGGTTTTCAGACTTTGTTTTGTTGCGGTGAGTTTTTTCAGAACAGAAGAAGAACAAGAAGAAAAGAAAAGGTGTGCTTTGATGGTTTTATGTGTAGGTGGACTCTTTTCGTCTGGCTACGTGTCGGCTGTCTTCCTGTACAGGATGCTGTTACTTCCTATTCGTCTGATTGCTGATTGGCTGCCATCCAGAGTAGACCACACACACACACACAAAGACACACAGACACCAAGAAAAACATCCTGTTCTCACTCTAAGGCTGAGATCTTCCTCCCCTGTCTTACCTGAAGAAACACTTAACGCCCTCGCTCCTAAATCTGATGTAACCAGAACAAAATGGCCTCCGAGGTTCAGATCTGCGGACACACTTTGAGTCAATGGAAAAGTTACGAGTGGCAGATAAAGGTCGACACTGAGCTGAGCTGCAGATAAAGATGTTTTCTTTCCCAGTTATGAAACTCCTTAAGAGGGAAATGAACTTTTAAAACAGCTCCCAAAGAAAACGCTGTTTATTTCTCTGAACTGACACAGAGGGGCAGACTTATGTAACCCACAAAATACAAGTTTTGCACCATGTGTGCCATGTTTTCTCCAATGAGGAGAAAGCGTTTGCAGCAGCAAGAGCCTGGAGGAAAAGTGCAGCGCCCAGCATCTTTTTCCCGAGCGCTCCACCTTTTTTGTGCGGCCGCTCTGAGCACTCAAGTTACAGACGCTCTTTTCTAAATGTATGAAATACCCCGTATTTTTGCCGCCTACAGATCGTGTCTCGTACCCTCATCCTCCTTGCTCCCTGTCTGAACAAGAAATAAACTATCTCAGTTCTTTACAGTAAAAAGTAACAGAGCAGCGCGGTCATACAGTGGTCGTTGTCAACAGACTGTTGTCATAGAGACAGGACGGACGTGCACCGCTTTATTCTCAGCACACAAACACTTCATGCACAGCCAGCGCTTTTCTGCCTTGAATGTGTTTGAACATTACTGTGTTGTTTTATTAAAAAAGGGGGCGGGCCTAATACCATTACAAAGACAAATGTACAGTTTTGATATTTAGGTATACACGAAACATTAGGGGAACCAAGAATGGTGCCCTGTGGAACACCACAGGTCACAAAATGAGAGGAGCAAGAGGGGATGTCAGGTTCATATGAATTCTAGGACACAGGTTTTACTTGGTCAGTTTAAGGGTAATCTCGGAGAGTTCATGTGGAGGAGTTCTAGTGTATAATTTCCTGACATGAAGAGAAACATTACAGAGGAAATGTCCAATGGGACGCCTCCCGTCATATAAACAACATTCTTGGAACTCCTACATGTTCTCGGTATACATTGTTTATGAAGGAAACCTGCTTGCCTATCTAAATATTATATAATAGTCTATCAGAGTGCTGATGTTTCTGAGCTATACACTGAGGACACACACACACACCTCTCTCTCTAAAGCCTCCTCCTCGGCACGTACGCAGCACAACACCTGACTGCTCTGACAATCACAGGTTAGAGGTGAGTGTTCTCCAAACACACACGCACACAATGTGTTTCATTGCTGGTGAACATGGTGGAAACTCTGAGCACTCGTTGTGTGAGCTTTTGTCCAAATGTTCACTTTAAAGGTTTAATTAGGGAACAATCCTCACTGCCAGGTGGAAATCTTTACAGGTAAGAGGATTTAAAACAGAGCTGTAGAAAACCGACTTGAACCCAAAAATCAACACGGACCAAATAAGACCAGAAAAGTCTGAACTAAAACTACAGGTACAAATCCTGTGATTTAAAGCCTCACCTGGATAACAAACTATAAGTGGGGCGGTCAAATTATTAATTTTTAAATCACGGTTAATCATTTTTAAACGCATGTTTGAAATTCTAATAATTTGCATTTCAAACAGTTTTGTTAGGCTTTTATTTTGAAGTTTTGTATTGTCTTTAGCTGAGAGTACTTTACTTGCTGTGTGCTTTTATTTTGAAATACAGTAAGGACCTTCTGGTAGATGGAAGGTTAGGACAGGAAGTTAAGCACAGAAACAGGAAGTGGTTAGGGATCCCAAAGTGACGTCAAACTGCTCAAAGGAACGGTAACAAAGGTCAATGTGTGATGTCATCAGGTGAACGGTAACAAAGGTCAATGTGTGATGTCATAAGGTGAACGGTAACAAAGGTCAATGTGTGATGTCATCAGGTGAACGGTAACAAAGGTCAATGTGTGATGTCATAAGGTGAACGGTAACAAAGGTCAATGTGTGATGTCATCAGGTGAACGGTAACAAAGGTCAATGTGTGATGTCATCAGGTGAACGGTAACAAAGGTCAATGTGTGATGTCATCAGGTGAACGGTAACAAAGGTCAATGTGTGATGTCATCAGGTGAACGGTAACAAAGGTCAATGTGTGATGTCATCAGGTGAACGGTAACAAAGGTCAATGTGTGATGTCATCAGGTGAACGGTAACAAAGGTCAATGTGTGATGTCATCAGGTGAACGTTAACAAAGGTCAATGTGTGATGTCATCAGGTGGATATGACTTTGGACTCGTCAGCTGAGCTGTCTGAGAGTTTGTTAAAGTGAAATGAGACATTCAAAGATGCAGCAGTGTCCTTCTTTTACATCACTGTGGCCCTTTTTAGACGTGTCGTAACTAAGCTCAGCCGTCATCGTAATATTGGCGTCCCAGGCTGTCAATTCACAAAGTGTTTCGGCTTTTTCGCACAGCACAGCGGGAGCTCCACATACACACTCAGTCAGACATGCACACACACACACAGCGCTGGCTCCGCTGATCCCGTCTCTCCTCTGTAACGCCTCTGTTACTACCACTGAAGACGGTACAGAGGGGGGATCACTTCGTCCACGCCTCCACGACATTCAGATTGAAGGAGAAACGTCAAAGGGGTGTAAATATCACGCCTTGAAACGGCGGTCTGAACAGGGCTTGCTACTAAAGGGAGACCTTAAGGTGGCTTACCTATGGTGTGCCTAAAGGCACAAAATATCACGCAATTTAAAAAATGAATGTGTTAAGTTTGACCTTAACCGTATTCGATTGTTGACAGCACAACGTATAAATTATATTAACTGAAGAGTATCCAGAGAGTAGTAAAATGATCCTGGATAGTGTTGAGTCCAAACTATGAATGCCCAGAGGGGAGGGGCTTAATGCAGGTAAGTTACCTCTCTTGTAGTCCTGCGGCAGGTTTCATTCTGAAGGGGGAGGGGCAGGGCTTAAGCTCGTTACTGGCACCTGTCACCGGGGCAAGAGGAGCGTGGTCGATACTGCTGAAGACAGGTACAGGGGGGGCGGGGCTAGAAGAGAAACACAGACATGTTTGATTTCTGACCACGTAGCCAAGTTTTCATTAACATGTTTGTGTTCATGTTATTGGCACGAAATGGACGTACTTCTCCGTCAGGTAACTTACCTTGGCAGAGGGACGACAGGAGGAGCAAGTCGACGGCAGGCTATGATTGGCTGCTTCAGGGGAATGGGCGTGGCTACAGCTGGAGGGAGCTCAGCTTGGACCATGCTTCCTGACGTCACAACCTGGAAATCAAAAGCACTTGTTTCTAGTTTTTTCTAAGTATTTTACGACTAAGTCTGCAAGAAGAAATTATGTTTTATCGTTGCTGATAGTTTATTTCATTCATCTGTAAAATGTGCACACACGGGCGAAATGTTTTCAATTATTTGACGATGAATTCACTAATTTAAAAATCAGGCAAAGCTCATAGATTTCTATTTTCTGCTCTTATCTTTACACGTGTAGGCACAAACAGTTTAGGTGTCTGGTTCTGACCTTGGTGCCCCTTGACTTCTGGGCGGAGTTTTGCAGGACAGTTGGGGTCAGGTGCAGGTCAGGGGGCGGAGCTTTTACCTGTCTGTCAGAAACCTGAACTTTCTCCTTCAGTCGGTACAAAACCTGCAGATCAGACAGAAAGGAAAAACAAATAAATCAGTAAAATATCTTTAAAATGAATCCCTTTAAAGGAGCAATATGTAACTCTGACACCTAGAGTTTAAAATCGGTACTGGAGTCCAAATTTAGTCCGATTGAGATCGTTTATTTAAGTAAGTGAAAAATAAAAGAATGTTTTCGAGGTGGTGGCGATGTATTCCTGTGGCAAAGAAATACAAGTGATGGTTTACTCTCGAGTGTCTCGTTTTCATGATCCTGAGAACACAAAACCGTTGTTGAAATAGAAACTTGATTAATGCCCCAGCTCTCAAACGCACATCTAATTTCTACTCAGAGTCAAATCAGCAAAAATCCACAGAAGAAGAAATTCAACAACAAAGAAAACAACATTCAGCCGCCTTCAGACGATAAAGAGTTAAATCCAGAGTGGAGAGAAGTTTATATTAAAGCAAGTCAGGATTAAAAAAGTAATGAAATGGTAATGACAATGGAAACATGAAGGTGTGAAGGGACCCTAACCTTTAACACATACTTCACGTCATGCACAGTGAGGGGGATCAGCACTGGTTTGTCTGTGCTAGTGCGCCCTCGTGTGGATAAAACATGAAACTGCAGCTCCAAGTGGACAGAAATTAGAGTTCTATGAATGTAATGTATGTGTTTTAAAATATATCTTTTAAATATATTCAACCCTTCTTATTGTCCTGTCTCTTTTGTATTTACTTTGTGTGTGTGTGTGTGTGTGTGTGTGTGTGTGTGTGTGTGTGTGTGTGTGTGTGGCAACCTGCGTGAGCATCCACACTAGAGAGGAGGGGGCGGGGGGGAGACAGCTCTCTACAATGTTTTGAATTTAAACTGCAGTACACATTTTAAACACTAGGTGTCAAAGTTACATATCGCTCCATTAAGGTTTAGTGTGTTTTTGTTAATTACCATCAAGCAGGTGATGACGATGACGAAAACGGTGAAGAAGAGGACGACGCCGTAGAATCCTTCTCTGCTCCACACGTGATCCCTCTGCTCGCCCTGCAGGACGTTTTTCTGCAGGAAAAAGAGAAATGAAGCACTGAACCAAATACCTGCCTAAAATTAAGACATCTGGACTCAACAGAGATCAAAAATATTCCCAAAACACACGGTGGATCGCTGACGTTTACATCTGGCAATAAACCAGGTTTCCCGCCTTCTATATGATCCAGACTTCAACAAAACGAAGCATGAAGGCCCACATGAGAGTGAGTGTAACCATCCAGATCACACATGTAGGCTCCGTGATATGACTGTACACTACATGAGCTACTGTAACTGCATCGCCTCCTCCTGTCGCTTTATTAACGTAACGCCACGAATCAAAGAGTTTCTATCAAAATGTTTAATCAGCTGAGAATGTATAAGCCCACCGAAAACATCCTCAAGCACTCTTGCTGAGTAGACGACACTTTACAGACGATTTAAAGCCGTTTACTTCCTCCTGATTCCTGACACCAGTAAGAGCTTTCTGCCACTCGCTGGCTCTAAGTGCGGTGACTCCGCCCACTGGGACGTTACACACACACCCTCTATAGAGCGCAACAGTGACCAGACACTGACATTTCACAAAATCATCATTACAAGAGATTAAAGCCTGAAAACATGACAACGAGCTCCCCCATACTCAATGGGGGAGCTCGTTTACATGAAATGTGAAGCTACGAGCTAACAGAAGAGCGCTAACATTAGCATGCTAACATAACAATGCAGGACACAGATAATTGCAGCTCGAGCCAAGGACAATTTCATCTGCTGCATGCGCTTGACTCTTTTGTGTAAACACGAGTGGAGGGGGGTTGGAGGTGTGTCTCTGGGGGGGAGCGGAGGCTTCAGTATGGAGGAGGTGTGGCCAATCAGAAGTTTGTTTTGGTTTCATGCTGGTGCTCAAGGGCGACACCTACTGGATCAAAAAGTCGCACATTCTTCCTTTAAACTCAAAAGACAAAACAAAAATCCCAACTCCAAAGTCAACAACGTAACTAACGTCTGTCTGACATCAGCTCAGAGGAAATGTAGCGGAGTGTTCCTTTAAATCAAAGTGTGAATCCTGTTTCAGTTCAGTCGCCTCGTCACGGGGAGTCTCTGATTGGTTTCAGCAATATTATTATCTCAGAGGAGCCGTCACATCGCTCATGTCTGTGACTCGCAGCAATAATATTAATGTGATCCATGGAGACGCTCTGCTCTTCCTCCAGCTGAGCGATGAGACTTTAATACTTCCATTAAACTTTCAGCAGCAGCTTTCGCTTTCTAATAATCCCAATCCATCCTCCCTGCTCGTCTCCACAGGGACTAACGAGGCCGCTTAACGAGCCGTGGTTACCTAGGAGACCGAGCAGAAGCCACACTTAAGAGTTCTCTCTCACACACCTCAGTGGAGACCTCTGTGATGCCGAAGTGTCCCAGGTGTCTGTGAAGGACTCTGACGTTCAGTGATTGGATGACCTCTTCGGCGGGGCGGGGCTCCGAGACGCCCAGCCTATCAGAGGACACGAAGAGCTCGATGCCGTTCTTCTTCTCCTGAAAGAGTGAATCACTCAATAAACACATCGATCAATCAATAATCAGTGGGTGTTATATTTGTAAAGTGCGTCTCTCTTACATTGAGACTATTGATGTGCACGTGATCCGCAGGAACGCCGAGCGCCGCCGCCACACCTTCCCGAAACCAACGAAGAAGACTGACGTTCAGCCTCCTCACATCCGCAGCCAGGTACTGAGAGAGAGAGAGAGAGAGAGAGAGAGAGAGAGAGAGAACATCACCGGCTGTCTCTTTGAGTCAATTGTTGTTTTAAGGCCGCATGTGGTGTCGGCGCACAACGCTTGTCTTAGCCAAAAAGTTGCACTTGAACACACCGCAAAGACTACAGCCGACGGCCAACCACCACGTACGTTCTGCGCATGCGTGAGAGGCAATAACTCTCCATGCCAGCAGGCGGCGGTAGTCTGTAATCGGAATTCCAAAAAGGTGAAACCATAAGAGGACGAGGAAGAATGTGGATAAAAAAAACGTTGTTGTGATACGGAAAGACCATTGTCTCACCGCTGTCGCTCACCACTCGTAATATAGGAACTTCTAAAGACAAGAATAATGTCCTACCCCTAACCGCGCCGGTGACGGCCGACACCGATTCAACATGTGGAATCGGCCAAAAAAAGGCCAACTGGGGCCGACGTGTAGCGACGGAGCTGGACAAACCGCAAAAACTAGGCCGACAACCGCTCACCGACGGACCGACGGTCTCCTTGGTGTGTCGGGGCCTTTAGTTGTTTTCATCGGGACTTTATTTCTGGATCGTACCCCCCCGCGTATCCTATCGTTTTGTTCCTTTCCGTATCGTGCCGTAAAGTCTTTACTTTCGTCAATCTAGTTTTGCTTGTTTCAGATGTTCTCTTATCAAAGTATATCGTATTATATTTGTTGCTTGTTTGTAGTAACTAGAAACTGAAATACATCAGCTACTTATGACGTCACTACACCTGGAAAGAGCTCTGATTATTTAGTGTCATTTTTTTAATTGATATAAAATAGAGATTTAAAACGTATTCTCGCTCTGTCGCTGAGTCGTCCGTATGTTTATCATCACAGAAGCTAACGATGTTCATCTGCAGCCTCGTCTCCAAACAGATCGGATCATCATCTCTGCGTCTCCTGCTGTTATTTTATCTCCCTCTCTGCTACAGTCCATCTCCCTCCCCCTCCTGGTTCTCCTCACAGTCCCTCAGCTTTCAGCAGCACAGACACAGAGACAGGTGAGACGCACACTAATGACTCATCCTGGATTTTACTGCAATCAGAGTCCGTGTGGAGCGAGAACAACAGGAAACACAGCTTGGAAGACGACCCCTGTGGGCTCACACACATATATCTAATCATTTTGTGTGGCTGATGTTGTTCGACACGCACACGCCATCTGTTCCCCCTGCTAACACTACAGAAAGTCTGCACCATTTCCCGTTTATATGCCTCGATCTCAGGCAAGACCTCAGTGTTTGAGGCTCCGTCTTCCCCAGATCTTCACCGCACGTCTGAGCTAGAGTCGCAACAAGAGACGACAGGAGGCGGGATTTTTTATGTTGCAATAGTAACCAAAAAAAAAAAAAACCTGTAGGAGCCTTTTTACCGCAGTTGATTATTTGTTGTATTTTGCTCCTTAAATGGGTTTTGTGTTATTTCCGGTAATCAGCAGTGGGCGTGGCTTACTTTATTTTTACCTGAGCATTTGGGGTGGCGGGACACTAGACGAAGAGGGTGAGTGTGTTTGAAATATTTTCTGTTGACCGTCGTCGTCATCGTTATCTTACCATCACCTTATTTTCATCATCTTTGGACCTTTTGTTAAGAAATACTTTTTTCCCTTTATTGGTTTAATAAATCTACAAACATTTCTGGACTTTTGGAATTTGTATACGAACGAGTCACAGGTACAAACCACGTAGTCTCTGTGCGGCATTCTACAATCTGAAGCCGCCACAATAGAACCGTCGTGGTGAAGAGAGAGCTGAGCCTCTCGATTTATCTTCGTTCCAGGCCTCACCTGTGGTCATGAGCTTTGGGTGGTGAGTGTGTGTGTGTGTGTGTGTGTGTGTGTGTGTGTGTGTGTGTGTGTGTGTGTGTGTGTGTGTGTGTGTGTGTGTGTGTGTGTGTGTGTGTGGGTGGTTGTTCGCTAATGGCTAAAAAAACAACATGTTCTGCTGCTACTTAATTCAATATCAGGAACAATAAAACACAGCCAGACAGGCTCTGCACACACTCACACTATGGAGCTATTATTGTGGCAAAAGTATTTGAAAATACGTACACAGATCCACAAATGCTGATTGCCGTAACCCTGTAGATAAAAAACAAAGTAGGAACGAGCGGATCAGACGCGAGCTTTTATTTTGAAAATCAAAAGCTCACGAAGCCCCAGGGGGCGGGGCTTCATGGCACCAGGCGAGAGGGCACCAGGCGAGATGGCATTGGTAAATCACCTGCAACTTTAAGTGACACATTTAAGTTTTCACAGGAACATTGAGTGCTGTCAGATGGGGCCCCTTTAGGGAGGTTTTCTACTGTCATTATAACATTTGCACATTGTGAGCCACTTGGGCCCCCTACTGGCCGGGGGCCCCAAGCACTTTGCCCGCCGTGCCTGTTGAGTAGCAGCGCCTCTGGCTCCTGGTAGTCACAACACTGATTCTCCCGACCCGACCACACGGCCCCTTCAGGCCCCTACAACTCAACCGTGTAGACCGACGGGCAGCGAGAGCCGGGACATCAGCGGCGGTCTCTTTTAGTCAATCATCGTTTGTAAAATAAGCGAGTAATAATTTAAGTCATAACTTACAGAAAACAAATGTAAAAAATAATGATTAAGATGAATATTTCAGAGATCAGTTTGTTTATAAAGGGTTAATAAATTAGGACAAATTATCAAATTGATGTTTTTTAATGACTTAAAGGCAGGGTTGGTCATTTTCTAAAACTAGCATGATTTTGAAAGTAGCATTCCCTCAGTGCTCCGTCTACACCAAGCCCCTCCCCTCTGTGCTCCCTCAGAAGCCACGCCCCTCACTTACATGAACCAGCGCCGTTGCTCCAGAAGCGGACCTCAGCTCATCTCTTGCATTGTGTAGAAACTACGTCGTCTCATGTCTCATTCAGCGGTAAGTAAACTCTCAGTATAAACTCCGTCATCGGTGACGAGCTTTGAGTGTGGGCTAGAGCACGCAAGAGGTAGAGAACGAGCAGGGAGACAGGGAGGCTGTGATTGGTTCATCAGATTGGTACCTCGTGGCAGACATTGGTTGAAGTTTTTACAGACTTACAACTGCTACAGATGACGGATTTTCTTTGTTCCTTTTTCAGAGCACATGAGTTATTAATTTCTGTCAGGACCTAAAGACAATTTCAACCAACATCTTAAAAAGTGGATCTGGAGGAAATGACCAACCCTGCCTTTAACGTTGTCCCATGACTGTAAAATAACACTCAGATGTAAAATTCTTCTTTTCATGAAACAGGAATAAAACAGAAATGATGGTTTGTTAGAGAAGTTAGCTGATCTCTCCTTTTATCTTTAAACGATGAATTCATGATTAAAAGAATTAAAGCTGCAGGTAAACGTTCAAATCAGTGAAATCTCAGAACCAGAGAGCTGCTCAACAAAGTGACAACGTGAGACCTCAGATACATAAATAAATAAACAACAACATCTAAAGGTAAACAACTGAAGCCAATAAAAAAAGAAGAAGAAACTGCTGAACAACCTTACCGAGTGAACACGTAAACATTGTTGATCCTCCCGTCGACTACAGGAAGCTGTTCACTCAATGAACACACACACACACACACACACACACACGCACACATAGTCCTGCCCCCCTGGCCGCCCGCCTGTCAGTCAGTGTTCAGGGACTTTTCGCTCCATTTCCTGATCTGGTCATTCAGTGATCTCTGATTGGCTTAGAGGGGGCCGGAGTTGAACCTGCGAGCCTGATTGGCTGTCGTCCAGGTAATGCCATTAACCCTGCTGCGCTTCCTGTCAGGATCAGGTGCTATTTATGTCTCTCACACACACACACACACACACACACACACACACACACACACACACACACACACACACACACACACACACACACACACACACACACACACACACACACAGCTGCTAATTAGCTGATAGCCCCCAGGGGAAGAACAGGGGGAATCCAATTTGGACCAATCAGATCTCAGAGACAAACAACGGGGTAAAATGGTTTCTATTGAATTACAAAATGTAAAAAATATTTGTTAGGAGGTGAGTAGAGTGAAGACAGAAAGAGACTGGAAACAAAGGATGAATCACAACAATGCAGCAGCCAGTATGTCCTCCTTCTAACTTTAGATTCTGGTCCTGAATGGTCTGGATTTGTTTGGACCAGAGAAGGTAGGCGGTTTTAAGACACCCCCACACGGCCGTTTTGGACGCCCCTCGGTTTGCCAGATATGAGAGCAGTTATCAGGTCAAACCAACAGGTGTTGCAGCGATGGAAGCGGGCAAGAGAACTGGTTCAGATAGAAGTGATTGTATTCGAGGCAGTAAAGCGCTGGCTGTGCGCTCAGGAGCTCTTGCATGAAGCGTTTGCGCTCTGAGAAGAAAAGCGCTGCACGTCTGTCCTGTCTCTATGACTTCCTGCAGAATAAAAACGAGGAGGCTGGAGGAGAAACTCCGGGTGAAGTCATAGAGAAACATTCAGCTGTTTGTGTTCACACATGCAGCTCGGCCTAGAAACATCAGGAGTTTTCTGCCGGTGTGAAAGCACTAATTGAAAACAATTGCAAAAAGACGCTGGCGCTCAGAAAAAGACGCCAGCTGGACACGAGGTCTTAAAGAAGTTCTGCAGAAACATGAAGGGATTCTTCTCGAGGATTTCTAAGAAGAAGTGAGATTTTAAAATATCCTAAAGAGTCGTGACAAACCTTCATTCTTTTGTTCTTAATGTTTCTTCATCTTTGGATCCTTATTCAATGTTTGAACATTTTTACTTCAAACAGAATTTAAATCATTTTTATCTCTTTTTAAATCAGCTTTATTCAACGACATCACTCGTATCATGTGGATTTTTACCGCTTGTTTTGCAGGCTGCTAACCCTTTAAATAAAAATATATTTCATATCACAGACGGCAGCGTTTGCGTCTCTGCAGAGGTCTGAGAATATGAACTGTGCTGTTGACGGCACGAGAGGAGCGAGTCATTTTGTGCAGCGTGTTAGCCGTGCAGCATCTCCTCAGAGCGCTGACGGCTAAAACGTGAGCGCCACGAGCAACATCCAACTCAATGAGATCACGCACAAGCATACACACACACTCACACACAGCTGAATGAGTGGGTTGACTTGAGGTTAGACGATTATTCACGCTTGTGTCGGTTCCTTTGAGAAGAAATGGCTCCGGTTCAGAGCAGAGCAGAATAAAGACCTCTCTCTCTCTCTCTCTCTCTCTCTCTCTCTCTCTCTCTCTCTCTCTCTCTCTCTCTCTCTCTCTCTTTTTAATGGCTGACTGGAACATTTTACTGAATTAATCTTACATTAAAATCCCAGTCCTCCTCTAGCATGATCTGATTATAATTCACAAACTGTTAGATGACTTCGTTACGGAAGCCAGAGGCTCACAGTGCCGCTGCACATTGTTTTTAAAAATACACCGACATGTTTCTAAGAGGGGCGAGCAGACGAGTGCATCACTGACGTACTGACATTTTTAATGTTGCACAATCACTTTATAGACATTTGCAAAAGAAACGGTCTGTGAGTTCTGTGATTTCTTTTCATGCCTCACATCCTGAGTCTGACTCCTCAGAGTTTCGGTCCGAATTGCACAAAAACGAATATGACGTTTTGTAATGTATCGTATTTGTACATCTCAGGCAGTGTGCAGTTTGTGATGGATTTCTGCCTCTCATACACACCTGTTTTATGACATAGATGCAGTTTCTTAAAGCTTTGATGCTTTCTGATTCCATCTATCTTTAAAGGTCACATATCCTCCTCCTCTTCAGTGTAAATAAGTCTCAGAGCTCCTCAAAACATGTGTGTGAAGTGTCTTGTTCTAAATCCACTCTGATCCTGTATTTGATCATGCCTATAAACCCCTCTATTTCAGCCCTGCTCAGAACAGGCTGTTTCTGTGTCTGTAGCTTTAAATGTAAATGAGCTGTGTCTGACCACGCCCCTCTCTGGAAGGGCTTGGGTGGCTCGGGCTTTCTCGCTCCATGTCCTATTGTTTACGGTGAGAAGGCAGACTCAGAGGGCAGAACAAACACCTAGCTGTGGGAGTGTCACCCACCTGGGGGAGGGGTTACTGCCCTTTGTGATGTCATGAAGGGAAAATCTCCAAACGGCCTGTTTGAGCACACATTTTCTGAAAAGTGGAGCAGGCTAAAGACGGAGAGGATGGACTTTTTTCATCATTGGGGGGTTTGTAGACAGACTAGGGACCGGTAGCCTAGTGGTTAGTGAGCGTGCGCCCCCTATGTACGGAGGCTGTAGTCCTCCAAGCAGACAGGTTCAAATCCGACCTGTGGCTCCTTTCCCGCATGTCATTCCCAACTCTCTCTCTCTCCAATTTTTTACTCTCTCTCAAAAATGGACCTTAAAATATTAAACATGTTGACAACATCACTGCCAAACACGTAGCCTGCGACTTTAAGAAACATTCAAAAACTTCAAAAATCATCCCGCCCTGGTTGATGACGCTCAAGTAGCGTGCTGAAACAGAAAACATTTAAAGGTGCAGCGCGTACACAGAGTCCAGGATGAGTCATTTTTCTCTCTGTGGGTTTGAAGTGACATCAAAGTTTCCTCCACGAGCAGATGTAACACACACTGCTGACATGAATTATTGAACAGTTTTACACACACTCTCTCTCCTGTGTGTCGGCTGAAATCTGAACTTGAACACAGTGACCCCGCATGCTGTGAATTCATCGATTTAGCTTCTGTAGCTTTAAGTGACAAACACAGACTATGAGGTAAAGAGACGACGTTCAAAGATGAAGAAAATATACTTTATTAATCCCGCGAGTTTTACTCTCTGTTATATTGAACATGCTACACACACATGCCCAAACAGGATCCTATGGACTGATGGAGAGATGTAAGAGTGAGGGGGCCACAAACAGCGAGCGCTCCTGAGCTGGAGGGTTTGGTGTCTTGCTCAAGGGCACCTCTGCAATGCTCAGGAAGTGAACTGGCATCTCTCCAGCTACCAGATCAATTTCCAGACTTGGTCCGCAGCGGGCCTTGAACCGGCGACCCTCCAGTTCCCAACCCAAGTCCCTTCAGACTGAACTACTGCCGACTCAGAGATCGTTATGTCAAATTAGAATGAAGATTAAAAGCTGCTTCATGTGTCTTTGTCTACCAAAGTCCACTCGGCTGTTCCCTCTGCTTTACCTCGCAGGTTCACAGCCTAGAAAACGTCTTTTTCTGTCCTGCAAATGTCACCTGAAGTCACAGATTTACGTTGCTCAAATATTGTCTGTACGGTCGATGGAAGGTGTCAGATACTTTGCACATCTGAAACACTTTGAAAGAGTAAAACACAACCACGGATGGCTGTGGCTCAGTGGCAGAAAGCTGAAAACGCTTAGTAGAAACCCAACGCTTAGTGACGGCACTTTTGCAAAAATCTCTTTTTACCAGTGTCCGATCAAAGTTTGATCATCTGGTATCGTGACGACCCAACAACACACACTCCAAAAAAACGCCATGTATGGACGAGGTAGTGTGTCTTTATTTCCACGTTGGTTCTAAAGCAGAGACTCTAACGTGAAGGTCATTCAGCGGCTTTTTTCATTTCACAATCCTCAGACACATGCTCTTTTTTTTCTGCTCGAACAAATAATCTCGACTACAGCCGAGATCGTGTGACAACCAGCCTGCACGTGCTGCGAGCACCTCGAAGGGGAGAGAAGGCCAGACACACACGCACGCGCACACACACACACACAAACAAACACACACACACACACACACACACACACACACATCCTCTCAACATGTAACATGTTTCCTTCTCTTCTTCGCTCAAAGAGCGACTGAACTCTAAATAAAATATGAAACATCTTTAATCGTGTTTACAGATCAGTTAAACGTTAAGTAAGAATGACAGAGCCGATTAATAATGAGCATTCTCGTTAAAAAAAAATGTATCGCACTGAGCTCTTTTTACATTTCTGATATATCGAATATAAAAGTGCAAAAAACACTGATCGAGTGCTTCACTTGTACGTAGAAGTTGAGATAACAGGATGTGATACAGCACGATGTACGACGAGACGAGACAGAGGTATGATAAAGTACAATACCATGCGATAAGACGTGAAACAGTACGATACCAAAACAGACATTACGCTCGAACGAGATGAAACCATTCATTTTAAAATCACATTAAGCCAGCGTCTCGTGTTTCCGTTCCTTTAGCTGTTCTCAATCTGCCACGAGTTCCTTTTTCCGCTGGTAAGAATATCAAAATAAAAGCTGTAACCCTAAGTAAGGACAATGAAATACAAAATAAAAGAATCAAAAAACTGTTTTCAAATGCAAAATATTCTAATTTCTGATGTTTAAAAGTGCAAATAAAATATTCAGCGTTTGACAACACTAAATAAAAAAGACAAGATGTGATACAAGGCGCTAAGTGTTTAATAAGCTTACAGCGCGGCCTCTAAGCACCGAATACACAAACCAATCAATCAACGACATGTCTTAATGGATCCGAGCTCTGAGAAGAGACGAGATGATGTCATTGACTTCATGAAACTTGTTATATTTCAATAATAAGATGAAAGAAAATGTTTGTTTGTGTTTTTCTGAGTTCAGATTTTCCCTCGTTGTGTTTTTTTTTTACAGGCTGCTTTTCTGTCACAAAACATCTTTTTCCTCCGTCCGTCACTTTTGCCACCCGTTGTCATAGTGACTTGATGGAGCGGCAGCGGCCTGCAGGGACAGGTCACGTGACCACACTTCCAGGAGGTCAATTAACACAGAGGAGGGTTACGTAATGCAGCGTTTGGCCTCAGAGCGGATTCTCATTGATAAAAGCAGAAAGGTGGAAGACGAGGCTGCAGAGTCACGCTTCATCTCTGTCGTCTCCTTAGAGACTGAACATCTTGTTCTCTGGAGATAAATCCTTTTAACTAAATCAAAAATGAGGATTATTTGAACAACGTACTGAAGCTCAGCCCCAATAAAGCTATTCCAGATTTTTGGGCTGTCCCACTTTACGTTCAACACACCCTAAGGGCGCACTCAAACTCGGCCCAGTTGCCCCGTACCGGCTTGTAGCACGATTGCTCATCCTTGAGCAACGGTATCATGCCAAAGCAAACCTCTTCTAACCGTGCCAGGCCTGAGGAAGTGAACCGTCGTCAAACAAGCAGCTCTCTCAGTACGTGTGCGTATGTAGAGAGAGTGTTTTATTCATCAGGCACCGCTCAGGGGAACCTCAACCTAACATTTAGGACCCCGGTGCCCTAACTGCTCCAGACACCTGAAACTAAAAACAGACAGGTAAGCCATCTGTAGACTCCCACGTCTTCCTGTCTGCTGGTTTCCACACGAGGCGTCTCCAGATTTCCTCTCCTCCCACAATGCATCTGCTGCGACAAACCTCTGACTTTTTTTGCAAAGGATTGTGGGAGTGTTGGCGTTGAGGCATGTACACGTTGGCTTATTTAAATTAATAAGTCTGTCTCCAAATAAAATATTCAACATGTGTGACTCATAAGATCGCTTTCTCCTGAACACACCTGTCTGTCTGTCTGTCTGTCTGTCTGTCTGTCTGTCTGTCTGTCTGTCTGTCTGTCTGTCTGTCTGTCTGTCTGTCTGTCTGTCTGACTGTCTGTCTGTCTGTCTGTCTGTCTGTCTGTCTGTCTCAATGTCACTCTGAAGGTCGCTGCTGTTTTTTCTCCCTTACGTAACCATCCGTTGTGTAGGTAAGTGGGTCTCTCTCACACATGGTCGGTGTTTCCATGGCAACAGAGAGTGCAGCATCCCTCCTCCAGCAGCGCCGTGGCGACGTTAGAGTCAGCCGGCTCCTCGTCCATCATTCACTGGCTGTGACCTCCTGATCCCCTCAGCATCAGCGTGCTGTAACCTCTGTGAGCGAGGCGACCATGGGCCGAGGTCGGACTGAAGGAGAGCTGACTCACACCCGCTTTTTCGATACCACGTGCTTTCAGACGACGATAATCTCCATTATTTTAGTGAGCATCCAAAAAGTGCCTCAGCTTAAAAAAAAAATACATCTATTTTATAAGACAGGTGTGAAGGAGAGGCTAACTCCTGCACAGTAACGTTGGCAACACTTGGGTTAAGCCGGGCTAAGACTTCAGAATAATGGTCAATATATTGTCCAATTCCCTCCCGACAATCGCCGGGTCGTTCCCGACTCGAGGCTGCTCGGAAACAATGACCTCCCCAGATTATTTTGTAGTGCGAGACATATAAATGTCCAAGAACGTCTCAGACTTCATGTTTGATATTTAGGATTTAAAATCTTGTCGATTACGTCATGAAAGGGTCTGGAGGAAGTCGTGTGTGACTACAATAACCATGAGAGACGAGGGAGGACAGTAGTGGCGACCAGCGGCAAGACGTAACCTGCACAGGTGCACCGAACGACTATAATGCATCTGACAGTTACAATCTGACCTCCGGCTCTCACTGAAGAATATACAACACATGTTCTCTTCATTCACGCTGGCCGCCATGTTGTTGTCATGTGTGTGTCTCTGTAGGAAGTAAACAACGGGCGAGGATGTGAACTACGGGAGCCCAAGGGGAGGGGCAGTGGAAGTTAAAGAGGGAACGATAAAATTGAACAAATCGATTTCTCGCTCCGCCCTAGATTTCAGCGTTGTTATGCACGTGTGAAGAGTGTTTTAGTCTTCTTTGCACCTGCTTAGCTCTGTGTACAAAGATGAAGCTTGTAAGAAACTACAACCAATCAGGAAACAGAGTACTCACCACGGTAACCAGATGGCGTGCAGACACCACAGCATGCTCAGGCTGCACCGCATGATGCGGCCGAGCCAGCAGGTTGAGGCTCCGCTGCCCGCCAAGCTCCTGACGAAAGCGAGACTCCAGCAGGTCGGCTTGCATCACTTTGGCTAGCCTGGCAGGGTGCTGAAGGTGGTGATGATGACGATGATGAAGGTGGAGGTGCAGATGGTGGGGGTGGGGGTAGGATTCTGGAGGGTCGTCCACATCCTGCTGTCGGGGGTGAAGAGGTGGCGGGACACGACTGGAGCGACGAGAGGGGAAGAGACGAAGCTCGTGGTCACCAGATGACGATTCTGAGGAGGTGGAGAAGAAGAACAAAAATGAAGAAGAAGAAGAAGAAGAGGAGGAGCTATAAAGATGCCTTTGGGATGACAAAAGTATGACCCGTCCTCCTTGTCTCTTATTGGCTTGTTCTTGTTGTTGCCTTTGTTGGTTGGCAATCAGAGAGTGCAGCGGGTCATACTTTGCCCTGTGCCGTCCTCGACGATATCTAGCGGCGTGAATAAAGCTGCTGGCGCCACTTTCTAACAGCTGTCCATCAACCTTGTGGGTGCTGCTGTTTTGTTTGAAGAGAAGCCTACGTTTAACCTGCTCACGCAGGTCACCATGTGGTGGACACTGAAGCTTCAGTGTTTATCCAGCTCTGCATCGGTCTGTAAACCTTTCTGCGTTCTAACCTCTCTCCATTTTTCAAAAGCATCTCCAATATTGATCCTAGTTTGAGCACGTTTCTGCTCGTGGAGCTTATTAGAAACATGCAGAGGCTTTTTAGGTCGGGTACAATCACTTCTATCTGAACCAGTTCTCTTGCCCGCTTCCATCGCTGCAACACCTGTTGGTTTGACCTGATAACTGCTCTCATATCTGGAAAACCGAGGGGCGTCCAAAACGGCCGTGTGGGGGTGCATTTTAAAATATGTGGAATTGAATATAATCAAAGTATAACACTTTTTCAACCGTAATAAATTCTGCAGGCAGTGAGCTTGTTAGCCTGACATACAAACAGACACTTTTATTTGCAGTTTCTCTCCTCTCGCCTCTTTTGATCTTGAAAGGTAAGAACAAAGACTCAGCCCTCTGCACACTTCAGATAAGAAGCTCTGTGGAGAGATTTATTTCTTGACTTTAAAGACTTCAGAAAGAGAGAGAGGAGCTGCTCATTCCTCTGGTCTTTGAATGTAGGACTCCCTCACAGAGACACAGATGAAAGCAGGAGATCCCATCTGTTTGTGTCACGGCGTCTTTGGTCAGAACGAAGCTTTCATCAGTGTGCAGGCAGGCTGAGAGGAAACCCCTGCACACCAACTGAACCACCCAGCTGTGATGAAGATGAACACTGCATTATTCATCCTCAGTCTTTATTTATCCTGAGAGAAAAACAACCAACTGAGCTGGGCACTTTTCAGGGCAGCATCCGGCTTCACAGTCACAGCTACACGCACTCATACTGCGAGCTGAGATGGAGCTTCCGCTCTATTTACAGAGCACACAGAGCAGAACCTGCAGCAGCTGGACCTGAGCCCGCTCTCTCAGTCAGTGTTTGTGTTGACAGAAGGCTAATCTTCTGAAAATAAAGCTTTGTGGTTTAGAAAGCCTAAACAGAAACTAAAGAGATGTTTCAATAAAAAAGAGGAGGGCTAATATCTGACAGACTGTAAGAAGAGTTTGAAGGTTTATTACAATAAGGGATGCATTATAAGTCAACTCACGAAACGAGACGTATTACGATACTGTGTTCACGATACGATAGGATCAAAAGTTTAAAAATCTGGTATGATGACGACTTCTAACTACTTGATGATGCTGCTTAAAGACGAGTCATTCTTCAGGTAACATGTTGATAACCCCTTCCATTATCATGGATATGTATTCAACACTCTCAACGTGACCTTACATGATTATTACGCATTATTAACCATTCAAAATGTCTATTCATTTTGATGAACTAACTGATGAGCCAAAGTTGCCGTAGTGTTTCTCCAGGCGTCTGTTAGAGTCAGCTGTGCTTTCTGGCAGAAAATACACGAAGGACAGGCAAGAAAATATCTGACAGTGTCCTCTGACTTCTGTCTGGCAGACTGTCGGCTTGGCAGAGACAGGACTTTTTGTCTTGGCTGTTCCAGTGCCAAGAATCTGTTTCATAATCGACAGACTTCATGAATTGTGACCCAGCGAGTTTTAAAGGAAGAATATGCAATAAAAGTCTTGCTCTTTCTTTGGTATTCTGATCAGCCAGGAGTGAAATTAAAGGCCGTTCAGAGGAAGTTGTTTCTCAAAAGTAAAAACATATGATTATATGTTGCTGTGCTGGATTAAAGAAACGCCTGAAAACAGCCGTTTAAGAAGGTTTCAGTCGACTGAATCAGTCCTCAGACGGCTGTGGAGCTGACACAGCTTCTCTCTGTTTGGCGTCTTTTCTCCCTAGCGACAGCGTCCTGGTTGCTATGCACAACACTCAGCCAAGCTGCGCCCTTATTGGACAGAGGAGTCAGCCCTGCCTGGACTCCGGAGGGGCCATCAGCCAATCACAGCAGGAGTTGCAGAGGGCTGTACAGTAACTCTGTGGGTAAACATGCTCCCCAACACACCAGAATATGACAGTCTGTTTGAGCTTAAAGGTCCAATCAGTGAGATGTGTAGAGAGTGAAATGATAAAGTGAGCTTCCTCTATGATCAGACATTAAGGAAACATGCTATGTTGAAGTGCTGGCTTCTCTGACAACAATGCAGCAGCCAGTATGTCCTCCTTCTAACTTTAGATTCTGGTCCTGAATGGTCTGGATTTGTTTGGACCAGAGAAGGTAGGCGGTTTTAAGGCACCCCCACACGGCCGTTTTGGACGCCCCTCGGTTTGCCAGATATGAGAGCAGTTATCAGGTCAAACCAACAGGTGTTGCAGCGATGGAAGCGGGCAAGAGAACTGGTTCAGATAGAAGTGATTGTACCCGACCTAAAAAGCCTCTGCATGTTTCTAATAAGCTCCACGAGCAGAAACGTGCTCAAACTAGGATCAATATTGGAGATGCTTTTGAAAAATGGAGAGAGGTTAGAACGCAGAAAGGTTTACAGACCGATGCAGAGCTGGATAAACACTGAAGCTTCAGTGTCGGTCCGTGTACGGTCCGTGTACGAAGTATAATTCATTTGCAATAGTTCATGATGTATAATGAAACATGCCAGTTTAAGGGGTATTGCCTAATTTCATTGTCCGACTTGGCGACTGCAAATACACGTTTTCGCACGTTTACTCATTCTCCCACAGCCGACTCAGTCTAACGTTGTTAACGCTTTGACTGTATTATTGTTTCATTGAGCGAGGACGTGCAGAGATATTCAGCGCAGCTTGTTGCATTATCCAACTTGTACAATGAAAATTGAACCAAGGAAGTCGACAGCCGGAAACAGACTCAAACAATAATACAGTCAAAGCGTTAACAACGTTAGACTGAGTCGGCTGTGGGAGAATGAGTAAACGTGCGAAAACGTGTATTTGCATTCGCCAAGTCGGACAATGAAATTAGGCAATACCCCTTAAACTGGCATGTTTCATTATAAAACATGAACTATTGCAAATGAATTATACTTCGTACACGGACCAGTGTCCACCACACGGTGACCTGCGTGAGCATCCACTCAAGAGAGGAGGGGGGGGGGACAGCTCTCTGTAATGTTTAGAATTTAGACTGCAGTACCCATTTTAAACACTAGGTGTCAGAGTTACATACCTACTTGAAAATTCATGAATCAGTGATAAAAATGACGATCAATCTTTACTTTTATATTTCATGATAACCATTTTCTAGTAAATATGTTTACAGTATCTCCAGGTCATCTTTGCAGGAAGTTTTCAATATTTCAGGCTGTGATCAAATGTCATGTCAACATACTTCATTCATTATTAAAGGATTGTACCTTCATTGTTATACTACACCTCACCTTCATCAGTATATATCTATGATAGTATGGGAAAGGTAATGACTGCTTTCAAGGCCTTACACATGATTTAAGCTCGAACCGATAACAGATCCTAGCACAGCCTATATGAATGTATTCGTTAAGTTATGAAGGTTAATTCACTCATTGTATCCGAGCAGCACATTCATTGAGTCTACAGACATGCACACGCTGCAGGTTAGGATCATGGTGGGGTATTTTAAGGTGAATGGCAGATACGAGTGTTTAATAACTAAAAACAGGCTCATTGTTTGATGCGAGCACTAGAGCTGTCAGTACATGTGCACAGACAACATACCTGTGATCAGCAGCTGTGTCCACATTAGATGTAAGAAAAGAAACATGGTGAGGAATCCTCCTCGTCCTCTTCTTCGACTCATCCTTCCTTTTCTGCAGCTCACACTGAAATAAAGCGGCTCCTGCAGCTTCTCTCACCGCTGGAATAATGCATCGAGGAAAGCAGATGGTGTATTCCCGTGCATGTACCCGTGGATCCGCAGCATGCAGCATGAAGGGAGGAGACGCTGCTACAGGAGCTCCGGAGATCCGCAACGGCACTACCCCGGCCCCCCCGCGACGCTCCTTCCCGGGCAGCGGTGTCCTAAAGCGGCCTGGCTACAGGACGAACAGCCGCTCTGCTGCAGCTGTAGCCCCGGGAGAAGCAGAGGGTTCCTCCATGTGAGATTCAGTGAGGACGGAGAGGTGTGTGGTTAGAAGGGATTCAGGTGGACACAAGCGATGATGATGATGATGATGAGAGGGAGGAAGGGGACGAGAGGGGGCGTGGTGAGGAAGAGAAGTAGAGGAGGATTAGTCATTCATATTTTTATTTGTCTTAAAACATATTCAAATAAGAACAACTAACTGAGATGTGTTGTATTTAATGTTCATGACTAAAAATGTTGGTTCTTATTGATCAATATTAAATAAAGTTCAAGCAGCATCCTCCGATGCTGAAGTGCAAAATCCTGCAGTTCCTGGAGTGTCCACTAGAGGCTGGCTGCAGAAGCACAGGAAGTCACATACACACCCATTCTAAAAAGCCTGTTTTTACAGCAGACATTAACATGTTTACAGCCTGGTTCAAAAAACCAAATAGGTGTGATTAGCTCATGTCTCGATCGGCACACACTGTACGGGGGGTGAATGTTTTGATGACTCATCAGTTTTTGATTTGATGAATGAAAGGAGTTATGCATAGTTAAGCAGGAGGCTGACCTGATTGACAGGTGATCAGTGTAGCATTTCATCAGGACGCTTAAAACCCGCCTCAGCTCCAGCTCTCAGCCTGTCGTTAGGTTGACTGAAAGTTAGGCTGAGACAGCATTTCCAGCATGGAGACCGCCATCGATGGGACTCCAGCACCCCCTGCAGGGACAGATGGATAACGTCAATCAGGCTTCATCCATTCCTATTTAGTCTCTGTTTTCGACTTAGTTTATTGGCTAGCTTCTAACTAAATGTCATTGAATTTGTTGTTATCTAACATTAATATCATCAATTGATATCATGTTCATCCTCATAACATGTAACATGCAATAACATGTTCATCCTTATATGCACTGTGTGCATGATAGTATTTTGTTCATACAGACTGTTACTGGCTTTCTATATAACTTTTTTTGATATTTTTTTATTTAACTTATTTTTGCACAGTGTGCTTTTTTCTTCTGTTGACTATCCTGCTTTTCTGCTGGAACACTGTACATGTCTCCGTTCGTGAGATGAATAAAGGATTATCTTATCTTATCTTATCTTATCTTAAACTTGATCACTCCTAACACACTAATGACCCACATTTCAGAATTTTTTTCCACCAATCAGATTTATTTAAAGGGAAATTGTCAGGTTATGGACCTAAAACCATACAAAACATGTGATAGAAAAAAGAAACGGAACAAAACAAACGTGTTTAAAAACTACAGTTTTTACTCAAGAACGTGGTAGAAATGTTAAAACTGTATCTACAGGGTTAAATTGATGCTTTTTGATTAGACACAATTCAAGCAGAATACGTTCCTATTTTGACCTCTCTGTGGTTAAGAGGTCAACATAGTACATTTGTGTGTTTTAAGGTTCATTAAACTGGTCTGGCACAGGCAATGGACTGTCTAAACTAGTCTTATGAATGTGTTCACTGAGCTTTGCATGTTTCAATGCAGCATGAGTCTCGTTCGTAGCTTCCAGATTTCCTTTCTGATATTTATCTGGATTTTAAGGAGCCTAAAGAAGCTGTTTGAGGGCAGACAGAGGGGTGAAAATGACACACTGTTAGGTTTGCAGCCTCAGCTGAGTGAATAGAGCGCCCTCTGTTGGTTAAATGAATGAGGTGCATGCATGAGACAGCGATTATTTCCAAGGAACCCAGTTTTTTTAATGGCTGGTTCATTGACCCACACAGGCCTTCCAGGGGAGAAGAAGAATTTGTGAAGTTGTGTTTGTTTTGTGTGCATTTTAAGAATAAAGTCAAACAGATGTTCATTCTGTAGTTTAAGAGAATTCTCCGTCACATATTTCCTGTATCCACATGTTTGCAATATTCTCTTCATGTCTACTTTAATCTGGAAATCTTTTGTCACTCTTTACTTGCACATCCATCCCATATGGGTTGGGCCCGACATGATATGAAATAATATCAGATATTATCCTTGATGATTAAATATAATTATATGTTATTATCAATCATGTCATTAAGCTAACAGTTGTGCAAATGTGGAAAAAAGACATTATCATCACATCATGTAAAAAGTACAAACCATCAAAAATACGACTGTTTATATTGTTGTGGATTATTTAATGTGGTGTAAGTTTTTGTTTCAGGGTCATGATGTCAGAATTTTACATTTCTACTGGACGCTTGTGGAAATCAAATGGTTTCCAGTACTGTTCAAAACCACAGCAACAATAAAAGATTATATATTCTTTATCCTTGGGATCACACCTGGGTACTTTCTCTTTGTTGTCAAGCTGATCCTGCACACTATCCTCTACACACAAATGTTAAAGGTGCACTATGTAGAGTTGGAAGTGAAATTTGAAAGTTGGAGAAGTGAAACAATGCTATGCTTGAACTATATCTGAACTAAACACACACACACTTTATTCAAATGAAAAATGAGATCCTTGAACACTGTTTGGAGCTCAAAAGCTTCCAGGAGAGTTTCCGTTTCACCCCAACCAGAACTTCTCACCTAGCATTTTATCTTTAAACAGTGTTACAGGGACACATGTTCCTATGAGGACAGTTTGTGTATAGAGATCTTTAAACAGTGTTACAGGGACACATGTTCCTCTGAGGACAGTTTGTGTATAGAGATCTTTAAACAGAGTTACAGGGACACATGTTCCTCTGAGGACAGTTTGTGTATAGAGATCTTTAAACAGAGTTACAGGGACACATGTTCCTATGAGGACAGTTTGTGTATAGAGATCTTTAAACAGAGTTACAGGGACACATGTTCCTCTGAGGACAGTTTGTGTATAGAGATCTTTAAACAGAGTTACAGGGACACATGTTCCTATGAGGACAGTTTGTGTATAGAGATCTTTAAACAGTGTTACAGGGACACATGTTCCTATGAGGACAGTTTGTGTATAGAGATCTTTAAACAGAGTTACAGGGACACATGTTCCTCTGAGGACAGTTTGTGTATAGAGGTCTTTAAACAGAGTTACAGGGACACATGTTCCTATGAGGACAGTTTGTGTATAGAGATCTTTAAACAGAGTTACAGGGACACATGTTCCTATGAGGACAGTTTGTGTATAGAGGTCTTTAAACAGAGTTACAGGGACACATGTTCCTATGAGGACAGTTTGTGTATAGAGATCTTTAAACAGAGTTACAGGGACACATGTTCCTATGAGGACAGTTTGTGTATAGAGATCTTTAAACAGAGTTACAGGGACACATGTTCCTCTGAGGACAGTTTGTGTATAGAGGTCTTTAAACAGAGTTACAGGGACACATGTTCCTATGAGGACAGTTTGTGTATAGAGATCTTTAAACAGAGTTACAGGGACACATGTTCCTCTGAGGACAGTTTGTGTATAGAGATCTTTAAACAGAGTTACAGGGACACATGTTCCTATGAGGACAGTTTGTGTATAGAGATCTTTAAACAGTGTTACAGGGACACATGTTCCTCTGAGGACAGTTTGTGTATAGAGATCTTTAAACAGTGTTACAGGGACACATGTTCCTCTGAGGACAGTTTGTGTATAGAGATCTTTAAACAGAGTTACAGGGACACATGTTCCTCTGAGGACAGTTTGTGTATAGAGATCTTTAAACAGTGTTACAGGGACACATGTTCCTCTGAGGACAGTTTGTGTATAGAGATCTTTAAACAGAGTTACAGGGACACATGTTCCTCTGAGGACAGTTTGTGTATAGAGGTCTTTAAACAGAGTTACAGGGACACATGTTCCTATGAGGACAGTTTGTGTAGAGTTATGAACATATACCACAGAATCTGTACATTTCTCCAACTTTCACATTTCTCTACCTAAACTAGGCCTACATAGTGCATCTTTAAAGTAGACAGTGTGCAGGTTTGACGGATTCATCCCTCTACAACAAACTTATGAAACAAACAACGTCGATCAGATTCACTGACAGTGAAGATCTCAGTCATTTCTGGATTCTGTCTTGTCTTTCTAGGTATTCATGTCTGGGCATCGCCCGTCCCTTTAATCCCAAACATTGAAACTGGAATTTTCCACTGATGTTCCCGGAATGGAGCCTTTTTCTCTCCCTCCTTCTTCTCCATAAAAAAAGCCGGAATTGTCCTTAACTAACATCCGAGCAGCGACTCATCAGGTCCTCTCGCAGTTTACTGGAAGTCCCGCCCCCTCCACGGACCGAGCTCCCCGGTCCCCTAAAAGCGACGCACCTTCCCCCTCCGTCTTCACTGTGTGACCTGCCTTCACCCGGAGCGTTTCTGGATCCGAAGACTTCTCGTTTGTTTTGGTGACTTTTTATACCGCAATCATGACTCAAGTCAACACCTGCCTCAAACGTATCTTCACCGCCTTCAACCTCTTCTTCGCGGTGAGTCTAATAACCGTTAAAAAAACAAAAATGGCGGCTCTTTATTCAACGTTCTAATCGGGAGATCAAAGGAGGAATAAAAAGTGCGCAGCGACGGTTGAGCTCTCCTCGGCCTGTCCGTGACTCGTTAGAGATGATTTTAATCATTTTATCTGAATGTAAAAACACTAACCCCTCTCAGTGTGGCAGATATTCTTAACAGAGGTTTTATTGAGGAAAATAACTTTGAGTGACACTTTGAATTTAACAACTTCAGAAGCAGCTGGAAAAGTGTTAATAATCGTTTAATTTTTCGTAAATAATCGAATTTAAAGTTCGATTATTGTTAAGAAAACGACTTTGAAAAGCTATTTTCTATAGTTTAACATGTTAAATTCATATCTGTGACTATGAAACTATTATGTCATCTTATCCGAGAAGCTTCTGGAGCTAATGAGTGTTTATTTAAATGATCTTATAATGTATGTTACAGTCTCTCTGCTTTAGTTTGGGTAGTGTTGCTAAATACAGATTTATTTTGTCTTGGTTAGATGACAAAAGAACTATTAAATGTATAAGTTTAAACTTTTATATGAACTTAATCTGTTTGAGGTGAGGTCAGTGTGTTTCAGCAGTTTTTAATCTGTTGTCATGACTTGGGGTCAGTTTGATTTACCCCGCTTATAGTGATCTAAAACTTGAACTTTTTCTAGAACTAGTTCAAACATGGCTTTTGGTTTGACCCCAAAACAGTTTCCTGTTGTTTTTTGTGATGCAGATATTTTAATCTGACTGTGGATTCAAATATGAATCATCCAGTTTTCTTGAACACGGCATGTTGACAGTGTTTGTTTGTAATTCCTCTCAGTTTATGTAACTGTGACATCTGACATTAAAGACTACACTGCAGTTTCATAATGAACATACAGAACTGTAACAAAACCACAATAATCAAATATCCAAACCTATCAGAAGTGTCATCATAATGTGAATGCGTGAATAAGTAAAGGAGAAGCAGCTGATTGGTCAGTTTGAAGCCTCAACAAAACAAAAATGTTTATAAATGGTAATATCGGTAAATCTGCAGACTCATTTTCCGTCACTCCAAAGTGGTAATCATTTGATTGTATGAGCTCTTCTTGTTTCTGATCAACCAAAATGATTTCTGTTTCAGATTGTTGGCGGCATCATCATCGGGCTCGCTCTGCTGTCTCAGGTCCTCACAAACGTTAATGGAGGCAATGTAAGCTCTTTCAATGGATTTCACCAAAACCAAATATATATCTCATTCTTTCAAAACTTTTCTAAACATTGTGTACCTGTATGTCATCCTTTCTGCGTCCAGTTGGAGGGTCGGACCACCGGCCTACTGCTCCTATATATTGTGGGCGCCATCACAATGATCATCGCCATTTTGGGAGCCTACGGGGCCCACAAGGAGAACAAAGGTTGCATGATCGCGGTGAGTACAAACTGAGTCAGCGCACGGGAGGTACAGGATGAAGCAACTGCAGAATAAAAGGAACCGAAAGGGATTTTATTTCCAAATCACATAATCGAAAAAGAGTTTCGTCATTCACAGCTTCACATGATTAAGATCACTTCTAAGAAAGTTCCAGATTGAGGTCATCTGGCGGGGAAAACCAAATCACTGCAGCTAAACAGAACGCCAAACTGTGAAACACTCTTCAAGTCTCTGAAATCAAACGTATTCTGACGTGTTCTCTCTCTGCAGTTCTTGGTGTGTATGGTCATTGGATCGCTGATGCTGCTCCGTGCCGGCATCGTCCTCGCCACCAGCCGCCCGCAGGTAACAGCTCTGATGCTCTTTTTCTGCAAACAAGACAAGGTTGAAATATTAAATCATGGCACTCAGTTTAAAGTTTGAATAATCTGATCAAACTTGTGAGGAAACATGATGACAGAAAATCTTAACTATGAGATTTAAAGGTTGAATTTACAGCTAAATGATAAATTGGTTTATTTTCCAAACTACTTCTACAAATCTGTCTGCCCGTTAAAGGGTTAAAAGCGACACGTTCATGTAAACTGTGTTTGTGTTTGTAGATGGAGCCCACACTGAAGGAGAAGTTCGAACACCTGGTGCCTCTGAACGAAGCTCCACAACAAGCCCAGGACATGGCCAACAACCTGCAGGAACTGGTAACACACACACACACACACACACACACACTCAAACACAAACACACACACACACACACTCACACACACAGACACACAAACACTCTCACACACACACACACTCTCAAACACACCTGAGTAAGTAAAAATGAAAGTAACAGTTGGTGTCGTTTGAAAAGAGGAAGACATGCATGTTTACTTTCTAGCTCACCAGTTTGCGGTTGTCAAACCAGTTTCCTCTGCCAGAGCTTTTACATGGCTGCCAGGTGTGGTCTGAGCCACCTGACTGGTTGGCTGATTGCCAGGTGTGTTGTTAGGTGGAAGTCAGTGGACGGCGAGCAGGAGGAACAAACACATTTCAGGGTTTAAGGGCTGCAGACTTCTTTTCACCACTGTGCCAATTTATAAAACAACACCATACTAAAGTGTTTACGCTGTTATCAGTGTAATACATTATCATAATATTTATATTCTACCCAGAACATGTTTGAATCCAAACACATTAGATCCAGAAAGATCCACTGACTGATTCTATTTGACCGTCGCTGTGTCACTGGCCGTTTGATGACACCTCATAACAGCCAATGAGAGCCTTTGTTGAAAGGAAGTGCCGCCCCCTGTTCCGACGGCCAATCACACACAACTGTGCAGATGACTGACATGTCTTGTAGCCAGTGAAATAGTCTAAACATGGATCTGCTGCTTCTATCAGTACGTCAGGGTGATTTTCAGAGCTGCATTAAAAGTATTAACAAGGTGATATTTATACAGAGAGACGACTAACACCCCCACACAGCTGGATCGGAATGATCCTCGTGCTCGACTGTCAGTCGACTGAGACTCTGACGTTCAACTCGTTGAAGGACATTCCTATTTAAAACATAACTTTGCTTATCGTCAGCCACAGATCTTTATCTGCATTCCATCATTTAGACGTACTCATCTTTTCTATCATCGTTTTCATGTTAGCTTTGTCTCTGGTATTTATTCTGTCCTCTCCGACTTTCAGCTGAACTTGAATGATTTCTGTGTTAACTTATCTTAAGGTTGAACTATTTTATTACCGTCCTTCCTGTTTAGGCTTCTGTGTTTTGTTCTCACCTGGTTTTCATTTCCTGTTTGTCGTTCTTTTGTGAAGCGCTTTGGGCTTCATCCTTTCATGTATAAAAAGTCGAGTTGACATTTTCGTCATGGAATGACTTTCTCATCTCAAACCAAACTGTGTTCATTAGATTTGTTTGTAAAGATCTGTGGTCGGGAAAACTTCCCACCATGACTGAAGAAACCGCCGTCCTACTTTAGACTCAGTGTCGTGGTTTAAACCGTGTGAACGTTCTGCACCGAAGACTTGAAGTCTCAGGTTCAGTCTGAAGTGAGCGTGTCAGGAAACGTACATGCTTCACTACAAGTGACCTGGAAGTCACAATACCTGAACAGAGGCACTGCTTGCCAACAGGCCAGGCAGGCAACTGCTTGGGGCCCCAGGCCAGTAGGGGGCCCCCCGAGGGCCGACAAACTTTGAAACCAAAGCAGTGCCTCAGAATGTGAAAGTTTTTACAATGACAATAGGATACCTCCCTAATGGGGCCCCATCTAACAATATTCAGTGTTGTTCCAATATTCCTGTGAAAACTTTAGTGGGTCACTTAAAGTTGCTGTTGGTGTCAGAAACATTTTTCTGACAATTGGAAAAAGACGCCAGGTGGACACGTGGCCTTAACGCTTAAAGCTGTTGATCTGTGCCGTGTTGTCTCTTCTGTTTACTGAAAGGAAAATACCAAACCTCTGACCTCCTTCTTCTCTGGCGTGTAGGTGAAGTGCTGTGGTCTGTTCAGCTACAAGGACTGGAGGACCGACATCCCTGACTCGTGTGTCTGTAGCGACGTGGATCAGGAGATGGGCCAGTGTCAGACTGTCACCTACAGCGTGAGTTTCAAACACACAAACATTCACGTTGAGCTCCTAAATGATGATATTTATAATGCCAAACAATAAAACATCTTTGTCATGACAGGCTATCATGCTGTCTCGGAAGACCATCTACACCAAGGTGAGTACAGCACAAACATTTTACTGTGACTTTATTTGACTCCTGTTCAATATTAAGTCCGTCCTGATGTTTTCTCTCCTCGTCTGCAGACCTGCTTCCCCATCATCATGCACTACGTCCTGCTGACGGTTGACATCGTGATCGGTGTCATCTTCTCTCTGGCTACCCTGTCGGTGAGCACACATTCTCTAATACAGCAATGTAGACGGGGTCGTTTGCTACATGAAATTAAATTCAGTGTCCACCACATGGCAACCTGCGTGAGCATCCACTCTAGAGAGGAGGGGGCAGCTCTCTACAATGTTTTGAATTTGGGCTGCAGTACCCATTTTAAACACTAGGGGTCAGCGTTTCAAAGTTCGACATTATGAAAAGTGAGAACAAAACCTTCTTTGATACCACAGCAACAAAAATAGAAGTCCTAGTCACATAATATTGAATAATATTTTTGTTTTCAGTAAACACGCTGTCTAAATTCCATCAACATATTGTTAATGTTTGAGTTTGAACTCCTCTCCTTTCTGATGACCTCCTGTACTTTTTAATACCATTAATCATTCAAATAGTGGAGGTTGTATAAATTCACATCATGTGGTAATAAATAGTACGGAACATTTGACAACTTTACCTGTGCGCTAATCCGCTAGCTTCTTTACCGCTGAACTCCAGTCTGTGCTAGCTTACTTCACCACCTTTAATTTAACATAAAGAATTTAGTATTGATCACCTGTCTGTGTTTTCCTCCTCCAGCTGCTGGGCCTGGCTCTGTCCTCCCTCATCATCCATCAAATGCGTTATCCCAACAGGACCACCGTCGTGCTGTCTGTCCCCGCCATCTTCGCCCCGTCAATGCCCAAATACCAGGAGTTGCAAAACCCTCCACCCAAATACCAGGATCTGCAAAACCCTCCACCCAAGTACCAGGAGCTGCAGAATCCTCCACAGTACTAGAGGAACAACTCCTCCTCTCTCTGTTGGCCTAATGTTCAGGGTCCGGAGATGTTTATGGGGTCTCTCTGTTAGTTGTTGATTTTTCAGGCGATCTTCGGCACTTACTTTGTGCCTTACGTAACTGTGAGGAGTCCCGAAACGTGACGGACACTGTAACAAAGACACCACTGGCTTTTCTTATCGCTAGCAGCTTTAATGAATCTGCAGATACATAAATCTTTATTTTGAAGTAGACAATGTTGGGGGGCGGGGCTTATTCATCCCATAATCTGCTTTTTTCGTACGACAAGCGAGGAATTTTTTAATCAGCGCCAGATCAGTTCTCCTTGAGGAAAACACGGTCACTCAAATTCTAAAAGTTACATTTTTTTATTGTATTTCTTTTCACAACTGCAAAGCGAAGAATCTAAATCTAAAATTTTGACTTCTCCAAAAAAAACACTGTGGCTCTAAAATTGGTCTTCAAACACTCAAAGAAAAGAGGAGCTCAAAGTCTGAAGCCCGGCGTACTCGTGTACGATTGTAGAAAAGTCGTGGTGGGGCGTCAGTTCACACGGTACGACTGAATTGTTTACGACGCTCGACCAAAGCTCACGATTTATGAGCTCGCACTGAACGACTCGATCATCGGACACGACCTGAGAGCTCAGAATGTACGCGGGGAATCAGGACGGAGCGTTCACAACCGACATTAGAGAACTCCCACAGACAGAGGGTTGATTTTACACAAACAAAAACATTCTCTCTCTCTGTCTCTCTCTCTCTCACTCACACACACACACACACACACACTCACACACACACACACACACACACACTCTACATCACAGATAAACACCAGCTTACTAGCAGCTAAATCATAATAATTGTTCCCTGTCAGCTGGAGGTCTGCAGATGTTTCTGCCATCGTTTCCTTCATGATAGGAGGGAGACCGATTCTCCACGTCCTCGCCGGTCTTTTTTAATTCCACGAATATCCTCAAAACCTTTTTTTTCTTTTTGGCTTGACGTTCCTAAAGATTATTTTGCACTCACCAACTTTTACACAATGCAAAAAAAAAAATGCACTTTTTAAGATAAGATAAACTTTATCACAAAAAAAGAAAATCAGCGTATGGCCTTAAATAAACGTCAGTCACTGCAATATTTTTAACTGCAGTCATTCTGACAGCAAAGAGCTTTACACAAGTGTTTGTTCTTTAAGTCCATCAGCCGCTCGTCTGAAGGAGCCGCTGCTCTCTGTTTACTTCTAAAATAGAATATATATTTCCAAAGATAATTATCCTTTACTTGTGAATGTCACAGGGGGTCTTTCTGTTTCTGTCCCCTCCTGCCTTCAACAGTAATCATCCCTACATGATGCACACCTCCCTGAAAGAGACAACCAGAAGGCTTTTATTTTGAAAAACCGAGCTCTGTGATTACGAGGCTCTAGAGATCAATTGTGAAGTTAGGGGGAGAAAAATATCAAGTGAAATGTGGAAGAGGAAAAAGCCAGTTAAAGTCTAAAACTGGAGAAAAGGGAGATCATCGAATTTTTAAAATCCATTCTTTGCATCATGTTTGATTGTCCTGCTGTGAGCTGAAACTTGTAGAAATAAAAGAACCTGCCTGTGTCTCTGTGTTTGTAATACTGAAGTCGTGTTAAAGGGGATTATTATGAAGAATCCACTTCTACAGTGTTTTTATCTGGGTAGCCTGACAGAGAGCTGGTTTCTACTGGGTCACAAACCTCCTCTGGTGCTCGATATATTAATATATAAAACATACACTTGACGGTTAAAGTCAATGCTTAGGTCAGCTAGAAATAAAAAGTTGTGATGTAATAAATAGTGTCGAGTAAGGAGGGGCTCAAGGATGATAATCTGATTATCTGATCAAATCAAAAAAGAAAACCATAACAAGCTTTTTTTTACCATTTCCTGTTTTCATGTCAGTTACAGTAAACTGGCCACTAACAGCACTCCGCTCAACGTTAGCTTAAATTTAGCCTGTTAGCACATAGCGTCTTCCATAAATCAGCAGCTTACGATAGCCAATTACAGCCCAACAGTGACCGCACACTTTAACAGCGGCTCTGGTTCCCCATTCAAATTGACATTTCACAAAATCTTACTATCAAGAGATTGATGCCTGTAACCATGACAACCAGTGACCCCAATACTCATGACAATGAAACATTTGATTCAGCGCAAACACTGTTAAAAAACTGAAAAAAGGCAAAGGTACAAGATTGTGTAAATGTTTTTTCTTCTGGAGTTAAGGAACTACACATCCCACAATGCATTGTGAATGATCCCTCTTCGTCCTAAAAGTAATTTATATTTATATTTATATCTTTATATAAGTTATACTGTTAATACACGTGTTGTAATATCTTGTAGTTTGTCTTGAATATATAAACTACATTCACTGCAGCATAACAAGGTTAGCAGCACATTTCCTGTTAGCTTACTAACTGGCTAGCCTGCTAGTAAAACTATCCGTTAGCGTACGGCGCCAAGGGGCTGAAAACATTGCCATGGTAACCGTATTGGGATTTCTGTATCTCTGTAGATGTACAGACATTAATGGTACGTTCCATTTGATCTCGGAAGTTGGAAATTATGAGTTGCCGGTCTGATACGTAATCAGGAACGCCCCCCTGCTGTGCTTGTCAACAGGCAAGCCAGGCATCTGCTAGGGGCCCCAGTCCAGTAGGGGGCCCCTGAGGGCTCACAAATTTCACACCAAAACAGCGGCCCAAAATGTGCTAATTTTGCAATGACAGTAGGAGACCTCCCTAAGGGGGCCCCATCTGACAGCACTCACGCTCGTTGTCCTGCTAAGCATCGCAGCCTTTTTGCTGTGAAAACCAAAGTTTGTCGAAAAAAGTGGACAAAGAGAAATGAAGAGGAATTTCTCTTTGTCCACTTTAGAGGACTCTAGAGGAAACTCTAGAATCGCCACGGGTAATCTGTCTTTTGTTTTTGTTTTGAAAACGAATGTTGAACAAATAAGTGTTTTTTTCTGAAGAATGAACGAATGATGACACGGATTGAGAAACCAAGCAGGAGTCTTTTGAGCAAGAGTTGTGAGCAAGCGGCAACGTCCGGTGTTGAAAGATGAAGCCGATGCAGAACGAGTAGAAGCACAGGAAGTCACATATACACCTGTTCAAAAAAAGAAGACGTGGCAAGAATTGAAGCCTTCTCAGAAACATTGTGTGGGTGCAGACTGCCATCTTTGTAACCACAGTGTGAAGGGTGACCCACTTTCAGTCTTCATCGTTTCCCGCAGCATGTCGGAAAATCTGACTCTTGTTTACTTCATCCATTTCAAGCTCTTTTTCTGAATGTATTTTACATACGAGCTGTAATTCGCCTTCATAACCGGACCAGCTCTCCTGTAAAGGCTCAGATTCTCACAGTCTTAGGGCGCACTCACACTAGCCAATCTGTACCATGCCTGAGCACGCTTCACCCTTAAAGTCCCGTTTGTTTACTAATGTGAGTACACCAATCCGTGCTCAAGCTCGGTACACTTCCTCGGTCCTGGCACGCTGGAAGAGGTGTGCTTCAGCACGGTACAGTTCATGCACGAGCACGAGCACGGGTACACAACGTGGACAGCCTTCATTAAGAGGACAAACATGCTTCAGCACGGTCGGAACAACTGGGGCCGAGTGCGAGTGCGCCCCAATAAAATGTTACTTCGCAGCACATCTCCTCAATGATCTGAGCTCTTGGGACATGTCGGGCTTCAGTCAAAGGCTTGAATTTACTGGTCTGTTATGTAAATTTAAGCTAGAGTGACTTTTGATGTCATAATACCTGAAGCCTGTTTCTACTGGAGAAAGAAGATAATATAAAGAAATACATAAACACTTTGAATCTGAGCTCATATTTCTTTAAAGATAAGTGCCCGTGATGTAAAGATGTTTATGTGCATGTGAAATAACGACAATGTGTGCCACACCTTCGATGCCTTGTGTAAATCGTTATAATTGTTTTTTATGTTTACAAAAACACTTTGACACGAGAAGTTTAAAAAATTACATCTCCAAAAAAAGTGCGCTGATTTTTCCTTTTTCATTCGTAACTACACGTCGTCGTCATTTTTCCAAGAATCCATCAAAGATCAGGACACGATGCATCGATGTTTCCATGAAGACAAAAGTGTCCCGTGTGTCTGAACAACGCCACCGCAGGTTTGTTTAAAGAAAGCAGAGCGAGTAATGAAGCGACAAGAAGAGCACACATCAGAGCGTTCAGGTTTCATCACGGCCACACGAACATAACTTATTAAATAATCGCTTTCAACTTTTTATTATTTTAAAAGAAAAACAAACAAACAAACAGAGCCTTTTACAGAAATCAACATGCACGGTATTATTCCTGTGTGCGTGTGTGTGTGTGTGTGTGTCTGTGTGTGTGTGTCTGTGTGTGTGTGTGCGTGTCTGTGTGCGTGTCTGTGTGTGTGTGTGTGTGTGTGTGTGTGTCTGTGTGCGTGTCTGTGTGTGTGTGTGTGTGTGTGTGTGTGCGTGGAGAAAGAGGATGAAGGAGCAGCTGCATGACCCCGACGCCGTCACGACGTTTAAACCTAAAACAATTAGCGAATAAATCAAATTATAACGAAGTTACTCGACTCAAAACTTGAATCATTCGAGTCGTTTTTTTCGTCACGGCTGTGGAGTATTCGTGGATTTGAACGACATGTTTGTAGATTAAATGAAACGACCTGATTGGATTTATGTCACAACTGAAGTAAAGATCTTATTTAGTTTTTTACACAAAAAATGTAGGAATAAAAAATATGATTTAATTAAATTAACAAAAGTTGAATATTTACGGAAGCCCTACGCAGACAAACATCTTTTCACTCCGTTTTTATGTGATGACGAGTTCTTTCAGGTCGTCTTCTCGAGATCACGTCACGTGTTTTCACATGAGAAACGACGTCGTGACAAACAGTTGACTCGTTAACTCGTTACCAGGGATGTCACCTCGAGACAACGTCGCTGGTTTTCACGTGAGAAATGACGTAAACAAGTCGATGTTGTGAGAAACGACTGACATTAGCGTCGCTGGTTTTCACGTTATAACGGCGTAAACAAGTCGAGGTCTCGAGACATGATCGACTTGAACTTGTAACCAGCGTTGTGTACTCGAGATAACGACATCAATACGCCGAGATCTTCGGGGAAAACAACAAATGACATTTTCACGGTGAGTTAATTAAAGACGAACTTCCTCTTCGCGCTTCTGTTTTATTTTAAACCAAAAATCAATCGATGACAGAAAATTTCAAAATAAGACGTTTGATTAATTAGTTTTAAACATTTACTGGTTTCTGTTTCTCTTACGTAATCGTTTATTTTGATCTCTTTTTAAAGTTATTAAAGTTTCAGAGGAAATCATTGAAGTGGTCGAACTGTCACCTTTTTCAGAGATTTTCAAAATAAGACACCCTGAAGATGATTCAACTGCAAAAACAAAACATCTTTTTTATCCTCGTTTTATTTTAGTTCCCAACAAATATATTTGAATGAACTAAATCTAATTGAACTTTGATGACGTTTGAAGACGAAGCAACAAATCGACCAGTCGAATAAATGAATCAGCTCCAGATTTACAATTTAGTGTTTTAAATAAAGAGGAGAAATAAGTTTGTTAA
This sequence comes from Tautogolabrus adspersus, assembly GCA_020745685.1. Classification (NCBI taxonomy): domain Eukaryota; kingdom Metazoa; phylum Chordata; class Actinopteri; order Labriformes; family Labridae; genus Tautogolabrus; species Tautogolabrus adspersus. The sequence continues at coordinate 21,233,142 of CM036555.1, forward strand.
TAATTCGTTAAAAGTTGCTGATTGCAGTAAGTAGGATGAGTTTTATTAAGTTCTTAGTATCTCCATGTTTGATGTCACCAAAGTGCAATTTCTTTCTTTCTTGGTTTTCTTTTGTTGTTTGGTCGATTTCCTGCTTCAATCAGAATCATCTTCAATAACGAGGACATGAAGTGAAACAGGAAGCAGCTTCCCTGAAACTCCTGAAATGTTTTCATATTGGGTTTGAGTCGAGTTGTTGTTGAAGTGTTGTTAATGATCCTGCAGTGTGACTTTTCCTCCAGCAGGTGGAGCTGCTGCATCATAAATCTGTCGGCCTGCTGCAGGAACAGGAAGCATGTTTATATTCTCAGATAAATACGATGATTAATGGAGACGTTTGTACAGTTTGTGTTCGTATGATGCATGTTTGAAACAAAGAAAAACAAAAACTCTGCTGAAGTCGAAGCCGTCAGAGTTCTCCTTTAATTTAAAAAACAGGAAAGCTTCTGTGTTCATCGTCTCTGACAGAAGTTACAGTAATCAAAGTGCTGAAAACGTGATTTTAGTCGATTTAAATCTCTGAAAACACACTTTCTTTGAATCATAAGTTAGTTTTACTTTGAAGGGAACAATGATAAAACCCATTTTAAATATATTTCCCATGCTCCTTAGCAGCAGAGGCGGTACAGAGTGAACAGAAACGTTTGGATTAATTTAAAGATTTTAGAGCCGACACCGTGTGAATATGTCTGCAAGCATGACAGAGAGTGTGTGTGTGTGTGTAAAAGTGTGTGTGTGTTAGCCAGAGGAGCAGCATCCACCCGCGGGCGTGGCTTGTGGTTCATCGTCGACAATCTGTACGCCCCGCCTACTCGATGCTGATTGGCTGGCTCCGTTGCCCTTCAACCTGGCGTCGGCCTGAGCCGTTTCCATCATCCCTGGAAACACGAAATGAGGATTTGAAAACAGATTAAACAACATAAAGACCTGAGTTCATTTAAAATTCACCAAAAACAAACTGCAGTCTTAATTCTAAACATTACAGAGAGCTGTCCCCCCCCCCCCCCCCTCCCTCCTCTCTAGAGTGGATGCTCACGCAGGTCACCATGTGGTGGACACTGAAGCTTCAGTGTTTATCCAGCTCTGCATCGGTCTGTAAACCTTTCTGCGTTCTAACCTCTCTCCATTTTTCAAAAGCATCTCCAATATTGATCCTAGTTTGAGCACGTTTCTGCTCGTGGAGCTTATTAGAAACATGCAGAGGCTTTTTAGGTCGGGTACAATCACTTCTATCTGAACCAGTTCTCTTGCCCGCTTCCATCGCTGCAACACCTGTTGGTTTGACCTGATAACTGCTCTCATAGAAGGAGGACATACTGGCTGCTGCATTGATCAACACGCTCGTCATTGTTGGATAATTTCTCCTGGAGAATCTCGAGTCAATAATCAGATAGAAATGATGTTCTGGTTAATTTGTGAAAAGATTAAGACATCAACTTGATCTCAAGCCTTCAGATTCTTTTATGATTCATGTTTGTGTTCGGTTCTTACTTTTACAGAGATCCAGGAAGAGCTCCTCGATGCCTTTATTTAGCTTGGCTGACGTGTGGTAGTGTTTGGCTCCCACCGACTCCGCATAACTGCTCAGAAAGAAGGCGAATAATGAGCTCAAATAACTTGCACTGTTAAACCAGTCGTCTGTTTGTGTTTGTCCCGTCCTCACCTCTCGGCCTCTTCCACTGAAACGTGTCTGTCTTTGTCCAAATCTATTTTATTACCTGCAGAGGAAACAAAGACGACAGGTTAAAAACATGTTCAGGAGTTTTCTCGCAGTATTTGTAGAACAGCTGTTGAGTTTGTACGACTTTACCAACCCTCCCTAAAAACACGACTTTGTTCCACTGAGCAGGAAATGTAATAAAAACAAGGAAAGCACCAAATCTCAACAAAGAGAAAGTCACATAAAATAGGTTAGATTTATTTTCACACATGGGAAACGAGGCATTTCAGAAGAACTGTAAAAGGTCACATATTCTGTAAAATCCTCTTCACTATGTTTCTGTAACTCTAATATGTGTCTCTCTTTGCCTGCTCCACTTTTCAGAAAATGTGTGCTCAAACAGGCCGTTTGGAGATTTTCCCTTCATAACATCACAAAGGGCAGTAACCCCTCCCCCAGGTGGGTGACACTCCCACAGCTAGGTGTTTGTTCTGCCCTCTGAGTCTGCCTTCTCACCGTAAACAATAGGGCATGGAGCGAGAAAGCCCGAGCCACCCAAGCCCTTCCAGAGAGGGGCGTGGTCAGACACAGCTCATTTACATTTAAAGCTACAGACACAGAAACAGCCTGTTCTGAGCAGGGCTGAAATAGAGGGGTTTATAGGCATGATCAAATACAGGATCAGAGTGGATTTAGAACAAGACACTTCACACACATGTTTAGAGGAGCTCTGAGACTTATTTACACTGAAGAGGGACCCAGTTGAGGGCGTGCATCATCGAGTATGTGGGAATTGACAGTAAGACAGAAGTCATGAATACATTTGGTGGTAATCAAAAAAAGAACAACTTACCTACTATACATAAACAAATCTCGTTCCCCAACATTTTCCTCAACTCTTTCACCCAGTTCTTCACCTGAAAGCACAGAACACGAGTATTTAGACTTCCATATAAAGTTTGAAAAGAAATAAAACTGAAGACGGACGAGAGAAGACGTCGTCCAATCAGGCGTCTCTGCTCGTCAACGTAGTGGGAGAGTAACTGTGTTTGTATGTGTGAGCATGTAAAAAGTCCATTTAGCAACGTTAGCACCAGCGCTAGTTTGGTTACAACGGCCATCGCACTAATCTCATGTAAACAAAAGTGACAGCGTCGCACGATGACGTCACACGGAGAAGAAACCGGCGCACAGCGTGACGTTACAAGAACAAAACTGTTTTCACCGTCGACACAGAAACACCTTAAACAGAGTTTCTGAACATCTTCACCCTGAGAGGAGTTTTACTGAAGGTCTCTGTGAGTTTGTCTCCGTGTCAACCACCAAACCTGCCGAGGGACTATAGATGGAAATCATCCTGCGGCTACAATCTGACATATTTGCACATTTATGTTCATTCATTTAGGACACACAGTCCGCCCTGGTTAGTTGAGTAGAACAGCAGAAACACGAGATGCAAACGTGAAGTGTAAAGGGAGCCGTTACCTTCTGAAAGGAGTCTTCGTCTGTGATGTCGTAGACTAGAATGGCTCCGTTGGAGTCTCTGTAGTAGATTGGACCTAACGCATGAAAACGCTCCTGCCCTGCGGTGTCCTACACACACACACACACACACACACACACACACACACACACAGATGTGAATCATGTTTACATTTGACAGTGTTGGAGGTATGACAGCAGGGGCAGCTCTTACCCATATGGCCAGGTTGACTCTCTTTCCTGTGATGTTGAGCTTCTTTGTGAGGAAGGACGCCTGCAGAGAGAGACGACGACACCATGAGGCACTTCAGCTGAATTAAAGACGTTTACTTACGACCACAATCGAGGCCGAGGACTAAAGGTGACCGGGCCTTCTCCATCAGGGGCCCCGCCCTCTGGGACAGTGGGAGGGGAACTGGTGGCCGGGGAGCCATATACGGTCCATATATCAATAAATTATAGACATGAAGTAACATCTCAACCTAAGCTGCTAAAAGTAGAGTAGCCGATATTATCGGCCGATAAGCATATCCAGTGACTATCGGTATCAGCTCATTTTATCGTGGTTGTAACCATGACGTCACGTGCATACGCTCTATTACAATCAATACTTTCAGACGCTTTAGAAAAACTCTCACGATGTAGAAGCGGACGTCTTTTAGTTTCTTTTTTAAACTGTGAGAAAGTTTAAACGGACAGTTCCTGAACGCAGCTCTGATAAATTCCACAAAAGGTCAAAGTCCTTCTGGGTCAAAGGTTCAGCGTCCCCTCGTCTTGTCCAGCTTCTGATTTATCCGACAGTTCGGTGGGAAATATCTGCCGGCTCAGAGACAGATTTATGAGCTCACTCAGCTGACTCGCTGTGTTGTTGAACATGTGCTCTGACCTCTAAAGAAGCTCAAAACAAACAGGTTTACTTTGTTATTTCACCGTTATTGTCCCGATTAGTTCAGTCTGTTTTCTGTCCAATCAAATAACTCTGACATTAAAGTGAAACCAGAACAAATAAAGACAGAGATAGAAAACAAGTTCTCCAATAAACAAAGTCTTAAAATCAAACTCTGGACTTTTAATTGCATCACTGATGTTCGAGTACGCCATTAATGCCAACAAGGCGTAATGCAGGAAACTATGAAATGTGTAAAATCAGGACCCTTCCCCTCTGGATGATCTCGTGACAAACGGACGCTGTAATGACGCCGAGCTCGTGCTGAGAGGCGTCTGATGTTCACATTTAACGCTCGCTGTAACTGTGGAGAATGGGTGCAGAAAACCGTTTTTATCTCAGTCTAACAGAGTCCCTTACATCCAGCTGTGATGTGGAGACGTGTAAATGTTTGAGCCCTGAAGATGTGAGGCGTTGATTTTAACCCCCTGAAACATCTTCTTTGCCGCTTGTTCCCTCCATCGCCCATACATGCTCCGTTTGCATTTATTTAGGGGGCTGGACGACCGGTCCTGGGTGTAACCTCACCTCTCGCCCGATGACAGCTTGGATCAGCTCCAGCCCCCTGCAACCCCGAACGGGAAAAGGGGGATAGATAATGGATGGATGGCAGGACGACCTGGTTTATAAATCACCAATTTAACCATGAATTGATGAATTATGGGAAAAGGCTGCAGATTCAAAGACTTGAGGACACGACAGTTTGGCATAGAGAGTCTGTGTAGTAAGATGTTTAAATGTTTCATACGTTTTTCACACCATGTTTTTTAACGATACCGACTCCGATACCGATAATATCGGCCGATATCAGCGTAGTCAGTGACTCTCAGTATCGGCTAATTTTATCGCAAATATGCGCCGATATTTCTTGATTTATTCTCCAATCAAACATCATTTAATCTGAGTTTCATTGTTTTACTCCAGCAGTTCTCTGTCACCAGCAGAGGGCGCTGTATGGATTACAACAAGCATCATCACTCTGCAGAGTGTCGAGCGGTGAAGCACGTTCATGCTCAGTTACTTTCCAGCCGAGTGACCATCTTGTCTTCATTAAATATCTTTTCTATAAGTGTTTGATAACTGAGGGATCAACTCAATAAATGAGTTTATCTGTATTTATGATAGATCTAAGAATGATATCGGCCAATATATCGGTATCTGATTTTTTTCTCTTCCCAATATTGAAATCAGTATCGGCCTTATTGAGACAAGAAATGACCCAATATTAGGAGTCTTCTGTTTCGTTGCCGTGGTATGAAGCAGATGTCGTAACAACCCTTCTGCCTTTAAAGGTTTGGAAGTAGGACAGCACTGAGACATCACAACACACACAGAACATGTTCAACCTCATTGTCTGAGACTCGGGGACGAGTGGCCTCAAGAGACACGCCTACAAATCAGGCACACTAACACAGGTAAACTGTTATCAGTACTGCCAACGCACCGGACAAATGGAGACCTGAAGTAATAATATAACAATATATAATAATAATAACATTTAAAGTAAAGTGCGGGATGGGGCGGGATTATATCTGTGGAAGTGGGCTGGGAATCTGATTTCTGATTTCTATTTTATTTCTTGGACTATAATCGTGATTTCAAAAACCCAGAAACGCTGCACCCCAAAAAAAACACAATACAACACAAAGGATTCTGGGAAAAGTTTGGCTTCAGGTTTTAACACAGGAAACTAAGAGGACGTCAGAAACTCAGAGGTCTTTGAACGCCTCACCATCTTTATCATAAAGAACCACGAGTCCTCTGCAGACGCACTGTGGATGATCGATTCAGTGGGAGCGGCTGGAAGTTATTATTGACATTTCATCGTGGAAACGCTGCATCATACTTCCTGGATTTCTCCCTCCTGAAGTCGACAGTCACAGAGAGAGAGGGAGAGAGACGGCTCTGTAACCTGATCGCTGCAGATTAACAACCAAAACAGAAACGTATGAGCCGAGCAGCGGCCTCTGAGCCGGCCTGGAATCAGATATGCAAACACACGCAGACTATAAAAGCTTTTTATCAGCTCTGAAGCCACTGAGTCACAACCATACACAGAAATTATGAAAACTACATTTGCATTTTGAAAGCTCTACCTCTACACCGCCACTAAAAACTCAGTGATTGCAGAGAAACGCAAAAACAGCTTAAGCTTCTTCTACAAGATCCAGAAGGTCGGACCAAAACAAGAGAAGGAATAACATCCTCAGCAGTCAGTCTCCCTCAATCACATTTGATCATTTTTTATATTGTTGTGTTTTTAAAGGATTTATAATATTAATCGCCCCATTTACCGTATCTGCATAAAAAGACTGAGAAGATGTCGCTTTAACTACCCTCGAGCAATTCATAAACGACACATCTCTCCTCTTATCTACGCTCTCTGAACTTCTCAGGATCTGCCCTCGGCTGGTTCGTCAGATCTTTTAGCGTGTCTTGGAAGGTAGAAGTGTCCGAAGCGCACACATGTTTATCCACAGGGCTCTGTGCTCGGTCCCCTTCTCTTCTCCATATATACCACCACGCTTAGCGCAATAATCCGCTCTCAAGGTTTCTCATGTCACTTCTATGCTGATGATACTTGGCGCTTACTGTCATTCCCGCCAAATCACGCTACGGTCTCAGCAAGAATGATGGAAGAATTCAGGAGTTTTCTGCAAGTGTGAAAGTCCTAATACTGAGAGTGTTATGGTCTAACACACGTGGTATCAAAAGTGTTGAAGATTTTGTCAGCCTTAAAAAGAAGAACCACTCAGGTAATAAAAGGGTTAGCGTGTTTGTTAACTTAAACTAAGAGAATGGTGAAGTAGAGAAGGAGGCAGACGGTGAGCAGACGGTGAGCACCTGTGGGTGAAAAAAGACAGGAAGTGAAACTGAAACTGAGGTTTTATTTGTTCAGAGGTTTATGTAAAAAGAAAGTTGAACTGAGTCATCTCCTGCACATGGATAAAGAAAAATCAATCAATGAGTCAACTCGACCTCGCTGACAGATTATGGATGAAAAGAAAATGTAAATACTGTAAAAGTCATTTTGTGTTTAATCTCTAACACGTTCTGATGTGAGGCTGCATTCAGAGCAGCGCGTCCTCCAATCTGTTGACCATTTATGTTCAGAAATAAGGCCGAGAGACATATTTAATTATGGATGAGGAAAACATTGATTATTAACGCCAGTGTTTCCCCTACCATTATATTAGGGGGGCACTATTATTTAAGTTTTTATGTAATTTATATACTTTATTAATCCCCGAGGGGAAATTTGGATTTTACACTCTGTTATTGAGAGACATGTTTCTCACACACACAGGATCACACACATACACAAACACGACCTGTGGACATGCATTAATGGAGAGATGTCAGAGTGCGGGGGCAGCCCACAGGAGGCGCCCCTGAGCTGGTGGGGGTTCGGTGCCTTGCTCAAGGGAACCTCGGCAGTGCTCGAGAAGTGGTCTGGCACCTCTCCAGCTACCAGACCAACTTCCATATTTTTGGTCCGCATCATGACTTGAACCGGCGAACTTAACGAGCATGTGTTTGGACTGTGGGAGGAAGCCGGAGTACCCGGAGGGAACCCACACATGCACGGGGAGAACATGCAAACTCCACACAGAGAGGCTCCTGTCAGACGGGGATTCAAACCAGGAACCTCCTCGCTGTGAGGCAACAGCGCTAACCACTGCACGACTGAACTGTGCAGCCTGAACCAAAAGATACTCAACATATTTGTTTAATTCAGTGTTGCATATCGGTATACTGATACTTGAAAAGTGCAGCGGTACCCAGCTGTTCAAAACAATAACGCCTTTCATTATTATCGATATGCTTTGATAAGAGCAGTGAGGCTGTTCTGAGCTTTGATCTCACTCCCTGCAGGCGTTGTGGGCGTGCCAAACATTTGTGTACTTTCATGGTGAGACGCAGAGATAGAGCCATGACTGCTAACGTTTCAGATGCTAGTCTCGCCGACCGTCCGCGGTTTGTTGCCAAAGTGGACGAAAGGAGCGAAATAATACCCATCGACGTCGGTCAGGGTCATTCCACAGACACCACAAAGCCTTGTGGGTTCGTGACCAGGGGAGCCAACACATCCAATTTGGCAAAGCATCTCGCCGACGGACATGTCTGCTTGTTAGTGCAATTCAAAGAGCAACAGGTTGTTTAGCCAATGTGATAAATAACGCAATTACGTCCCCCCATACACACATACAGAGTGGAGACCTCCGTTAATAAGGATGTAGGGCTGGATGATATAAATGTAATCAATAAATTGGGCTTGAGAAAAATCCAGATTTTCTCTTTAACTTACTCCGCAGCTCCCCTTGGACTCCCGTAGTTCTCATCCTCCCCCCTCGTTTACGTCACACTGAGTAGCTGGTTGACCCCAGGTATGTGCCACCCAGCCGCAAGTATGCTCTACCTCATCTGTACTTTTGCTGTACCCTGAAACTGCATAGAGCACTTTAAAGGACCAATCAGTGAGATATGTAGTGAATGCAATGATAAAAACGACCTTACTAAACCATCAGACATTAAGTAAACATGCTGGCCCTCCTCCTGGGCTCAGTGTGTACACACTCACTGTGCACGCTTACTGCTTGTACACTGAAATAATGGGAGATCATGTTTTTAGGACATTTCGCCCAGCCCTATTACAAACCTTTTCCCGTGGTGTCGAACCCCTATTAGCATGGATGTACTTATCTACAGGTGTGTCTGGCTTTCACTTCTATCACCTCAGGTAATCACAGCGTGACGTCAGCTTGTGTTTCAGTCAACACCATCTCTGTTTCGCAATAACCCCGCCCCCCCGGATAGACCCGAGCTCCGCAACTCGCGTACCCTCACAAGTGACAGCAACAAAAACACCCCCCACCCCGACAAAACACCTGCACCCTCTGATTCCATCCCCAAATAACACACACAGGTTCTTCACCTATCACAGCTTCTTAGTCAGCTTAGCAAACCAGCTAGTTAGCCAGCTCACCTGTGTGAGCGGCAGCTTCCTGGGTGTCCTTACCTGTAGAGTTGTGATGTGTTTGTCGTTGAATTTGTTCTCGCAGTATCGCAGCACCAGGGATGTCTTCCCCACACAGCCTTCTCCCAACAACACCACCTTGAACGAGTAGGTCCTGCCGCCCGTCCCCCCGGCAGCCATCGCTGTCAGTTTACTGAAGAAGTCCTCCGCTTTTTTACCAAAACAAGCTAGCACCGCTAATGCTAATGAAGTCCTGCGCAGCTCACATCAGCTTCCGACTTGAGAAAAACGGCTCAAATCAGGAGAAGAGCACCTCGACAGCATACGCGAATCTCACTTTCATCGATATCTACCAACAGGTGGGGCGGAAACGGGTCTTAATCGTGAGCTAGTTCCCCTTTCAGTCTAATACGAAAGCCTGGTTTTCACCCAACTAATGGCGTCTCTTTGAGCTACTAGTTAGCCGGCTAGCTTTACCAAAGATCGTCTATACACGAGAAGAAGCACCTATCAGTTCTATGCAATCAGCGGACATCCCTGCGCTTTAAACAACTTTCTCGTGTTCAGTTATCATCCTCAAAACGTTTATATATCCTTAAATGTAACGTATTAAAGCTGAAACTACACCGGAACCTTCTGCTAATCTTTTCTGGTGTTAAGTCATAGCCAGTGATTATTCAGAAAGGTGGCACCAGGACTCGTATCAGAGTGAGAGCTCTGTGGAGTTGACTCATCTTTGCGGCGTCACATGATGACGAAGTCGGCTGCCTGTCACAACCAAGCTCAGTGCTGCTGGGGGTTTCTGATATTTCACATCAAACAGAAACAGATCCGGAAAATCATTTTCAAAACTACTCATGTGATGATTATATATTAATTATTCACACATGTTTAGGATAACGATTTGTCTGGATGGCCCCAGAAAACAGCAACACAACATTTTAGATAGGAAAGTACAGAAAACAGTATATTTCTACATTTTGTTTTATAGATAGGAGCAATATGTAACTCTGACACCTAGTGCTTCAAAAGGGTACTGCAGTCCAAATTCAAAACATTGGAGAGAGCTGTCCCCCCCGCCCCCTTCTCCTAAGACTCAAAGATGCCGCCCCAAAATCCAAATCTTAGATTTCCTACTTGCCTTATCAGAGGCGGGACTTAAGTACAAATAAATCATTCTGGCTGGTTTCAACAGGCTAATGGAAGTTCTTCTAGTTGTAAATAAATACTTTGCTCTTTCTTGTAAAAAATTCCAAGGAAAAACTTGTGCACGCTGTCTAACTTGCGATGGACTTAATTGCCAATAAATGTGTTTTATGCTAGTAAAACAGCATGCAGGAGTCTTTAAATTGTGACTTTGCAGAAACAGATGTATATTTGAGTTCCTAAAGAATTAAGCTAAGGAGAATTACATGTTGTCAGATTGTGTTACATACCACTACAAATCCTTAGTGGGTATAGAAAGGGTAAAAAAAAATGTAATTGATTTGCTTGCGTGTGCCCTCAAATGTCACGCCACCCCCGCATTAGTCAGCGCCCCAGGTGGCCCACAGCAGTCTGGATACATGCACCTTGTTTCTACATAAAATGATCTACAGTAAGAACTTAAGGAATAAGTGAACATGTCAACGTTAAAATAAAGAATCAGAGATCACGTCTGAAGCTTAAAAATGTAAATAAATAAAGACCTCATTAATCTGGTTTTATCATGTTGTCCTCTGGAGCCCTCTGCTGGTCACACAGCAACATTACTCACTTTTTAATTTACACTTTGTATTTGATGCAACACAGCAGCATTACAAATGCTGTCTTTGGTTTGTTTATCTCTTTCTGTCTCTAATAGGGCGTTCACACCTGCAGAAAACTGGAAAAGTCAACTCCTGATATCTCCCAGAAGAGCTGCATGTGTGGACACAAACAGAATCATATTTTTGCTCTGACTTCACCCGGAGTTTCTCCTGCCAGACTCTTAGTATTTTTTCCGCAGCCCTGTGATTGACAGGCTACCAGACCAGGGTGAAACAATATTTTATCCATCCTCTTTTGGGGCAGTTGCCTGGGGGCGGGGGATGGGGAGGGGTTCATAGTATTTATCCTGTCTAAATACATTTCTAAAATGTTGTTTTATCCATCAATAAATCACGCTGCTTTATCTCGTGACTCCTGAGATACTTGAATGAGTACATTTCCCCTCGATGTGCGATCAGTAAAGTTTTCCTACTCTTTTAAAAACATGAATAACTCATTACAGATGTGTGAGTCACTAACACGCACGTTGTGTTCAGGATCATCCACAGAGTCGGGAAACAATAAAATCGTCTTATTTGGCAGGAAACAGATACGCAGCAGCAGAGTGCGTGTTAATGAGACGTTGTTTATTTACATTTAATTCACACCAGCAGATTACACGCTCTTTGTCAGATGTCGTTATGATCATTAACTTTCTGTCTCTTTAATAATTGGATTTAAATGAACGACAGCACAACACATCAGAGGACACTTTTAAACTGTTTTACAGCTTTAAATGATTATTTTTGGCTTCTGTTGCGTCAAAATCTTCCGTTAAAATTGTTAATCACATAATTCTTACTTGATTCACATTTAAAGATTCAAACATGAAGGGAATCAGAACATTCAGTTTGAGATTGTCCAAAAAATAAAAACGTGTTTTAATGTGGTAGCAATAGTTCCTTCACTAAAGTTGTTTTTTGTTGTGTTTGTGCAACATCATATTTCCCCACAGCGAGCGCGCTCTGCAGTCGACTGATCTGGTCTGGAGTCGGAGCCGGATCCTCGTAGTGCAGCCTCAGCCAGGACTCGCCTGAAATAACACAAATCCAGCATCAGAGAAGGTCCCTGAACTCACCGTCATCATCCTCATTATCGATTTCTCACCTTTCCCAACCCTCTGACCGAGTGACACCAGTAGCTCCGCCCCCACGCTGTGATTGACAGGTTCTCCGACCTGTGATCGCCCCGCCCCTAATTTGTGAAGAATTTCAGCAAGCACCAAACCGTCGAAGTCCACGGCGACACCTGCAGGAGGAAACTGAGAAATTAATGAATTTGTCCAAATTAAGTGTCTATTTGGGGCCCTGAACATGCCGCCAAAATTTACCAAACTTGGCATGCCCGAAAAATGTGATAATTTGGTGGTCTGTCGGATATGGCGCGACCTTGAAATGTTCAAAAAGCGCTCCCCTTAGATGTTACTTTGACCTACATGAATATAATTGGGTATGCATTGACCTTCTCAAGACCTAAATAAAATCCTCTTGCGCCCATAACCAAAACCCAACAGGAAGTCCACCATTTATATTGGATTGGGCGTTCCGCCCACTGAGCCCTTACACTGTTACACTTACAAGACTTAAACAACAATATCCACGAGGGAAGGGGAGGGCCCAGTCTGAATGTTGTATTTACAAACATTTCTACTGACTCCACCTTTAACTTTATATTTTTGTTTTCACCCTCTGCTGCGGTCTTCAATTCGATCTGATGTTTGGCTTTTCTCAGGATGCTGTAGTAATCTGTGTGGGCGGAGCAGAGCGAGCCAGCAGTCTCTTTGGCCACGCCCTGTTTCTCCATCATGGCCTGGAATTTAGACAGAGCGGCTCCACCAATCACAGCGTCAGATATCTTCTTTCTGCCTTCTGATAGGTCGGACACCGAGCCAGTCATCTTCAACAAAACAGCGCCTACAGAGACGGAAACAAAACGATGATCTACGTTACCTCATACCTCGGCTGCAGAAGGAGGTAAAACAGTGACTCTAATTGTACTCACGTTGTACTCAAATATGCTAGTGAAAATTAACTTAATGATATAATGTTGTTCGTTAATGTCAGTTCATGTTTCCTGCCGTTACCCAAAGTTGTGACGAGCTCCATCAGGTCGTCGGGTCCTCTTCCCTTCAGCGTCTCCAAAGATTCGATCACCTCCAGGCTGTTTCCTACAAATCGACCAATCGTTGCGTCCATACAGCTTAGCACCGCCCCTGTGCGCATGCCCAGGCTGTTTCCCACGTTGACCTGAAGTTACACAACACCACCGCCATAAAAAGTAACCATCAAGGCAAAATAAAAATGAACAGTTTAATTTGTTTTAGTAATTAAAGCTTCTGTGAGGAAATTTTGGATCATGTCGAATTTGGCGCCCCCTGTGGATAAAGCTGGACTTCTTATTTCTTTCATTGTCCTGTGCATGAGTGATGACCTGATCACACGCCATGACAGGCGCGGCTCCAAAAACACCTGAGCCCATCTGGATAAAAAACATCTGGGAGCTATGCAGCTATGTGTCTGCATACAGGTGATCGAATTACATAAGTTGAAAAAAAAGAATTCAAGCTAACAGAGCTCTAGCCGTTGCTTTGCTCCTCGATGAGGACGGAAATGTCATTAGAAGCGGAGGTAAAGCCTACTTGATCTGATTGGCTGCCTTGATCTGACATTAACCAGCGCTGCGACTTCACACCTTGAACTGAAATTGACAATGTTTTAACCTTTATGCGTGTCCAAAAGCTGCTCGAAGAACGCTTCGCCCAGCACCGGAGAAGAGCGCCTGGCAAGCGTACTGTACCAGAGGAAAGCAACATTTTTACTGGCTCCATGTACAGGGGCCCAAGCCCTTGCAAGCGGGCAGCCCGGGTTCGAATCAGACCGGTGGCTCCTTTCCCGCTTGTCGTTCCCCACTCTCTCTCTCTCTCCCCCATTTCTGACTCTATCCACTGTCCTGTCTCTAAAATAAAGGCTTGATACGGGAAGAAAACGTGTCACCAACGGTTTCATTTTCATTTGTAGTTAGTAAAAAGGCATCAATATGAATTTGGGTCTGTTTCATAACCAGCTCAAAACTCCTCACAGTATCTTTTAAAATGAGTAATTAAAACTCGTTAATTACGAGTGACTGTGCTAATTCTTTGGCGCTCTGCAAGTCTTTATAGAGAGCAGCTCGACCAAACTTCACATCCAGAACCAGAGCAGACAGAGACTCCGCCCCTTTCTTTGAGATGATCGATCCTGAAACAAAAACAACAGCATGTTTTAATATATATTCATATTATTATTATATCTTAGAACATACAGTTCAGTACCAGTAATCAGGGGTACACTGTCCACAGTGCTGGTGGCGTCCCGCAGGGCATACAGGACTTGATCTGCGGGAACCAACGTCTCCGTCTGACCCACAATGCAACAGCCCACTGAGTCCAGGATCTCCAGAATCTGCACATGGAAACCTCTATTAATAACTTCAATACAGAGGTAACGTTCCCGACAATCGCAGGGCTGTTCCCGACTTGAGGCTGCTCGGAACCGATTATCTGCCCGGATTATTTTGTACCTCCCTGATCTCCTCAGAGAGCATCAGGACCGCCCCGATATAAATCAACCATGTTTGATATTTAGGATTTAATGTCATTTATGATGTCATGAAAGAGTCTGCTGGACGTCGCGCATGATTACAATAACCACAACAAATAAGGGGAGACAGTAGTACGACCGGCGGCAAGCTCCACGAGCAGAAACGTGCTCAAACTAGGATCAATATTGGAGATGCTTTTGAAAAATGGAGAGAGGTTAGAACGCAGAAAGGTTTACAGACCGATGCAGAGCTGGATAAACACTGAAGCTTCAGTGTCCACCACATGGTGACCTGCGTGAGCATCCACTCTAGAGAGGAGGGGGGGGGGGAGACAGATCTCTGTAATGTTTAGAATTTGGACTGCAGTACCCATTTTAAACACTAGGTGTCAGAGTTACATATTGCTCCTTCAAAACGAAAAAAAGAAAGCGCTTTATTGTTGTGTTTGCAGCTATGTAGGCTAATGGTTTCGAAAGTTAGCATACTGGTGACATAATACAGGACATTTAAAGTTATCATGAAAGAGGAAAAAGATGAAGCTGTTTGAAATATCAGGAATAAAAGCTCTAAAGTTAAACGGCAGTATATTTAATTACCATCCACCAAGAATTTAACTTCCATGCCCTTCGCCATTACCGTAACGTTAGCAAACAATTCGTAACTCATGAACTTTTAGAAAATTCAGACCTCATACGTCACTAATTTCACTGACACAGAAGAGAATGGTGCTCCTTCTTGTAAACATTGTAAAAGGGAGACAAATTCTTGAAGGCGTGTTTGGGTACAAAAATGCTAACCATGACATTGCCAACAAGCTGATGTGTAGCTTTAGCATCTGAGTTGTTGTTGGGTTTTTTTATGTCACCTTTGTTGCTGATTGGTGGATGTTGTATTTCGGGATTGATTCCAGTTTATCCAGAGTTCCTCCTGTATGAGCCAAGCCCCGCCCACTGATCATAGGCACCTGATCAGACAGAAACACACACCCCGGGTTATGACATCACAATGGCTACATTCAATTCTTTTATGCAGTCATTATAAATCAGCCAACAGCATGCATGTGTGTGTGTGTGTGTGTGTGTGTGTGTGTGTGTGTGTGTGTGTGGGTGTGGGTGTGGGTAGGGTGTAGTTGTGTACCTTGCATCCACAGGCAGCTAGCGCCGGCGCTAACACCAGACTGACTTTATCACCCACCCCTCCCGTTGAGTGTTTATCAACTACGCGCCCCGCCCACTCCTTTGGCCATGACATCACCTCCCCCGATGACATCATCTCTCGAGTCAGGGTCGTGGTCTCCCTGTTGACCATCCCCTTCTGCCAGATGGCCATCAGCATGGCACCTGAGGAGAAAAACACAGGTGATGAAATGAGATCAGATTTAGGAAAACTGAAAATGTTGACTCGTTAAAAGTTTTCATACCGGTCTGACATTCCTGCACGGTTTTGTTCGTCACAGCCTGGATGAAAGTTTGGATTTCTTCATCACACAGCTCCTCTCCGTCTCTCTTCTTCTTGATCAGATCCGGGATTGACTGCATGTTCACTTCCAAAACAAACAAACAATCAAGAGGAGTACAACGTAATAACTAAAGAGCGACAAAAATGATTCTATACATGAGTCCAAAACATGAGAATAACAATGACGCTCAACAGAAAATATTCAAACCTACTCATTGTCTTTGCCTATCCGCCAACCTCACAACTAAGCAGGTAAAACAAGATTGAACCACACCCAACGAACATTATCTCAAAACCAGTTATGGAGCAAAACATAACAAATAATCAACATCCCGCCCTCCTCATCAGTCACCAAACTGGGAGTAAAATTTGACCTTCATTTGTCTTTTGAGGCTCACACCAAACACCTCATTCTCATACCTCCTTAACATCTCAAAACTCCGTCCTTCACTCATTCTGCCAGATGGCGAAAATCTGGCTTGACCAGTGGAACCATGACATCCAATATAAAATCTCCCTAATGACCCATCATTGCATCCATGGAAATGCCCCCACCCTCAAGGACCTGCTCACCCCTCAAACAGCCACAAGAAACCTCCGCTCCACCAACACCAACGGCTCCTTCTTTTTGCCTCTCCTCGGCTGTGGAATTACCGACCAGGTCACCTGAGGGCACTACAGCATGTTCGTTGTTTGAAAAAGGGCGAAAGACTTTCCTTTAAAAAAGCTTTTGACTTAGTTCACATACTTTTAATACTCGTCCTTCTTAATGCTTCCCTTCTCGCTTTTATACTTTTGTTTTTTTAAAGATAGTCAGCAGCTTTATCCTGGAGAAATAAAATATAGTCTTCTCCTAAAGTAAAGCTGCTCCATCGTCCCTTCTGGGCCTCCGTACATGTGTGCTGGTGACTGTGTCTGCAGAGACCCTGTCCTCTGACTGGATTTTGCTGTTCTGCTTTGTTTTGGTTGACTCGGAACGTTTCTGCCCGCTCTGGTGTGTTTCCTCCAGCTTGCAGCGATGTGCAGTAAACGTATACGCTACGTCCTGCACTCAGTGTCAGAGGTGTAAAGAGTACTAAAATATTCTACTCAAGTAAAAGTACTGTTACTTTAATAACATTTTACTTACAAGTAAAAGTACCAGATTAAAAATGTACTCAGGTAAAAGTCAAAAGTAGCTCGTTGTAAATGTACTTTAAGTAAACGTTACTAGTTACTTTTTTTTAATAACGCATCTCGTGTGTGCAAAAAGGACGAGAGGATTTAAATCTCAAAGTTGTTTTAATTAAAGATCAATCTTTACAAAGATTCATCTCTTCAGATTAACATTTTCTTTTTTACCCGTTTGACAAAAACAAAATATAAATATAGACATTAAAAAGATCTTTTTAACCAGCAGCATGTTTAATGATGGATCATTTAATAATCAAGGTTTATAATGTTCAAGTAATCATCTGTTTTATGAAGGGAAATGTTTAAAGTATTTAAGAGAATCCTGACAGGCTCTTTGTCTCACTCAAACAGTGTACAGAGTATTTCAGTGTTCTTAGTCTCACATGCAGCGGTGTCCTCAAAGACTGATTTATCTGAAACTCAACCTGGGATGAAAGATAATCCATTTATTATTTTAAAATCAGCCTGATGTTTGAATAAGGAGCTGTGTGTTCACCTCTCAGCAGGCTATACTGAGGCTTCAACTCAATCTGTTTTTATTTTCACACATCTGAGATTTGTTAAATTGCTGCAGCTTATAACACCCAACTTCCTAATACGTCTGCTTCAAAATAAAAGCATATCAAAGAGATGGCAATAAGGGACTTTATTGTGGAAAAGCTTTCCGGAATTAAATATTTATCACTCTGAGCTTTAGCGGAGCTGCAGCTGTGATTCTGTCGGGAGAAACAGCATTCACAGACACTTCTTCACAAAGCCTACTTAAGTAAAAGTGCAGATTTTAAAAACTACTTCAAAAAGTACAAGTACACAAAAAACTACTCAATTACAGTAACGTGAGTAAATGTAATTCGTTACTTTACACTTTTGGTCAGTGTGAGCTTCTGGTGGCGATGAGCCAAGGAGGAGGGGCCCAGATTGAATGATGTGTTTACTGTGAGGAACATTTCTCCTGACTCAACCTTTAATTCTTCTGCCTGCTCTTGTCCTTAATGCTCGTGTCATTTCTTGTCTTTGCATTCATGTTCAGAGGGTACAGTCCTCGAAGTCGGGTCCCCATGTACAGAGGCTAAGGTTTCCGAACCCAGGTCCCAATGAAAAGAGGCTACGGTCCTCGAGGCAGGGTTCCCTTCTACAGAGGCTACGGTCCTCGAAACCGGGTTCCCTTTTACAGAGGCTACGGTCCTCGAAGCCGGGTTCCCTTCTACAGAGGCTACGGTCCTCGAGGCAGGGTTCCCTTCTACAGAGGCTACGGTCCTCGAGGCAGGGTTCCCTTTTACAGAGGCTACGGTCCTCGAGGCAGGGTTTCCATGTACAGAGGCTACGGTCCTCGAGGCAGGGTTTCCATGTACAGAGGCCGGGGTACACGAAGCTGCTGTCCCATGTCCAGGTCGTTCTATTCTGTCCATCTTAACGAGTGCTTGCAGCGTACTCCATGAAAATAGACTCGCAGAATATTTGAAATGGAGCAGAGCGTAGTGACGCTGTTGGCACGCTACGGAGACGGACTGGGGCGCTTTCTGTGGAAAAACATTTATTGACTAGAGTGGCAGCGAACGGAATTGGGAGTAAAGTACATATTATTGTGGGTTAAGAAAGGGTAAAAATAATTGAAATTATTTGCGTGCGTGTGCCCACAAACATCAGGCCACCCCTGCATAAGTCAGTGCTTGAGGTGGGCCACTCCACCCTAAAGTCTGGACACGCCCCTGAGCCTGTCTTTACGTTTAGTTTTCTGATTTTAGATTCATCATATGACACTGAGGGAAACTGCAGGTTAAGCAGGTAAAGTCTGAACTGAGAAGTCCTCTGGCACAGATCGTAAAAACCCTTTAGGATAACAGGAATGCTGTCAGACACAGAAAAACAAACAAAGTGTATTATTTGCAAAAAACAAACAAGTTTCATGGACATAATTTGGATATTTCCAGTTGCCCCAAAGGATGACATTCAAACTGATCAGAGCCGTTTGTCATTTGAACTCCAATTTATAAATACTGGAACTCTAAAAACTTTAAATCAGACCTATAAAATCAGAATAATTGCATGTAAACGTGTCAGACAAGTCATGCATGATATTTACCTCTGAGCTGAGGAGTGGAAACTCTCAACTGACACAAAGGTAATGCACACATACTTTAAATGTGTACTAAGGTAAAGAAAAAGGACTTCATTACAGTAAACTAATTAGCTCAAAATGAAGCGGCAACAAAAATCCTCTAAACGCGCAATCTGAGCAGATTTTTGTCCCTCTAGGATCCTGAGAAAACACGCTCCCTACATACATGGAAACAAACACAACATGTTTCATACCTGGTCTGGAGCTTTCAGTCAAAGTGCCATCAACCTGCAGCTCATCATAAAGCAAACGCAGGTCAACAGTCCACCGACCAACGGGAGGACAGCTGGTAGGAGGAGGAGGAGGAGGAGGGTAACAGCCAATCAGGTTTCAGTTGTGGTTAAACGTGCCAACAGACCCCCAAAATGTTCTGCTGAACTCCCCGCTCCAGTTCAAGTTCACCTGCAGGTCTTATCACGGCCCAATCACCTTATCGGTTTCACCTTCATGCTGTTTTTTTTGCTCATATTAAACATGAGAATGACGGGGAACTGACGGAAAGCTGCACAGGTTCACAAAAAATCGCCGTTATATCATTTTAAAATGTAGTGAAAAAGTCTGTGCAGGGTCGTATATGACGGGTAGGATTCAGAGACTGTAATCAAATGTTTTAATGTTGTGACCAGAGTCAGATATAAAGTTATATTCATTTTAAGGCCACATATCCTCCTCCTCTTCAGTTTAAATAAGTCTCAGAGCTCCTCAAAACATGTGTGTGAAGTGTCTTGTTCTAAATCCACTCTGATCCTGTATTTGATCATGCCTATAAACCCCTCTATTTCAGCCCTGCTCAGAACAGGCTGTTTCTGTGTCTGTAGCTTTAAATGTAAATGAGCTGTGTCTGACCACGCCCCTCTCTGGAAGGGCTTGGGTGGCTCGGGCTTTCTCGCTCCATGTCCTATTGTTTACGGTGAGAAGGCAGACTCAGAGGGCAGAACAAACACCTAGCTGTGGGAGTGTCACCCACCTGGGGGAGGGGTTACTGCCCTTTGTGATGTCATGAAGGGAAAATCTCCAAACGGCCTGTTTGAGCACACATTTTCTGAAAAGTGGAGCAGGCACCGTTGGTGGTGACGTCCTGCTGCTATGGAAAACTACAAGCAGACGTCTTCAAAGAATGACCTAATAGTTGTTTTTAACATAAGTCCCGCCTCTGACAGGGCAAATAGCCAATCACAGTTAAGGATTTTGAGATGGCACCTGGGGTGGCCAATCAGATTTCTATGAGGGCTCATGCCACCCCTTTGGACACACCCCTGCATGTATTAAAATATCTCCTGCCATCCCTAGTAGAGTTACTTTACCATGTTTGCTTTGACTGAAATTAAGAAAATGTATGCAGATCATAAACGACCATGTCTCCATGTTTCAGATATTGAATTTATATTCACACCTCGAGATAATAATTAATTTGAACTGCACGTGTAACGAACCTTAACTTTGAGGTTTGATTGGATGTTTAATAAAATGATTTATTTTTCTTGATGATGCCCAAACAGTCAGTTTAAGGTTATCGTTCGTCCACAGCGCAAGCAGGAAGTGTGTGCTTGTTGCTTTTTCTTCCGTTTTTATCTGAGTCGAGGTGACGCTCGTCAGTCATTAACTCGACTTTAGGATCCTGCGTCAAAACGAGGTCAGAGGTCGCAAACCTGTTGACTCGAGATGTAAAAAAAAGAAACCAACACATGAAAGCAGAGGGTGTTCTTTGTAATAAATGACGGTTTATTATAAAGATTACAATCTGTTTGTTGCGTCGCAGAGCTCATCGGTTGTCAGTGTGCTCTTCAGTCTTTAGAAAAGGGAAGAAAAAAAACTACAAGTACACACACGCCACTCACTCCAGAAGAAACTACAAACATCCTGTAAAAAGAGGAAGCTAGAAAGGAAGAGGAGGAAGAGGAGGAGGAAGAAGAGGAGGAGGAGGAAGAGGAGGAGGAGGAGGAAGAGGAGGAGGAGGAAGAGGAGGAAGAAGATGAGGAAGAAGAGTAGGAGGAGGAGGAGGAAGAAGAGGAGGAGGAGGAGGAGGAGGAAGAGGAGGAGGAGGAGGAGGAGGAAGAGGAGGAGGAGGAAGAAGAGGAGAAGGAGGGAACCATAAAACCATTATAACCAGGTGAATATCAGGAGGAGAAAGGTTTCACACGCAGGTTAGAAAGACTGGATTCTCAGCCAATCAGCAGGAAGCTGAGGCGTTACCATGGTGAAGGCATATTAGTCACAACAATGTTATCAGGTATGCAGTGGCAGCCATTTTGGCTCTTTAGTCCATCATC
Source organism: Tautogolabrus adspersus (assembly GCA_020745685.1). Taxonomy (NCBI): domain Eukaryota; kingdom Metazoa; phylum Chordata; class Actinopteri; order Labriformes; family Labridae; genus Tautogolabrus; species Tautogolabrus adspersus. The sequence goes on from CM036555.1 coordinate 21,254,634, forward strand.
TCTTGTCGCCATTTTGGCTTCCGTTAACACGCCGCTAACGGCGCTTTCTTGTCTCCATCTCTGCAACTACGTTTGCTTTTCGGATTAGCGAACATCGGAAGAAGTATTCGAGACATTTACTTCGGTAAAAGTAGCGATAACATACGATAAAAATACTTAATATAAAGCCTTTAAAATATCGCCAAAGTTAAACTCAACGCAAATCAGCAACAAACATGTTTTAAGGTTTCCAAAATGTTCAATACTTATTGGCTGATTCGAGGCTTACGTGACCGATTTTAGCAGTAGGTCGCTGGTTGTGTTTCTGATTGGCTGAGAAATCCAACAACAAATGAATGACCTCATGTCTGTATCAAAGGGATTCTCCGTGGGGGACCTGAGGTCGGAGGCTAAGAGATCGATTGACCTCTTCATCACGTCGCTTTCATTTTTACACTTCAGAGACCGACGTCCCACGTGTCGCTCTGTGGATGACTCTGTACAGTAGACTATAGTCCTTTATAATATATACTATACATAATGATAAATGTCATATTCACTCAGTGTAAACAGCTACACAGGCACTTTCTCCTCACACACAGTTGGTTTTTCTGTGTTCAAAAGTAAAATACTAAAAGTTTGTTGGTGGTTTGATTGTAGTCCCTCGTCAGTCCTAAAAGGTTAAAGCTGCTTTAAGCGAAACATGTTTCGCAAAGAATGGAAACCTTTCTGTTGAAGTTTAACAATAATCGTAACTTTTCCAGACCAACAGTCCAGACATTAAAACAATTTCACGAAGCTTTAGTCGGGTATATGAAGGTGAGGAATTCAAATAGGGTTGGTATTTAGAAGAAATTACTTCCTAAGAAGAGAATGAAGTCAAACTCCCTCTGCGTTTGTTGTTCTCAGCTCTGTGTTCACACTGACAGGACGCCGTTTCCGATAGCTTGTTTATGTTTCGGCATAATGTCGAAGTACAACCAAAGAAAAACCAGCAGACTTTCCAAACCATCTTTGGTCTAAAAAGACAAACAGGTGCGTCTTTAAGATGCATATCGTCACTTGAAATTGATCGCAGAAAGTATTCAGATGTTTATCATCATTTGTCTGCCGCTCTCTGTCTCAAAGACACTCGGTGGTGAAACAGGAAGTGAGGGGCGGGGGACGTTTGAAGGCAGGATGGGGAGGGGAGGGAGCTAAGGGATGAAGGAGGTGTGTCCAGGGAGATTGATTGTTTCGGTGCTGATTGTGCAAAAAATCTTGTTCAGCAATTCCTTGAAAGTCGATTAAATGATAAGGTATACATTTCAATAATCCCTGATTAACTGTTTCATTAAAGTCGATGTGAAGCTGTTTACAAAGGGTGAATATCACCTATATAGATAAAGATTTATAGACTACAGTCTACCAAAATATTACTGTATACATTTTATTGTTTACCATACTTTATATAATACACTATAGCTACATGAATCTACCATAATATATATTATACAGACTATAAAGTCTACTGTAATGTGCTGTACATAGACTTTACGTTCTTGAACTTTTAAGCATGAAGGGCATCGTAAACTTGAACAACTTTGGGATTCAGGATTGTGGCGTAAAAAACTCTGGATAAATGCAGGGGATTTGTGGATGTGGAAACAGGCACTGTATCGTTGATTGTGCTTCAAAGGGAATCAGAAGGAAGGACGAACATGTCAGGAAGGTAATGTAGTCATGTCAAATCAGTATAAATTTACTGTCAGGAATTATTTCAAAAAGATGGAGTTGTCGAAAGTTCTCAAAAATTCTTAAAAGAGGTTTTAAAATTGAAAACGTGAAAGAAATACACCTTTGAGTGAATTCAGGTTGTCCTCGTGTTCATGTTGGTTCCTGTTTTTTGTAACTGTGTCGAAATCCAACAAAATAAAAACGAGACTTTGTGAATCTTGCAGCAGTTAGCGTTAGCAGCAGTTAGCATTACCCTCACGATGGGTCCTGACTCCTCTCTCAAAATAACTTGGCTTCTTAGCTAACACGATATAACAGGTAAGTGTTACTGCACTGCTGTTGGAAGGTGTATTCTTTCAGTTTTGATAATAAGGCTAGGAGTTTCCCACAGCTTCAAGTCTTTGTGCTAAGCTAAGCTAGCCTAAACACACCCTGGATCTGTGTCTGTACATCTTCTGATCTGTCTTTGATAAGATGCCAAAAAGATGGTTAGTGTCTTTGAGAGTTGTATCCACCACTTGGGTTATCGGTGTAGTCAGCCCAGATTTGGCGAGTCAAAATTGACTGCCTACATTAACCTAAAAGTTAGCTTGGCGGTAGTGTAACGTAGGCAGGGTTCAATGAGCGTTCCATTTAATCTCAGAAGTCGGAAATTTAAGCTAACACAACAAAAGTACTCCTGGAGTCCATGTTGCTTTTCTGCCTTGTTACCAACTCGTAACTGGAACATGGTCAACTCGGGTGTGACCTCATTCTCAACTCCTCCATCCGACTTCCGAGGTAAATGGAAGACACCATAAGCCTAAAATCGTCGACTAGCATGGCTGGCAGGTGAGTAATTCAGCTAGCATTCAGCTTGCAATCAGCCTCCGATAAAACTTTTTTTCCTAGGTCTCAGTTTTTTATTTAATTTGATTCATATGAATTGGTGTATTATTGCTAACTGGTGTTCTATTATTCTACTTTGACAAAATCAAGTATTCTTACGATATATACATCCGTGTTATATTTCGGCTTTCATTTCGTAAAGGCTTTGTAAGTATGGATACACTTGTGACATACAAGAATAGGTGTGACAAGCTTTTTCCCTGAAATAAACAGGTGATAAACTTATGTGTGGCCTAATCCTTTTTTTTACCCACACATTTGTGAAACAGTTTATTGGACACGCCATGTACTGCCTTTTTAAAATCTTGATATATGGCCTCTGGCATACTCTGGTTAGGGTCTGGAGGAAACTCCACGTATGGCAGGGAAGAAATCCCCAATATGGCAAGGAGGAAACTCCATATATGGCCTGTTCCTGTTGAGTTACAATTAATGCAAGATATTAACAGCAGGTTGAGCCAAACTGGATTCAATAATTTAGAAAAGAACTGTAGATTGAAGCATTTTGGAGGTTAACCTAAGAGGGTCAGGTGTTAGTGTGATGAAGGAGTAGGAGGGGAAGGAGGAAGGTATTCTCTGTACAGATGGCTTTAAACAGATAGCACCATGTACAGTAAGCCCTCGATAAGCAGGTTAGAAACCAGAGAGGTTTACAGTTGGAGCTCTTCTGCAGCTCTCCCTGAAACACACAGCACATCAGCACAAAGTCACACTCATTGACAAATCATTATGAATTCCAAAACATCACTGAAACAACCTTTGAAATTCAACTCATTGTCAAATCATAAGGAACTCAAAATCATTATCCAAACTATTATAAACTCTGTAAGTCATCACCACCACATTATTATTACTTGTTATTCATAAATTCTAAATGATCCGTATTAAGAAATAAACACAAAATCTTCATGAGCGATATTTGGAAAAAAAAAAAGCTTAGTCACAAGAACATTCTTTCTTTATGAGGACGGAGAAACCCCCTCAGCTTCTGTCCTGTTGATAATTAGCTCGCTAATCGTTCAGCTCTGCTAGTTAAAGACCCGGTTATCTTGTCTTGGAAAGCAGAATGGCACGAGGAGAAGAACCCGTGTGATTATATTTGTTTGTCAGATCAGCTCTTTGATCAATGTCCCGTCACCTCTAAAGATTAGCAGTGCAGTGTGTCCAGCTGAAATTAGCTTAGCATGCATAGGAACGTTAAGTAGGGCACTGTGTTGATGTTCTAAGCTAGCTCGTTATAAGCTTGCTTTCACATTATCTGCAACATTTAAAAAGAGACTCTGACAATCCTTACATTGTCTGATGATCCAGGCCAGCCTACACAGAAAATGGTATACTGCTAGTTTGCTAACCTTAGCAGCTGTTAACATTTTAAAGTGCTGACCCATTAATCCATTAGAGATTCAGAGAGTAAGACTGAATTAGTCCATTACTCCGTTGCCATAAACTTTCTGTTTACAGCTTTTCAAATGGGACTCGATAGTTGAAGTCACTAGGTATTAGAGCAGTGATCGTAAAATTCAAAAGTCAATATTGGATTTCAATTATGATGCAATTGCCAGCATCAATCACTTTGAAACTATTTTGCCAATAGTTGGACAAATTTGAGGATAACATAGCGGTCTGGAATTCCAACTTGTACGAACCACGCTAACGTGAATTCAGAGATGCACAGATTTGACTTTTCCACCATTGATCCCTTTGATCCCCACAGTAAAATAACTCACATCACTAGCAGAGTTTTGATTTCGTATTTTTGATGCAAAACAGGGTGGGCAAAAAGTGCAGTGCAGTCTTTGATGGAAATGATGGACATTCTCTGGGAGTTAAATGTTTGTCCTTCATACTAAAAGGCTTTAAACCACAAAGAAAACACTGTTGGATCAAAGGCGATCCAAGACAAAGTAAAAATCTGCCAAAATGACATTGGTATCAGCCAGCCAGTGTTCTGTATGCAGCGACCAAGATAACTCTAAATGGCCCAACTGTGTTGAAGGGTATTTATCGCATGAACTAGAGTTGACTTAAACAGAGGCAAAACTATAGTTCGGAGGTCTTAATCAAAGCCAGAACTTAAAACTGGATACAGACCTTGGTTCTACAAGTTCGTTTGGGTTGATCAAAGAGCTGATAAGACAAAATGTCACCAAGACCACTCAGAGAGCTTGGCTCCATGTTGGTAAAAAGGTCTAAAGATTGAGTCACTGATAAGATATCCTAGTCAAAGAGATGGCCTAGTGTTATGATGTCACAGTTCAGGATGTCTAGAGGTTAGTGGGCAGAGGAGAGGGGTCAAGTGGAACCATCCAGAAGCTGTCTGAGCGCCCTCTCGATGTTGATCCGATGTCCCAGTCTGGTGACGCCCAGCTCCACGTAGTCGTCTTTGGTGAGGGCGGGAAGATGGGAGCCTTCGATCTCGTGCTCCTGGAAGCGCTGGCGGTGTTCGGCTAGGCCAACGCTCTCAAGCCAATCACCCACATCATATTTATTCCACAAGTTGAGGGGCCGCTGCCTCCATGGCCGAAGGGCCAACAGGGGCCCGCTGAGGACTGGGGAGGGGCAAGGAGAGGCGTGGGGTGAAGGCGAGGGGGAACGGGACCTGGTTCTTGCGCTGGCACTTCGCATCACAAAACGAACTTCCTTCGGTTCTGAGGGGAGACTTAGACTGGACGACTTCAAGATGGTTAAAGCTCTACCCGAGCTCAGGTCTGGCCTTTCAGAACCGGAGGAAGTATGCCCCAGTGGCCTTTCAGATGGGGAGGGAGAAGGGGAGGGACTCCGGCGAGTAACAGGGTAGCGGCTTCCTGGTCGGACTGTGTAGCTGGCCCCAAATCCTCGCTGGGATATAGTGTGGAGTTCACCAAGACTGGAGAACAACCTGTAACACACCAAACAACAAATGACACAAATATACTTACCACAGTTATCAGTCCTTCTACTGACTAACCATTCATCAAGACCATTTCCATTGTTATTGACGCCTATTAAGAATGTGGATCACTTGATCATTATTGCAAGCTTACAACTCAAAATTCTGAAACTCTTTTTAGGTTACAAGTACAAGCAGGTCCTCCCTTTGGTTTTGCCACCAGAAACCAGTAATGCCAGTGGATGTTATCAGCTATAGCAAGCTGGCTAATATCAAATCCAGGAGTTGCAAGTGAACTGAAATTCTCTCAAGATGACTGAAGTAGACAGAAGCATATTTTTTGGATTCTCTATCTTTTGATTGTTTAAAGATGACAAACAGGCACCTATTAAATTGCTCCTACGATAGAGCCATGTTCATGTTGAGAAAAACAAAGCTTGACAGGTCTCATTACGTTAGTAAGCTGCAATGACACTTTTGTTGGGGATGCGTTTACCAAATGCTCAAATTGCATGTTTTATTCCAAGACTGATGGGGTATTCATTTCAGACATTTAGTTAGTTAGTCATCTGTGAAGAAGGAGCATGTTAGTTAGCTGTTAGCAGCAATCATCCATTAACAATAACAAGAAGTGTTTACCAGAGATAAAAACCTACGATTTACTCTCTCCACTGTCCACACATCTGGAACAACACAAACAACAAATTCTGTTACAACACAATCACACACACACACACTCAGCAGTTCTATCATATCAGTAGAACTGCAGTTTTATAACATTAAGCAGTTGAATCTACCTGGCACCTCCTACTGGTGACCTCCGACCTGGATCGAGGGGACTCGGCTCCTCCCCAAGAGAGTGACTGTCTTTGTTGAGCAACTGCAGTCGATTAGCAAGATCCAATCCTGACCCTGCCCTGCCGCTCAGCTCCAGAGCTGATGCCGACCTGTTAGTCAGATCCACAGCTGACCCAGACCCCTGACCACCCAGTGCAGCTGGACGACCTCCCCCTTCGTCTGGACTGAGGCCTCGCCGCTCATCCCCACGATCATCCCCACCGCCCCACAACTTTGACCTCCTCTGGAACAGATAGCGCGGCTGTCTGCTACCACCACTGGTTGGGGAGGAACAGAGGGGGGAGGAGGGAGATGACGAGGACCCAGCAAATGGGAGGAGCTCACTGTCCGATGATTGCTTCAGCAGAGGATCCCGTAGTGCAGAGCGGCCTCGACCTATAGGTGAACGAAGGCGTGGCTTGAGAGCAATTGGGGAGGTGGCAGGAGAAGAAGGGGAAGGTTGTGCTGCAGGAGGGGTGGTGGGAGAGGATGGAGCTGGAGGGGAGGCCAAGGTAATGGAGGGAGGGAGCGAGCTGGGGGAGGTGCTTTCAAGGAGCCGTTCTTCACTGCCTTCCTCTTCTTCTACTCGTCTACCCAGGGAATCAGGACCCTCACCTCCTCCTTCTCCACCCCGCCGCTGAAACAAGGTGAGTGAGGAGGGGGGTGGAGGTGCAGGAGGGCTGGCAAAGGCAGGGGGTGGCGCTACTAGGCCGATTCTACGGAGCTCCTCCCTTGTCTCTTCATCGCTGGACGACAACAATGCTGGGGGGAGTGTAACTGTGTAAGCCCCGCCCTCTTCCTCCGAGCTGCCCACTGTGAGACTTCGCCTCCTGTCAATCAGAGAAGGGTGAGTCTCATTTGCCAGGGTTGGCAAGGGGGTGGGTCTCCAGCGCTCAGGGGAGGGGGCAGCAGGTGATGTCACTCCTCCCTCTGTTTCTGGGCGCTCCACCTGTCCGTCAGGGAATAAGGGCGGGGTTATGCGTTTATGCCTCATCTCAGGACTAGTCTGGGGAGTGGGTCGCTTGGAACGCTGCTCAGGGCTTGTCTGAGGGGTGGTGCGTTTGGATCTTGGCTCAGGACTGCTCTGTGGGGTGGGAATAGGGGTGCGTTTGTGTCTACCCTCTGGGCTTGCAGCTGGGGTCGGGATAGGTGTTGTGGAGGCAGAAACATGTTTTAGCCGAGGCTCTGGGCTCGGTGTGCGAGCAGTGAGTGCTCGTTCTCTTGCAGCAAGAGCCAGGGCAAGTGGAGATGAAGGGTCTAAGAAAAGAAAAGAAAAAGAGAAGATTAAAGGTGGAAATTTCAGTAGTGAAAGATTTCAATGCTTTATTAAATTGTTAAGGATGCAGACACTGATCTTAAGTGGGTGTTCCATTACCCCCCAAGCAGACGGTCTACTATTGTCCATAATGATTTTACATTAACTACTGTTCCTCTATACTGTACAGTACCACATGTCTCTTTCCTAGCTCCTCTTCTATTTGGGGAGCACCTCAAGGCTGTATCCTAGCTCCTCTTCTATTTGGGGAGTACCTCAAGGCTGTGTCCTAGCTCCTCTTCTATTTTGAGGAGAACCTCAAGGCTGTGTCCTAGCTCCTCTTCTATTTTGAGGAGAACCTCAAGGCTGTGTCCTAGCTCCTCTTCTATTTGGGCAGTACCTCAAGGCTGTGTCCTAGCTCCTCTTCTATTTTGAGGAGAACCTCAAGGCTGTGCCCTAGCTCCTCTTCTATTTGGGGAGAACCTCAAGGCTGTGTCCTACCTCCTCTTCTATCTCATCAAGTCAAGAGCTGAGATCTTATTTTAATTAGAAGAATACCACATAGCTCTGCCCTAGGCGTTTTTATTTCAAGTCTCTATCCTAGATCTTCTTGATTTAAAAAACGCTCAAAGTCTTAAAAGCAAGAAACAAGATGATCGTGTAAGATTATGCTGTTAGACTTACCTAGAGGTTTCCCTGTCAGCGGATGGAGGAAGGTGTGAGGTGTCGGTGAGGGGGACAGGACCGGGGCCGGTGGGGGAAGCTCTCCGAGGTCGTCCATTGAGTGGCTCTGAGTCAAGAGAGGTGGCACCTGGTTTTCGGACCCAGAACCCTCCACAGACAGGAAGAGAGATGACCTGCGGCCCTGAACCCGAGCGCGCTCTGACAGAACCTGCTGCTGGTACAACTCCGCCCTACTGGGGCTACAGGGTATGTCTAACTTTGATGGATCGTGATCTTTCATGCCGAGTCCTAGAAGTAGAAAACAAAAGAGTTAGACTAAGAGCAGGATTGATTAAAAAGACAGACTTTTTTTGTGTTTCAATAAATATAAGCCCATACATTTCCTCTGAGAAAGGAAAAACAATTATGTACCCAAAATATAATTGAATAACTGTAAACATTTATAGAAATCTGATAGAGTACAGGTCTGAACGGTTCTAACCCTGCTCCTCGACTGGAAGCTGCTTCAATAAAGGCGACTTCCTCCTCTGTGGCTTCGAGGGTGGAGCCTGCTGTCCCACATTAGCGTAAGGGTTTTCTATTGGTCTTCCCCGGCGGCGTGACAGTGGAGAGTGACCGAGGGCAGGGCTAGTGCTGTGAAGGGACAGGGTTGAGGTGTGTGTGGCGGTGTGAAGCGTGTGCGTGGCGGTGTGTGTGGCAGTGTGCAGCGCGTGCGTAGAACCGTGTGCTTCAGACTGCAGCTGAGGCGGCATATCCTGCAGGATGATCATTGACCTCGCCTTCCTCTGCCGCTCTGCATGGGCGTGGCTCCTCGCTGGTGCATCAGAGAGCTCATGGAGCCTTGGCTCCGCCCCAGGCTTGAAGCTGGAGCGAGTAAGGCCCTCCCCTCTAGCAGGTGGAGGAGGGGGAAGGAAGGAAGGGGGAGGGCCAGAGTCAAGGAGGAAGATTGTGGAGGTTGAGGAGGCAGAAGGAGGAGGGGGCGGAGCTGTCTGAGGGGGAGGAGGGATGAAGCTGTCTGTCAGTGAGGAGCTCCTTGGAAACCGACTCTCGTTGATCAGAGCTGTGATCCTGTCGTCCTCAGGTGTGCCTGCCATGGCAACCAATGATACGTTAAAACCAAAGTACCAAACAAATGTGCAGATGGAAATGTACAGGAAAATATGGGTCAGGACTGATTTTTAGATGTATTGACTGAAATGAAATAATTACCTTCAACTTAAAGGTACAGTCAGTAGCTCTGAACTAAACTACACTTTCCTACACTGCAAGCTAACGCACGCTCGCACAAGCTAACCGCCGTTGTTTGTCACCTGCCTGTCCAACAGGAAGCAGACCAACTTCTGCCAAATTGTAAGTCAACTCCTGCACACTGTAACAACTGCACAAATACGTTGGCAATGTTTTAGTACCAAAATGCTGTCAACGTTTTTGATCAATTTAGACAGAGTGTGCAGGAGTTTACTTGTAATTTTTGATGGATTCATTCCCCTCCTACGCACCGCTCTTATGAAATACATGTATTTTATTTCAAGCGTTGCTACTTTAAGATACTATAAATAGTTAAAATGAAAAATGGACAACCTTAGTTTGAGTAAAGCATGTTTCACACAGCCTATAATGAATAAATATCAAGGACATAGAAAACAATGTGTGTGGGTGTGTCTTACCAAAGCTTTTGGTTCTGGACATTCCTCTGGGTAATGCCATGGTGCTCTTTTCTGGAGCCGAGGGGGGGACCAGACCCTGACGCTCAAACAAAGACTTCATACACACAAACAGAAAGAAAGTTCAGGACTCTGAGAGTCATTATGCGAAGAGTAAGTGTGACATCTTTACACAGTTTGTCTCACGTTGATCTCAGCCTGTGTGATCCTGCGGCTCGTCGGTCTCTGTTTCACCGTGGCTGCTCTGAAGTCGTCTGAAGGGCGGGCCCTCAGAACGACCTCCTGCTGACCCACGGCCAACATCTCGTCCAGTTTCTCTGCAGGGAGGAGACACAGTGAAAAAAACATAAACACCACAAGAACAGACAGATCTGAGAGACAAATACAAGGCTACACAACACGAACACGACAGCAACATGACCAACTGTAAAAACTGTGAGACCATGGCAACATGACGACATCAGGTAGCAGGGCTGTGGCAACACTGAAGTCTGCAGGTGGAAAGAATGAAGGTGGTAACTGAGTGAATTTTCTTGTAAATATTTTCTGTTTTTGTCAAAACAAAGGAGTCGAATCCATGTAGAGAAGGGCCTTAGCCAAAGTCCAAGCACGACTCAATTAAAAAAGAAGTCCTGAATGTTGTTTCAAAGTCATAACAACACCATGATGGACTCTCAACCCACTTCATACTTTATCTCCTATCTCAGAGTAGTAATTCAGCATTAAAGTGCAAAATATATATTTTTTAAATGTCAAAAAATTGGTTTTGTTTGACCTACTTAAAAGTTTTATTACATTTTGTCCATTTAATCCAGCCTTAACCACACATAGTGTTACAATGCTGGATGCTCACACTAAACGTGGGCAAAGTTTCAGATCAGGAGGATGAGTCTGCAGAGGGCGCTAAACGCCTTGTTTTGTTAATCACCAAGAATTTCAAGAGACGGCTTCACGCCTCTACGGAAGCTGCTAATACCTCTCACATAGACTCTCTTCAGCACTGGAGAGCAGCCCTCCCCTGGCAGCCCTGCAGCATTCTGCCACCCTAAAGGCTTCCAGAGAGCTGGCCAATCAGAAGCAAGTCGACACGTGGGGAGGAGGGTCTTAAAGAGACAGTGAGGGTTTTTACTGATGCCAGTATCAGATAAATAAGATCATGTAAAGCTGCTCTTAAGGTTTCACAGACTGACGACATGAAAGGTGAACATGAGGAGGAGATGAGAGTTTCACTCCATCCATCACTTACACAGACATACGCTCAGTGTTGTCAGCTAAGGCCCTGGACGACGTTACATCACTGCACCACCACTTATAAACACCATGACATCACTGTGACATCACTTTGGCATCACAACATTTAAAACACTAAAACACCGTCGAACCATCAGCATCATGACTCACCGATGCGTCTCCTCCTGGCTGCAGAAAAAGCAAAGGTCAACAACACACACTCCTACAGTTTGATGATACTCTGCACTGTGTGTGTGTGTGTGTGTGTGTGTGTGTGTGTGTGTGTGTGTGTGTTTGTTTGCTTTACCTATCTCCTCCAGGTCAGCGGTCATGGACTTGGATCGGAGTGTCAGCGAGGTGCTGGGGGCTCGTTTTGGAGGGGGCGGGGCTACAAGGCAAGACAAGAGCCAATCAGATAACGGGTTCAAAGTAAGCAGAGACACAAATCCTGCTCTGTACGACACTGACTCTCTCTTAATATTGATTTTTATAATTCAGTGGTAAATTAAGACGAATAAATACTATTATAAAATAGAAAATAAAATTTCACCCACAAAGTGGGCGGAGTCCTATATATTTCTGCGACCAATATTCCATTGTAATTTGTTGTCACACACACGGTCATGACAGTAAATGCAGCAATCATCCACTGCACGCCACCTTACGACATTGTAAATGTTCATGATGGTGCTTGGATACACAGCGAGGCAGGCCAGGCTCGCAGCTCCATAAATTCGTACCTTTCTTTCTGACCAGGTTGGTTTCTGATTTTCTGGAAACGGAGACGACCTTCATCAACAGACGACTTCCTCCCTGACGGATCAGGGAGACGACCTGCCGGTGACCCACCTTTACCACGTCAGCACCGTTCACCTGCAGAGAGAGAGAGAGAGAGAGAGAGAGAGAGAGAGAGAGAGAGAGAGAGAGAGAGAGAGAGAGAGAGAGAACCTTTTAATCAGTTTAAAGGCTTAAATATGACCATCTGAATGTTAATGTAGCATCAAATCTAATGTTCCCGATGTAAATACATTTTGGAGTTGTGACTTCTTAATAAAAGAGTGAAGTCCAACTACCTCTGGGTTTGTTGTTCTCAGCTCTGTGTTCACATTGACAGGACGGCACTTCTTCAGCTTGTTTGTTTCGCTCAGAGACTCAGACGTTTCATACATGATTTTTTTTTTAGTTAACCCCTCCCCCTCTAACCGTAAGCCCCGTCACCTCATGAGGGAAGAGAGACGGCCCCGCCCACTTAGAGACGCTTTGTCAAGGTGCATTAAAACTGAGCGATTGTCACAAGAGAATGCCAGAAGGAGAACCAACAGACTTTCCAAATTTAAGAAGAAGACTTCTATGGCCTAAAAAATACCCAAAGATAACAACTATGAGATTTAAAGTCCAACAATGAGGGGGCGGGGGAGGAGTGGAGACAGGAGGGGAAGGATCTGCTCTGAAAGCCACACAGTGCACCTTTTAAACGACCCATACCTCCGCTGTAATGATGTGTCACAACAGAGTGTGGATTTTACCTCTATGAGGAAGTCTCCAGTCCGTAGCCCCGCCCTCCAGGCCACGCCCCCCTGGTCCACTGACTCCAGGTACTGCAGGGCAGGAAAAGCAGGTGTGGGGGCAAACTCCTCAATGGGGGTCTCAGCTGAAAAAAGGATCAAAGTTAACATTCCTGCTGTTCAAACTGGATTTAAAACAGGTGAGGTATTAAATCACAGGTTGCTCAAACTAGACCACCGACACAGGTGATACAACGCTTTGTTTGAGAGTTTTGTTTGTATTTTCTTCCTCTTATCCGAGGTCAGGTCGCTGTGGCAGCAGGCCCAGTATTTCATGTTTATTTGAGAACATTTGGAGCAAGTAAACCGTTGCCACACACTACAGCAATAACAGCCTAAGCTAATTTGTAATGGCCGTCCCTTGAAGTCAACCAGGACGTCCCTCTTCCCAGCAGCATTTTCCAGCTCCTCCTGGAGGATTCTGATGCGCTCCCAGATAAGACGGGATATATAATCCCTCAAGCGAGCTCTGGGTCTACCTGGGGTCTCCTCCCAGTTGGACGAGCCTGGAAAACCTCTAGAGGGAGGTGTCCGGGTGGATACTTATCAGATGCCTGAACCACCTTAACTGGCTCCTTTCGATGTGAAGGAGCAGCAGCTTTTCGTCAAAGGGTCAAACGTCTACATGGCCTATTCTCCATGGCGACAGCTCTTGAGGCTCATGGGAGTTGTAGTAATTAGAGCTATTCCCAAAAAACGTATTTTTGAACCCACAGGGTCATCGGATTTAACAGTGCACTGCTGTGTTTCTGTGTGTAAGAAATATTTCTAAAAAGAAGCAGATCCTCCTCCCACACGTTTACTCCTCAACTCCTACAGTAAGAAAACTTCAGAGAGAGAGTCTGCTCCTGGTTTTTAAAATAACAAGCTGCCCGTTGGTGCTCGGAAAATCTTTTCGGGGAAAGAGTGAGACTCTGAGGATTCACATGAAACGGCACAGCGAGGAGTTTTAAAGCTTTCTGCTCTCCCTCTAAAGACTTCACTCAGTCTTAAATATCTTTCCTTTTTCTCAACTCAAGTCCTTCAAACACCCACCACTACTGCCTCCGTCCAGCCCTCCATCCATCTACCCATCCCTCCATCCATCCATCCATCCATCCATCCTTCCATCTATCCATCCATCTATCCATCCATCCATCCATCCATCCATCCTTCCATCCATCCATCCATCTATCCATCCATCCATCCATCTATCCATCCATCTATCCATCTATCTATCCATCCCTCCATCCATCTACCCATGCATCCCTTGATCCATCCTTCCTTTCTACCTTTAGCTCCTCTGAGGACGAAGCCGAATCCCTCGCTTTCTCTCTTCTGCAGCACGGCCGTCTTCTCCTCAATCACGTAGTCACTAAGAAAATAAAGAAACGCACATTTATCATGATAAATGGTAAACAGACTTGAGCTTGTTTGTTTCTTTTCTCATCTTCAGACTACTCAAAGCTCTTTCACACCGCAGGTCACACCTACACATTCACTCACTGATGGTAGAGGCTGCTGAGTAAAGAGACCATCAGTATTAACTCATCCATTCATACACATTCACTCACTGATGGTAGAGGCTGCTGAGTAAAGAGTCCATCAGTATTAACTCATCCATTCATACACATTCACTCACTGATGGTAGAGGCTGCTGAGTAAAGAGACCATCAGTATTAACTCATCCATTCATACACATTCACTCACTGATGGTAGAGGCTGCTGAGTAAAGAGTCCATCAGTATTAACTCATCCATTCATACACATTCACACACTGATGGTAGAGGCTGCTGAGTAAAGAGTCCATCAGTATTAACTCATCCATTCATACACATTCACTCACTGATGGTAGAGGCTGCTGAGTAAAGAGTCCATCAGTATTAACGCCGCAATCGAAGCAGCGGGTGCAACTTGAGGTGAAGTGTCAGCAGTCACACGGACATGTGGCTGCAGGAACTGGGGAACGAACCCCGAACTTCACATCATATAATTAGGATGCTTCCTTCACATCTCATACGCTGATGCTTCTGTTGGACTGTGCAGGGTTCTTTAATATTTTTGTGTTGGGTATTTAAGCAGGCAACTAAAGTGTAGAAGCAGAACATTATCTTTAAGAGATGTAGCAGCAATGTAAGGAACCTGCAGGAGGTGTAATGACGGCGTTTTACCTGTAGGAGGTGTAGTTGTCATATGATCCTACAGTATAATGTCTGAACAGTCTCTTGGTGCGGTCCTCCCTCGTTTCTGGAACATGATGGGTTTACAGTTTATCACATAGAAGTATGATTCTAGGAATACATTATAAAATCTGACACGTTTCTCTTATTACATTTAGACCCAGTCTGCATGCATATACTGTATATTGGTGATCTTCTTAAACGGTAGATTTGTGATTATTCACCGAGTCGGGGGTCGTATTGTCTCATCTGGACTTCTTCAACACAGTCGGCAGGAAACCATCCAGTTCTTCCTTTAACAGTTCCCTCCCAGTATCCTCCTTCCCCGATCGACAGGACTGTAGATCCACGACACACAGAGTCAGAGTGTACGTTTTTATTACATACACATCATGGTTTTTATTATTTATTATGACCACAGTCAGACCTTTGACTCTCTCTCCGCGGTGCAGCTGGATCTCTCCCACCCCCTGCGGGACGTGCGAACGGGTGGCAATGAAGGTGCGTCCGGGTACAGCGCTGTACAGCCTCCTCTTCCGCATCTGGGGGGTGACGGGAGGCGAGGAGGGGGGGCTGGTCTCCACATGGCCGCCACCGCTTGGGCTGCAGAGAGACAGGTCAGAGGTGCAGGTACGTTTGAGAGACTGACAGGTGAGACAGCTTTAAAGGCGCTCCAGTCAAATGTGCCAACAGACAGTCGGTCTAATTCTCTGTTTCTATGATTCGTAAAACTAGAACGCTGTTGTCAACCGTCTGCAACAACAGTGTCATCAATATTAACAGTTCTGCAACAATGACCAACATCACACACAGAAGTTGCCAACTTTAACTTGACTGTTGCCACATACAACAATTCTGGTGTAACATTTTTATACATTTCTTTATATTCTTATATAAAGATGTACTGTTGCCCACTATACTCTGACTGTTGCCAACTACAGTCAAACTGTTGCCCACTATAGTCTGACTGTTGCCAACTACAGTCAAACTGTTGCCCACTATACTCTGACTGTTGCCAACTACAGTCAAACTGTTGCCCATCATAGTCTGATTGTTGCCAACTACAGTCAAACTGTTGCCCACTATACTCTGACTGTTGCCAACTACAGTCAAACTGTTGCCCACTATACTCTGACTGTTGCCAACTACAGTCAAACTGTTGCCCATCATAGTCTGATTGTTGCCAACTACAGTCAAACTGTTGCCCATCATAGTCTGATTGTTGCCAACTACAGTCAAACTGTTGCCCACTATACTCTGACTGTTGCCAACTACAGTCAAACTGTTGCCCATCATAGTCTGACTGTTGCCAACTACAGTCAAACTGTTGCCCATCATACTCTGACTGTTGCCAACTACAGTCAAACTGTTGCCAACTATACTCTGACTGTATGTACTGGATGTTTTAGTGGGTTTTCTGTACCTGAGGCGACGTGTGTGTCGTCTTAGCGAATGTGTGTGCGTGTCATGATGCGTTTCCAGGCTTTGGAGGGAGGGGCCAGGAGACGAGGCGGGGCTTTCCAGAGCATTATCGCTAGCAGAGCGAATCAGAGAGCGTGGAGAAGACAAACCGTTTCCAGCCGTCGTCCTGGTTACGCCGGCTCGGCGGCGCTTTGTGTAGGATGGAGTTTCTCTAAAGGGAACTACTTGGGCACATAAAAACACACACACACAAAGAGAGATTCAATCTAACCAGTTACTGTAATCTGAGCACTCACACACACACACACACACACACACACACACAGAAACACACACACACACACACACACACACACACACACACACACACACACACACACACACACACACACACACACACACACACAGAAACACACATACACACACTCACACACACACACACACACACACACACACACACACACACACACACACACACACACACACACACACACACACACACACACACACACACACACACACACACACACACACACACACACACACAGAAACACACACACACACACACAAACAGAAACACACACACACACACACTCACACACACACACACTCTTCCTAAATGTGTTTACACTCCGAGCCAACTCACCAACGTCAGACGTTTTGTGGATCTTAATGATTTCTGCCAGATCAAAGTTCCCAGAGATGATCGCCACCTACACACACACACACACACAGACACACACACACACACACACACACACACACACACACACACACACACACACAGCGCTCATGTATTATCACACCACCAGCAGAGGGATCAGACATTCAGCTGTTATGTATATCCATTCAAAGCATGAGGCTGGCTTTGTGTTGTACTTTTCTTATTGTATAAGTCTGGCTCTCGGTGACGTCCTGTCTGACGCTTCAGTACAAAGCCCATTCATTCCTACTAAAACCGTGACACACACACAACACAAAGATATATAGATTTTAGGTTTTAAAAAGGAATCAGTGTTATCCTAAACACATGTCCTGTAGGACGCCAGCTTCAATTAAATAAATCAGAGATAATAAAGCATCAGGGCCGATCACTCAGAGACGTGTCACGAGGAATCATTGCTAGCAGAACTATTGTTTTCCTCTGGTACAGCGTGCATGCTGGGCGCTTTTCTCTGCTGCTGTCATTTGCCATTTCTAGCATTTTTTTGGGGCGCATAAAAATGAACAATTTTCAACTTTTCAGCTCAAGACGCCGAGTCTCAGCAAGTAGGAGGCTTTACCTCCTCTTTTGATGACTTGTTCCCCCCTCCTCGTCTAGGAGCGAAGCAACAGCGAGAGCTCTACGTCAATCGAATCAATTTTTCCCATTTATTATATTTGGTTGCCTGTATGTGCACGCAGCCCCGCTCCACAGGCGCTCCGGGCAGTATTTCCCCCAGATCTACACTCATCGATCCGGTACGTATCATAAATGTTCGAGATGATCGGCTCGTTTGTCGTCACTGGCATCAGGGTTTTCTCCCCTTACGTCCCTTCTTCTCTGCAGGTCGTTCTCAGGCGTTTTTGGAGCATCTGTGCCTATGGCGACACGTCTCTGAGTGATCAGGTCCTAAGTCTGGTTGTTTGTTTTTGATTTATGCGTTTCCTTTTACCTGAAAGGCAGTCTGGTTGTTGTAGTTTTTGATGTCTTTATTTGCTCCTCTGAACAGCAGCACTCTGGCACAGCTGTCCTGCAGAAAACCGCAGCAATCATAACTTCACTTTTTTTTTGTTTTCTTTAACAGAACAGAGGTGAAAGTTTAATTTAAACTCTTATAGAGATGTTAATCTGTGTGTCTGTCGTGTGTTACCTGGTTGTACAGAGCACAGAGATGCAGTGCCGTGTTCCCCGATGCATTCTGGGAAGTCATGTCGGCTCCGTAGAACAGCAGGTGCTCCAAGTGCTGCACGTTACCAAAGCGACATGCCTGAAATCACACACACACACACACACACACACACACACACACACACACACACACACACACACACACACACACACACATAATCATAATTGTTTAGGAAAAGTAATTAACTGAGTGTATGTGTGAGCATGTTTGTGTGTGTGTGTGTGTGTGTGTGTGTGTGTGTGTGTGTGTGCGTGCGTGCGTGCGTGCGTGCGTGTGTCACCTGGTGGATTTCCTGCCAGCCGTTCTCATCTGTCATCCCTGTAACCATGACAACAAGAGTGCCTTCAGTCAAGTGTTTTTTCTCACAAAAGACACAAACCAACAGCAACAAATAACAAAAGTGTTCGCACACTCAAGTTAGATGGTCAATTGTGATGCCATCATCCGCACACACACACACACACACACACACACACACACACACACACACACACACACACACACACACACACACACACACAATCATGCAGGTGTGGGCGTATTGAAACAATAGCAGCTGATTGGCCCCCTGTGACCCCCCCACCGATGGTTGCGTGGTCCTGCAGCAGCAGCTCGCAGCAGTAGGGGGCGCCGCCCACCATGGCAGAGTGATAGAGCGGAGTGAGACCTCTGCTGTCTTTGTAGTCCGGAGACGCTCCGAGGTCCAGCATAGTCTGAAAACCAGGACGAGACAGGAAACAGGTTCAGAGCCTTTGCATTTAAAGCAAACGGTGGTATACTGTTCAGTTAATAAAGTTTGTGGAGTTCTGGTTTGATTGAAAGGCTCCTCATATAAAGTTCACCAGGCGCGTCACCAGTGGAGGTGGGCAGAGAGACTCGTGGGCTGTCGCGAGTCACGCTGCCCCCGTAGGCCGAGAGCTCAACTACCGTACTGTAGCTAGTAGGAGTGCAAACTCCACAGAGAAAAAACAGACGGTACTAGAAGAGAGAACAGACGCTGCACGTTGTACACTTTGCTGAGCACAATAGAAATCATAACGCAGGTAGACGGTTTAAACCTTTTATCTCTGTGGGAGACCTCCAAACATAGACTGCGTCTTATATTCTGGATCTCATGGTACTTGAGTACAGCCCTGGGTAAACTTGCTTTAAATACGCATACGCACACGAATGATATCAGCCTTGCGTATCCTGCCGTGGTTTGGAGAATTGGTTGTACACATCCTACAGCAGTGTAGAGTTGTACGGTGATGAGACCGGGTGTGACAACAACAGAGATACCAGAGAGCCGCTACAACAATGGCGGAAAGTTTGGAAGAAAGTCAAGTGTCACCATGTTTGTTTACATTACATCATGCGGCGTGGTCAGACACAGCTCAGACTGGTTGGTGGTGGTGGTAAAGATTGGTGGTGGCATATCCAGAATCTCTGCTTGTGTGTTTTACGCGGTCTGATTGATGTGGTGCTCCCTCTAGAGGAATCCTCCAGTAACACGCGTTGTTCAAAGGCAAGTATGTGAACATTAACGTTCTCAACGTAGCCGGTCTACGCGTACGCGAGGTTCAAAAGCGAGTATTCTTGAGCCTTGAGTGTTCATAGACTTTGTGCACTGCTGTCTTTTCTCCCTGACAGTGACATTTGGACCGTTACAGAGAAAAGAGCTGCAGCACAGAGTCGTGTTTTTCCTCACAGTGAGGGAGGTGCTGTTCCTGCAGAGGACGGCCCGGTGCAGAGCCGTGATGCCATCTCTGGTCCTGAAGTCCAGGTGAGCTCCTCCACTGCGGAGGACTTTAATCAAATCACAGCTCTCCTCCAGCTGGACGGCGAGAGTCAGAGGACACTCTGAGACACAAACAAACCGACACACCGAGGTTATTACTGTTCCAAAATAAGAACACATCACAGGATAGACAATAAACATGTGGGTACGGAGGACACAGAGGTCATGTCGTTAGACATTCGTCAGGGGAAGGGGGAGGTTTTGATAAGCTGAAGAGCACAATTATAATACCACCTTACATAATGGC
The DNA here is from genome assembly GCA_020745685.1 of Tautogolabrus adspersus. Classification (NCBI taxonomy): domain Eukaryota; kingdom Metazoa; phylum Chordata; class Actinopteri; order Labriformes; family Labridae; genus Tautogolabrus; species Tautogolabrus adspersus. Next base: position 21,274,821 of record CM036555.1, read on the forward strand.
TTTTTAATGTTATTTTTTGACATTTGACTCAAAAAATATAAATTCTACAGCTTTAAAACAACATTCAAATCATGAATAGCATGTTTTAAACTCATTCAACTTTTGAATAAGTCTGTCAAAGTTTGATTAAAGGTCACATATTCTGTAAAATCCTCTTCCCCATGTTTCTCTAACTCTAACATGTGTCTCTAGTCTGTCTACAAACCCCCCAATGATGAGAAAAGTCCATCCTCTCCGTCTTTTGCCTGCTCCACTTTTCAGAAAATGTGTGCTCAAACAGGCCGTTTGGAGATTTTCCCTTCATGACATCACAAAGGGCAGTAACCCCTCCCCCAGGTGGGTGACACTCCCACAGCTAGGTGTTTGTTCTGCCCTCTGAGTCTGCCTTCTCACCGTAAACAATAGGGCATGGAGCGAGAAAGCCCGAGCCACCCAAGCCCTTCCAGAGAGGGGCGTGGTCAGACACAGCTCATTTACATTTAAAGCTACAGACACAGAAACAGCCTGTTCTGAGCAGGGCTGAAATAGAGGGGTTTATAGGCATGATCAAATACAGGATCAGAGTGGATTTAGAACAAGACACTTCACACACATGTTTAGAGGAGCTCTGAGACTTATTTACACTGAAGAGGAGGAGGAGATGTGACCTTTAATTCTGACACTAGCTGTGTGTTTTGTGTGTATTCGTGCTCACCCCCAGTGTCAGAGTCATGGAAGTTGGGGTCCAGACCTTTCTCCAACCATTTTGAAACCTTCTCCACGTTCTTCTGATGAACATGTTCCATGAAGCGCTTCAGGTTGGCCTGAATAACACAAAGAGCACAAATCCTTCAACAAAATATCTAAAACATGGAGTCAGTGAGGGCAGAGCAGAGTTTGATTCAAAGAGTGAAGAGTGGGCGTACATGTTCATGATTAAACACTTTAAAAAGGCATCCAGACACAAAATCTGTGTCTATAGCTGCATTTAGTGTGATTCTTTTAAGTGTGTGTGTGTACCTTGGTGTGTAGCTTGGCCAGCTGTTTATCGTCCACGTAGCTCTGCGTGTAAACTCTCCGCTTGTAACGAAACTGTAAAATGAAAGGTGAAACGTCAGTGATAGTTTGAGTTCAGACGAAAGATGCTTACACAGATATTTGAGTTATCAGACGTTAGTTTTAGTTTTTATACTTTTTTCACGCTGGAAGAAGAAACAGGAAAACAACGACTATAAAAACATGTTTTTCCTTAAAGTACCGAGAGATGAAAGAACACTGAGTTGGTCTTTTCATGGATTAGTTTGACAGATAAAGAGAAAAACATCTGATTCATCCCCTGATGTAATAAACTGTTTATACTCTACCTCCAGGTATGGGATGGGCGTGATGGGAGGAAGGGGATACTCCTTCAGCAGCCGCTCCTCGTCCAGAAACTTTCCGGCTCGGCCGTTGAACGCCGGCTGGAAGAGACCATAGTTCAAAACATCCGACAGAGACTGAGTCAACGTCACCAGAACCCTCTGCTTACTGGTCCAAACTGGTAACTCTGGGTCCAACCGCAAACACTTCTGAGAGGGCCAGAGACAGACATCCAGAGAAAGAGACAGACACAGACAGACACACACACAGGTTTGTCCTGCTGATTCGTTCTTTTTGTTGTTGTTTTTTTATCCTCTCCTGATATAGAAACACAGCTTACACCTATATTTCTGTCAAATCTGTAGATATATTTGTGTTTTTACCGTCTGCTGCAGGTCTGGGATGCCAATGCGGACGACAACGCTGTTTCCGGAGGGCGTGTCATCTCCGTCGTCATCCCTGGTGACAGAAGAGCCAATGGGGTTGCCGTTTGTAACCGCCTGTTGGCGCGGGCGATCATGTTTGGTGTCAGCAGCCGGACTCAAAGGCATGTGGCTGAAACACACACAAATACAAAAATATGGATCGTGGACATCCTGAGTGAGAGCATAGCGCCCCCTGTAGTTTAGAGAGCTTATTGAACAACGAGCCAAAATGGCCGTCTCTGCCCCGGGCGCTTTTATTGTGAAATGATCCTAAACCTATATGAAGATACTTCCTCAGAGTGAAGACAGAGACGAGATGTGAAAAAATGATTCTATTATTTGTAGATTTTCAGTCCAGACACGTTTCTAAGTCATCACAGCCTCTTAAAGGTCCAATCAGTGAGATGTGTAGAGAGTGAGATGATAAAGTGAGCTTAGAAGTGATTGTACCCGACCTAAAAAGCCTCTGCATGTTTCTAATAAGCTCCACGAGCAGAAACGTGCTCAAACTAGGATCAATATTGGAGATGCTTTTGAAAAATGGAGAGAGGTTAGAACGCAGAAAGGTTTACAGACCGATGCAGAGCTGGATAAACACTGAAGCTTCAGTGTCCACCACATGATGACCTGCGTGAGCATCCACTCTAGAGAGGAGGGGGGGGGGGGGGAGACAGCTCTCTGTAATGAATTTGGACTGCAGTACCCATTTTAAACACTAGGTGGCACAGTTACATATTGCTCCTCTTTGTAAAAGCTGATGTTTTTTAAATAACGTTCACTGAAGTATTAACAGAATAATAGATGAACAGTTAACAAAGTTAAAGTTTTGATTGCGCCCCCCTCTGGTAACAACAAAGTCTCTCAGAGTGGTGAGCATAAAGGTCGCCCTTTTAGTTGTTTTGATTTTGCAAAGGTGCACATCCTTAAACAGGTAACTCTCTTAGAGACGGTGAATTTTTAATGAAATAAAGAGGTATCCCTGCATTATTAGAAACAGTTAGAGCGGGGTAAGACTCTGTTAGAGACACACAGATGAATTAGCATGAATCTGACAGCCTCCCACAGACTCTTCTCACTGCAGACATTTTGCATTTTCAAAGGTGCAAGTAATAACAGCGATGATGGCTGCTTTCCATTAAGGTGTCCCACTGCATAACAAAAAGTAACACTGACATTAATTTCATTAATTACACTTGTGATTTTCCAGGAACACTGTGACAAAGGTTTACTGACGACTCGATGTCTCTCCAAACCAGACTCATCGTCCAAACTGATGTGTCTGCAGCTCGCTCTGGTCTCTCGAGTATTTGTCTGAATATTATTCAGACTGTCTGCTGACTTTGACCTCCACCTTCTCGCACGCTAATAATGGCCTGAGGATGTTACATCACATCCTGTTTTTCCACCCTGTGCAGAATGTGCTCACACAAACACACAGACACTCACACATAACACGGAGAAGTGTCTGACTGTTCTGGAGAAAAGTTGAACCTCCAGTTAGACAACAAGTTTCAGACTTTAAAGGAGCAATAACTATTACACCTAGTGTTTAAAATGGGTACTGCAGTCCAGATCCAAAACATTACAGAGAGCTGTCCCCCCCCCCCCTCCTCTCTAGAGTGGATGCTCACGCAGGTCACCATGTGGTGGACTCTGAAGCTTCAGTGTTTATCCAGCTCTGCATCGGTCTGTAAACCTTTCTGCGTTCTAACCTCTCTCCATTTTTCAAAAGCATCTCCAATATTGATCCTAGTTTGAGCACGTTTCTGCTCGTGGAGCTTATTAGAAACATGCAGAGGCTTTTTAGGTCGGGTACAATCACTTCTATCTGAACCAGTTCTCTTGCCCGCTTCCATCGCTGCAACACCTGTTGGTTTGACCTGATAACTGGTCCTCCACACGGGCCGTTTTGGACCACCCTCGGTTAGCCAGATATGAGAGTGTCTTCAGTGTCCTGGACATGGCAACCTGTGTGAGCATCGACTCTAGGGAGGGGGGAGACAGCTCTCTTCAATGTTTTGAATTTGGACTGCAGTACACATTTTAAACACCAGGTGTCAGAGTTGCATATTGCCCCTTTAACGCTCCTCTGGGGAGCACACACAGTTTGTTTTGATTCTTGCGCCCCCTGTGGGCAAAGTCGTGCCTCTTGTCACTTGGAAGATCTCGTGCTGTACAGGATCAATCATGGGGATATTTTCTGTTTTTTTAAAGCTAATCTGACACCTACCCTGCAGCAGCTGTTTCTAGGATTTCAAAAAGTTTGGACTGAATTGATCCCGATGCATTCTTCTTTTTTGAAACACGATTAATCTCATGCTATTTTGTCCCTTCAGGCTCTCCGTAGATAGTGGTCCTCAGTGTCTCCCTGTAGATAGTGGTCCTCAGTGTCTCCCTGTAGATAGTGGTCCTCAGTGTCTCCCTGTAGATAGTGGTCCTCAGTGTCTCCCTGTAGATAGTGGTCCTCAGTGTCTCCCCGTAGATAGTGGTCCTCAGTGTCTCCCCGTAGATAGTGGTCCTCAGTGTCTCCCCGTAGATAGTGGTCCTCAGTGTCTCCCCGTAGATAGTGGTCCTCAGTGTCTCCCTGTAGATAGTGGTCCTCAGTGTCTCCCTGTAGATAGTGGTCCTCAGTGTCTCCCTGTAGATAGTGGTCCTCAGTGTCTCCCTGTAGATAGTGGTCCTCAGTGTCTCCCTGTAGATAGTGGTCCTCAGTGTCTCCCTGTAGATAGTGGTCCTCAGTGTCTACCTGTAGATAGTGGTCCTCAGTGTCTCCCTGTAGATAGTGGTCCTCAGTGTCTCCCTGTAGATAGTGGTCCTCAGTGTCTACCTGTAGATAGTGGTCCTCAGTGTCTCCCTGTAGATAATGGTCCTCAGTGTCTCCCTGTAGATAGTGGTCCTCAGTGTCTCCCTGTAGATAGTGGTCCTCAGTGTCTCCCTGTAGATAGTGGTCCTCAGTGTCTCCCTGTAGTCTCAGTGATGTAAAAGAAGGACACTGCTGCATCTTTGAATGTCTCATTTCACTTTAACAAACTCTCAGACAGCTCAGCTGACGAGTCCAAAGTCATATCCACCTGATGACATCACACATTGACCTTTGTTGACCTTGAAGTCATGAAAACAGTTCATTTTCTCTGCAGACCTCACACATGTTGGCTCCTCTAATACTCCGAGCACAGCCTCTGCGTCTTGTGTGACTGCTGTGTGGTTGGTTGTTATTTTCTATTCAGTGCAAGACGTTAATATTAATACTCATTAATTCATCATTTTGTATTTATCATCATTTGAACTAATTAGCACTTGATTACCAGCCGTGCTAACAGAGCAGAACGGGACTGAAGTCAGAACTTAAGGACCGCTTCAATCACAGCTGAAGATAAAAGAGCGAGCGAGGGAGAGAGAGAGAGAGAGAGAGGAGGATGAGTTGTGAGTTGTCATAGAAACTGGAATAGCAGGGAATCCTGTGCTAACCTCCCAGTGTCACTCTGTGTGTGTGTGTGTGTGTGTGTGTGTGTGTGTGTGTGTGTGTGTGTGTGTGTGTGTGTGTGTGTGTGTGTGTGTGTGTTAAAAAAAGCCCCCCCTGATCTACATGCTCGCTGTTACCATGGGAACGTGGTTGAACAATTTTCGCAGTTCCCCATTTAAAAAACTAACAACCTACCTGCTGACTCTCTCTCTCTCTCTCTCTCTCTCTCTCTCTCTCTCTCTGTCCTGTCATCCTCGCTCGGCCTTCTCACACCAGCAGAAAGCTGCCGTCCTAACTCGCTCAAACACTTTCAGGGACACTTTTCATGCATTTATCGATAAATCTGCCATTGTTTGGTATCGATTTCCGATATCAAGATCAGCATGGATGGGTTGTTGGAGGCAGATGGGCTCCAGCTTGAGTTCAGACACAGTTCAGATGTGGAGCATCTTGAATGTTTGGAGAGGGATTTCTCTGCAGAGCCGAGCTGCTCCGCACGGACACATGCATGTTTCCAGACGTCTATTTGACTCCTCTACACACCTGTCAGCCTCACATTTAACCGGTCTATATTCTGGTACTGTGTGTATTTTGGATTTGCACTCTTTCCCAAAAGTAGAGAATTTAATTCTTTCTGTAATCGTTAAAAATAATTTCAGCGTTCCCCTGAAAGGACGAATGCTTTTAGAAACTATTTATAGAAACCACCAGAGACAGTTCACTTCAAAGTGAGTAATTCTGATTCATTATTAACACTCTTTGAGTCAGGGCAAAGCAGGTCAGCTGAAGTGAAACTGGTCTTTAAAGGAGATCTATTCTGCTGATCCATATTTAAATACTTACATATAAAGTTAAGATGTTGGAAGTCCAAACTAAACCTCAGCAACGTTCTTTCACACTAAAGATGCACAGTTGTTGGTGCAATCCCCGGATGGGTTTCCTGCAGCTCTGACAATTCTAATATTAATGGGGAACAGCCCAGGAAGTAGGGGAGGAGTCAGGGCGGGGCTACCTGTGAGTGACATTTCTTGGGTACGTTTTGTTTGTCTGAAATAAGAAGGAGCAATATGTAACTCTGACACCTAGTGTTTAAAATGGGTACTGCAGTCCAAATTCTAAACATTACAGAGAGCTGTCTCCCCCCCCCCCCCCCCTCCTCTCTAGAGTGGATGCTCACGCAGGTCACCATGTGGTGGACACTGAAGCTTCAGTGTTTATCCAGCTCTGCATCAGTCTGTCAGTCACTATATATCTTACTGATCTTTAAATCCTGCAGTAATACTGCCAAAGAAATAAAGACAACCTTGTACGATAATATCTTTAGAATATAAACGACACATCAAAGTGTCCCTCTTTAGATCCATTTCTTGCAGACGCTCTGTTTTGTTCGTAGATGTGTTTCATTGTGTGAGTCTGGCTCTCCTTTTGTTGCATTTTCTGCTGAGCACTATACTCTCAAACCTCTAAAGTCGGAGTGTCCTTGAAGGCACCAACAGGGACAGTTTGGACACAGTCCCTGTTCTCTGCTGCATTTCGCCCTGGATGATAATTTAATTTGGCCAAAGAAGTCGATATCTGAAACACATTTTAAGTCTTTGGGATTTGATTTTCACAGCGTGCTGAAATGAATTGAAAACACAGACTGTTACCGAGCAGAGCTGGCAGGACACAGAGAAGCATCTCGCTGAAATGAATCACTTCCTCTCATTCAGTCGAGTAAAAGGCCGGTAATTGCAGCAATATTTAACGTGAACGCGTCTGCCTGTGGAGGAATCCTCGGCACACTGGACGACGTGTCGATCTTTGAAATGTTAGAGGACCAGAGGAACAGAAATTACAGACTCATTCACTCCTTTTTTCCATCACGACTCGCTGCTATTCAGGGTCAAAGCACTCTGCTGAGTATCCCATCATGCACTGGGAGGAGGTGCTGGAGACTTCAATTACAAGCGCTCACTTTAACACCTGTGCTACTAGAATACCGAGGGAGCTGGTTTGAAATGTTACATCCCTGCTCTTGTTTTGCTTCTACAGTATTTCCTTCATGTTGAGTCACACGGCGCCTCATTAAAGCTCAACTCCCACACACACATCTCCCCTCACATTATAGCTGCTCAAAATCAGCATATTCCAACAAATACGACCACATACATGGCATGTTCCGACCCTCTAATAAGACCTACAGGAGCATTTTCTTAGAATGGCATCCCCAGCAGTGGACGCACATCCTAAAACAGTATCATGTTTGTTCCAGACGGACTTCTATGAACAGATATCTGCAGAGGAACGAAGAAACTGGAGGCCAAAGACAAAACTTACGAGGAAGCAGAGGTGGGACAAAGTCATTGTTTTGCAAGTCACAAGAAAGTCTCAAGTCTTTGGTCTAAAGTCCTGAGTCAAGTCCAAAGTCCAGAACTTTGAGTTTCGAGTCCTGAACAAGTCATTAAGACTCTTCAACAAATAAAAAGCCATTTTAACAGAGTTAGGCCCCCCCGTGTCCACCTGGAGTTTTTTCCAGGCAAAAAAGCGCTGACTATGCGCTCTAGAGCACGTCCGTCCTGTCTCCATGACAACAGTCTGTTGACAACGGCCGCTGTATGACCGACACTGCTCCGTGACTTTTTACTGCATGTTTTATATTTGAGATCGTTTATTTCCTGATCAGACACGGAGCGAGGACGATGTGGGATCCCTAACCACTTCCTGTTTCTGTGCTGAACTTCATGTCCTAACCTTCCATCAACCAACAGGGCCTTACTTTATTTCAAAATAAAAGCACACAGCAAGTAAAGTACTCTCAGCTTAAGACAGCACAAACATTCAAAACTGTAACAGTTCTGATTATAACACTAAACTATTGAGCAGTATAAAAACTACAGAATTAGGAGGCTGACGGCCAAGTGGTTAGATCGCGCCCCATGTACGGGTCTATCAATCTGTAAGCGGGCGGCCCGGGTTTAAATCCGACCTGCAGCTTGTTAGATCCCGAGTTACCTGACAGGAGGTACTGGTGCCAGCCCTCGTCAAAGGGTCCGGTTACCATGGTTACCTGGTCAAGGCCAAATGGTAACAGTTTACGCTGGTGGCGAGGAGACACTCCTAGCTTCTAACTGCCCTCTTCCGGACGTTTCCCGCAGGTCATTCCTCGCTCTCTTTCTCTCTCTCTGGCTCTAACAGAAACTAACCATTAGGCGACCCTGTTATATGGGAGAGAGAGCGAAGGGAGTATTGATCTTCCTCATGACAGAGGTGTAAAGAGCCGTGTCTTTAGTTCTGACGTGACTCCGGTGTCACTCGGCTTCCTTTCATTTTCCTCCAGCTCTGTAACAAAGGCATTAAATGTTGTATCCTGACCCAACTAGCACGCTCTGTTTCTGTTATCAGTTCTTTGCTTGTGATCATGTTGTGTAACAGGAACAAAAGCTGTGAGCTGCTCTATCATCACGGTTCACTCCATTTGTTTTGACAGATCCAAAGAGTAAACACAGAGCTCGAACAGCCGATTAGCTGCTTATGTAATACTACTATAGTATCTACGCCTTCTGAAACAAAGCAGATTCAGTTTGAGATTTGGAGCCGCTACAAACGTCCAAAACACGGGACTCGGTTCTTTTCCTCCCTCTGCAATCAAACCTGAGTTCTTGGGGTTTCATTTTCAGCCGCCGATGGGTTTCTTTGCACTTCAGAAACACTTCAGATCCACCAATCAAAGGCTCTGAATCCTGCAATTTAACACTCTGAAGCGAAACCTCTCCTGCTCTGTCGACTGGGAACAAACAGTCCACGAACTCCTCGGGTCAACATCCTGATGAATGTAACGAGCAGGTTCAGCACTTCAAAAACCGCCCTCGTCGTCGGTTTAACAAGCCAACAAACACTGCAAAACTTGATTAATCACTCGAACAACCCCAAAGTTTTTGTGTGGGTTCCTTTGAATCTTCACCTGTTGTGAGGCTTTGAAATAAGACGCTCGTTTTTCTCAGAACAAGGGAAAAGACAGAGATTGAAAAACATTCATCCTCTCTTAAATGTGATGTTTTCATGCATCAGTGCGGGGAATAGAAGCTCATTCAATCAGAGCTTTTCACTGTTGTTTGATGGATTAACCTTCAAAACGAAAAGTAAAAAACAAAAGGCGAGCCAACTCTCTGACAACTGTTCAAACATAAATCTGTGATGCACTGTTGTCAAAGAGCCGGATGACACAGGAGTTTCTAACACTGTTTACAGCCGTTTAAAGGCAGAAATGAACAGCTCACCTATCACATCTGTTAGAGCACACTACGTTTTCCAATTGACCTTTCTGCACGGCTTAAACACGAGACTTCTACGTGGTCGACCAGTTGGGATTTTTCACGCTCTTTCACGCACCTATCAGGTACATTTTAACCACTAAAGACAGCTGCATCCCTCAGCACTGTTGACAACATCCATTCATCATTTCTCTTCAGGGTTTGGTTTCCTTTGCAGCATGCTGCGCGAAGTATTCCAGATGTCTCCCTCCAAGCTCCTCCCAGCTATCTTGAGACGTTCTCTAGTCGGAGGAGATGTATAATCCTTCGAGCGAGTTAAAGATCTACCTCAGGTTTTTCTCTGAAATGATTGTTCCAGGAAATGCTCCAACGGAAGGAACCAAAGAAGCGTCCTGATCGCTTATAAAAGCCCTAACACTGTCTTCCATCTAAGACAATGATGAGGTGATCCACTGTGAGCTCCTCATATGATACCAGACGATACGATGTGACACTGTACGATAGGATACAGTAAAGAACGGTACGAGGGAATCAAATAAATGAGGAATAGTGGATGTGTGTGCTGGTGCGTCGGGGGATCCTACCAGAGACAGAATTGATTGATTCAATGTGATGTTATGAATATATTGCTGTCAGAGAAGCCAGCACTTCAACATAGCATGTTTCCTTAATGTCTGATCATAGAGTAAGCTCACTTTATCATTTCACTCTCTACACCTCTCACTGATTGGACCTTTAAACACCAAGGCTTTGTCACTGCTCTCATTTCGCAGCTTATGCAGGCGTATGCTAAGAGCTGTTTTCTTCCTCCCTAAATCCGTCCTTCTGCATGGATCAGGGTTAACCTGACTTTTTGGATCAAAGGAGTCTCAATCTGACTCAAAGGTTTTAAAGAAGATATCCTGAAGGTTGGCTCCACATCAAAACCAAAACATGATTACATAATCCCATTTCAGAATCCCTTTTTTCTTCGTTTGGCGTTTCCAATCCTGATCTGATCAGTTTGCTTCTGAACAGCGAGACCACATAAACAGACCTTTCCCTTTTCCGTCCCTCCTTCCTTTCTTTATTGTTGCCTTCCCTCTTCTCATCCTTCCCTTCTTTCCTACTTCCTTTCATTCAATCTAAATGCCTTCTTCAAGCCCAGACACTTTCTGACAGTCCTACCTTCACACCTCAATAAGATAAACACTTGAGCTATGAGCAATCATACCATCATTTCTGTGGAAAATGCATCGTCCCTAGTTATCTTAATGCCTGTTAATTTGAATGGGTCCTTCAGGTAATACTCAGTGGGAGCAGAAGCAGCCTTTGTGTTGCTCACAGTGGTTGTTTGCCTCCACTCTTCTCTGCAGAGTGCTCCGTTATGTAACGTCTCCTCAGGTTCGTTTGCAGGTTTCCTCCTCGACTGATCTGAATCAGGATGTTCGCTGTGATTTTGGCTCCAGATCATTGTCTTGTGGAGGGGTGAAATTCTTGTTCAACTCGAGCAGCGGGAGGCTTCATCCTGAAATAACTCGGGGTCAACGTTTTCATCATTTCCCGTTTTTGTCCTGAGCAGAGCCGCTGTCCTCCCACACAGCCTGAACAATACAGAAACTACATTCTTCAACATAAGACTCAAATTAGACGGACTCAGTCTTCACGTGTTGAAGTAGCTTTAGGTGTATGAGTCTCTTACGTTTGAACAAGTTCAAATTCAACAATCTGAAGCCACCAAAGCCCAGATATCAAGAGATTTCATCACGGTTACTCAACAACATTAACATATTTAACAACCGGGTTCTTTACACCATGAAGGTTTTTGAAGTGTGCGTACTGTCGGGTTGATACCAGACTTTGAATCCTGGATATGATTCTAGTAAAAATATTGATATTTGTTTCTATACCAGTATGTCCTCCTTCTAACTTTAGATTCTGGTCCTGAATGGTCTGGATTTGTTTGGACCAGAGAAGGTAGGCGGTTTTAAGGCACCCCCACACGGCCGTTTTGGACGCCCCTCGGTTTGCCAGATATGAGAGCAGTTATCAGGTCAAACCAACAGGTGTTGCAGCGATGGAAGCGGGCAAGAGAACTGGTTCAGATAGAAGTGATTGTACCCAACCTAAAAAGCCTCTGCATGTTTCTAATAAGCTCCACGAGCAGAAACGTGCTCAAACTAGGATCAATATTGGAGATGCTTTTGAAAAATGGAGAGAGGTTAGAACGCAGAAAGGTTTACAGACCGATGCAGAGCTGGATAAACACTGAAGCTTCAGTGTCCACCACATGGTGACCTGCGTGAGCATCCACTCTAGAGAGGAGGGGGGGGGGGGGGGAGACAGATCTCTGTAATGTTTAGAATTTGGACTGCAGTACCCATTTTAAACACTAGGGGTCAGAGTTACATATCGCTCCGTTAACAGAGTTACATTTTTGATTAACTGTTCCCACCTCTGAAAGGCAATAATGTTGGAAACAGGGATGGAAAATAAATCACCGTCACCCATCACCCATGCCAATCTTTGTCCCAAATGTTTCATGTCTAGAGCTGATATTGTGTCGTTAAAGCCCAGATTTGAAAGCTTTCTCCTGGGCCTTCAACCACATCTTGTAGCCCTCTTCCTGAGTTTAATCAGTCGAATACAGCAAGCAATATGTGACCTACTGAATAAGAGTGTGAGGTGCTGTGGAACTCTCTGTTAAAGGTGGTAAATGGATATTAAAGTAAGGTTTTTATATGCATCATAAAAACTCCATCAGCCATTGAGGTTCTACCTCAAATTAGTTTCTGGACATGAAAATCATATTATTGGATTGTAATTTTTCTTGACGTTGGAGAAAATGATGGAAACCTCAGATATCTCGCCTCAGTCCTTTTGCATAATAGCAAAAGACAGAATGTTCCCTTATAGTGAGATGAGTGTCTGTGTTAGACAATGATCACAGTCTGGCTGCTGAACACACGAGGTGATCAGGAAGAAAAATCAGCTCCACGCCGTGAATGCAAATTCTGTGTGTCAGCGACAGATGAAGTGAGAGAAATCTCCTTCAGCAGGACGACCACAAAGAGAGAGAAATGAGAGAAACAGGAAGGTGTTGGATGGTGGATCTGAAATGCTTGAAGTCATTCAGTCAGATATCTTTACTTTCAAACGACACCAAAAAACATGTCATACCATCATCATGCAGCCCCTTGAATAAGTATTCAACATCTTTAACTTCTATGTGACCTTTTGTCCCAATCCTCAGGTACGGGATGTCAGCGTGGTACGGTACTCTCTCTGTTCCGTTAAAATCTAAGCTTGCTCGTCTGGTGTAGAGCGCCATGAAGGTGATGGGGAGGACTGAAAACCTCTCCCTAAAGTCAACATTTGAGCAGTCTGTTCTCAGACTGGCACAGAGAGAGTCGTCTGACCCGTCTCACCTCCTCCACTCGGAGTATGAGCTTCTACCTTCTGGCAGACGAGACGATGTAAACCGAACCGCTTTAAAACATCTTCAAAAAGATTCTAGTGGAACAGCTGAATGTTTGGCAGCACTTTGTGACCAAGACAAATTTCCCCAAGGGGACAATAAAGTGTATCATATCGTATCGTAATAAAAATGGGTTTTATTGGGGTTCATCCCTCGTCCACCTTCCCTGGGTTCCGGTCAAGTCCCGAATCACACAAAAAAATCCTCCTCATCACCTATAAATCTCCGCACGGCACCCCCCTAGCTAGGTGTTTGTTCTGCCCTCTGAGTCTGCCTTCTCACCGTAAACAATAGGACATGGAGCGAGAAAGCCCAAGCCACCCAAGCCCTTCCAGAGAGGGGCGTGGTCAGACACAGCTCATTTACATTTAAAGCTACAGACACAGAAACAGCCTGTTCTGAGCAGGGCTGAAATAGAGGGGTTTATAGACATGATCAAATACAGGATCAGAGTGGATTTAGAACAAGACACTTCACACACATGTTTAGAGGAGCTCTGAGACTTATTTACACTGAAGAGGAGGAGAATATGTGACCTTTAATTCAACTTCTAAATCGCAAGAAGTCTGCTTCTGTTTGCTAATGAAATTATTAAAATCCCAAATGAGTCTGGAAAATGAGGAATAGTCCAAAGTGATTCAGTAACTTCCAATTATGACTGTTGGCTTAGACAAAAAAGGTGGTGGTTTTATCAAAAACAAAAGTGAAAGAAAAATGCTTCTGGCAGACGACCAATCGGCCCGACAGATTACAGACTGATCCTTTAACTTCAATGATTTGAGCTCTGACAACAATCAATAGGTGCTCCCTCTTCAGCTCCAAACAAAGAGCAGGAAGAGGACCAAGAAGGAAGGAAATCCCATGCTAACTGCCTCCTAGCTTAAAATGCTAACCCAGCTATCATTGTGCCACAGATAACACTTAACAATGGGAAGTAGTGTCAGTCAACAGGAATCTAGCTGTAGTCTTGTAAATAGCAATCCTGCATGATATACCTAGTCTTTGTTCAAAGTCTTCTACAGGCGTTTTCAGACCGCAGGAACTACGAACTCTTTTAGTTCCTAGAACCCGTTTAGAGGAACCTTTTTAGCTCCTGCTTCAGAGCTGGTACCATGGTGGTGTGAATGCAGACAGAAAAAAAGTCCTCATGGTGTTTCGTTTTCAGGGAACTCCCTGGTGGATAGTTCCTCTTCAAAAAGTCCTCCTAACTGTTTGGTATGAAAACACCTCATCTGTCAGACTTCAGACTTCTTTTCATTTTTTCAGTTTGAAAATATTCAGTGTTGGTTAGTGCGGCTGTAGTCCTCCTAACATGCGGCCCAGGTTTGAATCCGACCAGTGGCTCCTTTCCCGCATGTCATTCCCCGTTCTCTATCCACTGCTCTTTCCAGATAAAGGCATGAAACGCCCAAATATAATCCTTTAAGGAAAACATTCATCGAGTCTTGTGCTGCTTTCACTTTGCAGCTGATGAAGATGTTCGAGTAATTTCATCAGTTTCCAATGGAAGCGAAATAAAAAAGCGAATACACTTCTTCTTGAAAGCGGATAAGATGAGTCAAGGTTTCTGTTAGTCAGCCAGCGAGGAGTCATTTCATGTGTACTCTTCAGTGACAGAAATTTAAATATCCCTGGAACACAGCGAAGGCCGCGCAGAAGAATGAGAAGGCAGAAACTCGTCACAAAGGAAACACAGAGATTGTCTGGAAGGGAAAAGGAACACACGCGGCTGTTTCGTGTTTTAGCTTTGACACGTGCTGTTGTTGAGGGAGGGGCTTCAGCTGAAGAAGAAATAGCATAAGTCATTCAGGTATCTGTTGGTATTAATGTAAGTATGAGCTCAGCTGGTTTCACTTAATGAGGCATTAAGGTGTTCATCACTTTAATATTTGGAGCTGGTAAATGTTGAGCTCATTTTAATCATTTAACATTTTAAATATGCTCATTTATAAATGTCCTGGTTACACAAAGACTAATTAAATATCATTGTTTCATAATGTCTTTGTTTCCTAGATTTAAACATCCTAAATCCAAAACATTGCATAGAGCTGTCTCTCCCCCCTCCTCTCTAGAGTGGATGCTCACGCAGGTCACCATGTGGTGGACACTGAAGCTTCAGTGTTTAGCCAGCTCTGCATCGGTCTGTAAACCTTTCTGCGTTCTAACCTCTCTCCATTTTTCAAAAGCATCTCCAATATTGATCCTAGTTTGAGCACGTTTCTGCTCGTGGAGCTTATTAGAAACATGCAGAGGCTTTTTAGGTCGGGTACAATCACTTCTATCTGAACCAGTTCTCTTGCCCGCTTCCATCGCTGCAACACCTGTTGGTTTGACCTGATAACTGCTCTCATATCTGGCAAACCGAGGGGCGTCCAAAACGGCCGTGTGGGGGTGCCTTAAAACCGCCTACCTTCTCTGGTCCAAACAAATCCAGACCATTCAGGACCAGAATCTAAAGTTAGAAGGAGGACATACTGGCTGCTGCATTGTTGTCAGAGAAGCCAGCACTTCAACATAGCATGTTTCCTTAATGTCTGATCATAGAGGAAGCTCACTTTATCATTTCACTCTCTACACATCTCACTGGTTGGACCTTTAGTGTTATATTTCTGTATTTCTCCAAATGTTCTGTTTGGCGTCTTTGTTGTCTTGATGCTTTTGATGTCGTGTGTGAATCACTTTGAATCGTCTTGTTGCTGAAATGTGCGATATAAATATACTTGACTTGTCTTAATTGCTCAGACGACGCTCTGAAAAGACTTGGCCCAGGCGACAGTTTGTCTAGCCATTAGTAGCCCAGCAACGGTTGCTATGAGTGAGGGCGCTCTGATTGGAAAGTCAGCGGTCCAATCAGAGAGCCAACAAAGGGTCAATTTGTTAGTTATTTTGCGAATAAAGTTTTTTAAAGGTTATTTTGGATCCTTTTTTGCAACACACAATAACACAAACTGATCAATCAAGGCAGCAATAACCAGCAACTCCTGTGTTGTTGAAGGTAATTTTACTGTTTTTGTCAATGGAGTCGTGTTGCTTTGAAGCGATGTGACGACCATTTTTGGTTCTTTCTGTAGGGATCCTTTCTGTAATGTTGTCAGACACTTAGAAATAACAATCTGAGCCAGTCAGAGACATGAACAAGACCTTTTCTTGGACGTAGTTTGATTTTCTGTAATTTGCCCCAAAGGATTACATTGCAGCCCTTACAGCAGGTTTCATTGCAAGCGATCTCCTGATTGAGACCCCGAAACCTGTCAAATATATGCACAGGTTTAAAAAAGGGACTCTTAAATCTGTGGTGGGTCACACAAGACCAATAAATACACAATTTCAGACACAGACTGGTTCTAAACTGGCTTAAATATGATTTAGTCCAGATTGAACCCAGTTCAGCTCCAGGCGGGTGGACTTACCAATTGTCAGCAGTCCCATCAAACTTTTCCAATGGCCTTTACTGATTCCTGCTGGTCTCTTCTGGTCTGGCCTGACCTGGGCTGGTCCACTCCACAGAGCCTGAGTGCGTTGCTAGTCCTGTACTGGTTTGGCCTGGTTCTGTCTTTTGTTCTGGTGCAGCCTCAGGCGCCAGGTTCTCGAGTGTCCGATTGGTTTGACCTCAGCACGCAGGATTTCAGCGATGGATTGTTGTAATCCCGTGGGCAGATACAGCAGTATGAATGAGTTCTTTCTGCAGTAAATGAAGTATTTTCCGAATATGTTGTGGTTCCTCTGGTGGGATGAGAGGAATCCGCAGTACATGAAGAAGTCTTACAGTAAACAGTTTTGTAGTTTCTTGTAGTACAACTGTAGTTTTTGTGTAGTAATCCTGCAGCAGAGTGAGAGGTCTCAGAGTTTCAGATTGTATTCTGGGTGCTGCCCTGCCCATCCTGTAGAAAGGGAGGAAAAGAGGGAGGAAGATAGGGAGGAGGCGGGTGGGAGGTAAAGGAGCGTAGAGGGAGTCCAGGATATGAAGGAGGGGAGGAGGGGGGAGGAGGAGGAGAAAAAAAAAACCGCATGTCAGAAGAGGAGTGGAGGGTGTACGGAGATGTCGGAGTGTGTGGTTTGCAGTTTAAATCAGAATTGGGTCAGACACGGTTGCATTTTGTGGAGGCCATTTCAGCTTCAGTCAGTTACACAATCGGAAGCCGTTTTATCGGTTATCATGGCAACAAGGCCAAAAGAAAGAGCCCTAAAACCTTGTTTGTAACTGCTGCTATGCTGTATTATGTAAAGTTTTAAATATTGATCCGTGTTTCTATTCTCAGATGAGCTGGTGGAACTCAGCTGCAGCAGACTTAGACGAACATACTGTTAGCAGTTAGCCACAGTTAGCATTCATGAACCTTGACCAGATCCCTTTTATGTCTGGAAACAGAGACACAAAGTTACACTAACTCTGGGATAACAGCTTGATACTTTGTGAGGCTTTCATAAAAGACACAGAAAAGCAAAGAGAGAGGGGAGGCAGTGTTTCCCACAGAATGACGCTGTACCTGGGCGGTGGAGTTGGGGGGACACACAACGATCATCCTAAACTGCGGCTGTGATTCATGGATTTCTGCAGCTAAGTGCTCAAAATTGCGCATCATTGTCTTCCTCTATCTGCTCTGTCTCAAGGTCTTATTCACAACGCTGCTATGCTATGAGCAGCCAGTTGGTAGAGAGTTGTTAACTGTTAGCTATCTGGCAGTCTGTCAGGTAGCTAGCTTGTTACTGTTCAAACTTTTTAGAAGAATGCTAAAAGTAAAAAATACTACAAGTATTGTAAATGAAATTGTGATCAACCATTACCTAATGTTGTGGTTAGCTGATAGGAGACTTCGAGCCAAGCGTTGATTAAAGTCAGATAAGTTGGCAGCTGTCGAGCAGCTGTTAGCTAGTTTAAGTGCAGCCAAGCAGCGATCTCTTCTGCTGGTTATTTTTGTTGACATGGAGCTTTGAGATATTAGTAAACTGTTAACAAAGTATAAACCAGTTAACAGCGTTAGTTTGTGACTCTGCTAGGAGCCAGCTGTTGACCTCTTGTAGCCTGTTAGCCATAAGGCATACTGGTGCCGCGCTACCTGCATGCTAGTCAGCTGGTGGGCACATGGGATGATAAAAAATGTTAAAAAACTAGGATGTTACTATGACAACACAGACAGCAGGAGGACATGTTGGAACAAGAGCAAGATTTAACAAAACAAAAAAAGACATGACAAAGATTAGAAGCACTTCCTGTGACTCGCACTTCCTGTTTCCTGTCTGCGTTGCCAAGGAAACGGATGTTTGGCAGGAAAAGCTGAGAAGCTGGCCGGCACTGATAACACACACACACACACACACACACACACACACACACACACACACACACATGATCTGCCTTGAGTTCAATCTTCGACCATAAATACCACAATGTGTCTTCAGGATCTCCTAACATGTAATTGTACACATTTATTCTTCTGATCATCTTTTGTTAATCATCTCACCGTGTCCTAACAGCACGTGAGCGTTATATATCATGTCTCATCAACGCGCATGAACGCACACCTGCTGTCCTCACTTCATCCATAAATATTTCATTCTCTGCTCTGTGAATTTCACTTTCCCTTTTCAAACATGATAACATCTAGTGCTTTTATTTTGAAGGTGGACGAACACAAGTGTGGTGCTTTTATTTTGAAGGTGGACAAACTGACGTGTGGTGCTTTGTATTGACGAGCTGTTGACTCAAATCACAACACTCAAAGGCTCGTCAATAACGGCTCGCTTTGAACTAAATGACGTTTTTCTCCGGTGTTGACACAGGTCAAAGGTCAACATCTCAATCATGATGTGGAAATGTATTTATGCATCACTATCTCCACTTTGTACAACAAGCTAACGAGCTCTGCTGAGGGAGGAGAGAGAGGGTCAGTGCCGTGTAGAACCTCCTCCTTCCTCCTTCCTCCTTCCTCCTTCCTCCTTCCTCCTTCATCTACGCGAGCGACAGAGGAAAATAGAAACGGGCCGTCGGGGTAAAAACAATGCGCCGTGTCGCAGGCAGTTAGGACACTCCAATAGGAAACGATAGAATCAGGCTGATTTTGTCGCTGACGCTGTTTGGACAGGCTGGTACTTTTAAAAGCCAAAGTAAAACATATTTCTGAATGAAATAGTCACATCGGCTGCTTTCTCTCTGAACATCCTCGTAGATTTCTAAGTTTTGCTCTGATAAACTATATTTTGAATTTAAAAAGCTTGTTACAGTTTGAATGTGAACTTTCTGAATGTTTGCAGCACTAACACACTTTCAACGTCCTTAAACTTCTACAGCCGGTCAAAGCAACATGAAGCAGAATTATTAGTCTTAAAGCATTTTATAACCGTAAAGAAAAACCTGACACAAAAGAATACTTTTCACACTTTGACTAAATGTTGAAGAAAGTTTTGAATGCAGGACTTTTAACACTAAACGAGTATTTCCAGTGAGGTTTTGGTCATTTTCCCAGAGTAAAGGATCTGACTACTTTCTCCTCAGCCAGTTTTTGGTCCTGAGAAGTTCTCCTTCTGTCATGGAGTGAAGTCGCTGAATGATTTGCGTCCTTGGTGTCCGAGTGTTTTCACTCCACTCTCACATCGTGTTCTCTCTGAATCTGAACAACCTGATCCAGAAACGACGTGAGCAGGTGAGCACAGAGCTGGACTCTAAGCGGTCAGATCGCCACGATGCTTTTCATTGTTAGGTGTGAACAGGATGTGTGTGTCCTAGAAATGGAGCTCCCTTGGCCATTACCATGGTAACTGTTGGCGAGAGCTGCTACAGCACACTGCATTATCATCTCTCTCTCTGTCCGACACACACACTTTGTCTTGTCAAGCTTTCACATCACTGGGAAACTAATAACTGCTCTGCTACAGATTCTGCCCCCCCCCCCCTTAGAACAAGAACTAAAGTGTTAAAGCTGTGAAAGCGCCCCCTAGAGGCTGAAATGCTCATAACACAGACAGACTTAAGAACTCTTTCGTCCCTCTGGTCACCTCACTGTCATGGCAGGGTTCTTACATTACCTCAAATATTTCCAGCAGTTATCAAAGCCAGAGAAATCCTTCATTTTATAGTTTGTAACGGGACGTGTCTTGAAGTGGCCGCCGCCACCACCGTGTTTATCGTTGCCGTAGAAAACCACCGGATGTTACGTCACAGACCGCTGCATAAAGGAGCGTGAGCTGCTACTGAAAGCTGCCGTACTGTTGCTGTATGTGCTCCCCCCTCTCGTCCAAATATGGACCATTATGGCTAAAATACAAAGTAGATGTCACGGCAATTAATGCGAAACTTTCAGCTTGAGAAGTTTGCAAATGACATCTCAGTCGCTACATCCACTTATAAAAAGTCTATGAGTAACACACTCGCTCTGTGTCATTCCCGACCACCAAAATAGGGCCCCATGAGTGTTATTATTCCCCCCAAGGCGCCATCTTCAAACCGGCTCTGAAATAATTTTTTAGTTTGTAACATGAAGCAGAAATGTAGGCGCTCTGCAGCGGAGCAAGTAGAAGGGGAAAGATACACGAGGTTGTCTGAGCTTGAGTCAGTCGCACCAGAAGAGATACCTTTTCATGCTCGAACGATTTTCTCTCCATATGGTCTGAACACACGCCGTGCATCGTGGGAAATGAAGTCCTTAATGTTAAGACAAAGGTCTGTCGAATAGGCAGTTTAAACTTTGACCATCAACGCCAGGGGTTAAGTCACTCAAAAACCAAGCCAGCTGTCACAGTGCCTTGGGGAGGGGGGGGGCTCAACACGTTGCCATAACAACCAGGTAATGATAAATAGTGGGAGCGCTGCAGAAGCAGCAGCAGCAGATCCACTTCCTCTTTGAAGTGTTTGAGCAGATCATCTCTTTAGATAGACGGTCTGAGACTACGGCCTACACACTCTCACTGCTGCTGCTGCTGCTGCTGCTGCTTACATAACACACACAATCTCTCTCACACACGCAGACACACACTGTCAAATACACACACTGTGTGCGCACACACACCATGCACGCACACACAGGATGGTACAGTGATGCTGGAGGAAACTGAAACAGGAAATAAAAAGGCGAGAGAGCAAGAGAGCGAGAAAAGGAACACTTGAGGAGGAGGGATAGAAGAGTGAAAGAAATGAAAGGAGAGAGCCGGATGGGATTAAGATTTTAAAGAAAAAATGTGAAAAAAAGAAGCAAAGAAGGAAAAGGAAAGATCAGATGAGGACAGGATCAATAAAAGATGAGGAGAGGGAGGAGAGAGAGAGAGGGGTTCACAAGATTACACAGGAGAGGGGGAAAGATACTGAGCAGGAGGAAAAGGAAAGGAAGGAAGGAAAGGGAAGCTTCTGAGGGTGGAGGAGAAGAAATGAAGAAGAGTAAGAGGATGGAGTTAACTGGGAAAGTAAAGTCTGAGAAGTACCTACGGAAAAGGAAAAGAAGAAGGACAGGGAGGAGGGAAGGAGGAAGTAAAGAGAAAAAGAGGAACAAAGAAATTGTTTCTTGAAGAGAAGCAATGAGGAAGTAAAATAAGGCAGAAAGAGAAGAAAAGGAAATGAGGAAAGGGAGAAAGGAAGCACGCAAGAAAAAAGGGGGAAAATGGAGGGAAGTATATTGCATAAAGCACACAAGAATGAAATGAAGGACAGAAAGTAGCCGAGGAAAAGAGGAGAGGAATGCAGAAAGGAAGGAAGGGAAGCAAATGAGGAAAGGAGATGGAAATAGGAGAGAAAGGGAATAGGAGAGGAGGCAAGGAAGTAAATGAAGGATTGCAAAAATGAGAAAAGTGTGCAAGACAAGTAAAGGAAGGAATTAAACCAGATAGGGGAAAAGTCAACATAAGGAAGGGAGGAGAGGAGAAAAGGAAGCAAGGAAATCAGGGATGAGGATAGGAGATGAAGAGGAAAGAGGAAAAATGGAAAAAGGAGAAGGGAAGGAAAGTAGGATGAGAGAGCAGGTGAGGAAAGGAATACGGGATGAGGGAAGGCGATGATGGGAGAGATGGGAGAAGGAAGGAATGCAGAGTGGAGCGATGGGAAGGAAAGAAAAAGAGGAGATGAGTCAAGGAAAGGAAAGGTGACAGGAGGGAGAGGAAGAGAGGAGGCAAGGATGCAAAGGGGGATGGAAGGAAAAGGAAATGAGGGAATGAATCCAGAAGAGGGAGAAGAGGGACCGAAAAGAAGGGAAGAGAGGAGAGGAGGCAAGAAAGTGTTGGACGATGGAGATGACAAAAAGAGAGGGGAACGAAATGGGGCACTACAAGGAGGATAGGAAAGGAAAGAAAGCAACAAGTAGCAAAGGAGAGGAACTCATATAAGAAGGAAAGGAGACAAGTGAGAATGAGAGGAGTGCAGGAAGGAAGTGGGAAAGGAAGCAAATGAGGGATTAGGAAAAAGAAAGGGAACGCTGGCAACGAAAAAAAACGAAGGAAAGAATTCAGGAGGAGAGGATGTAAGGAAAGGAAAGGCAAAAAGATGACGACAGGTCAAAAAAGGTAAAGTAGAAAATTGAGTCACGACTTTTAAAGTTACAGAGCGGCAGCAAGTGACACACACACACACACACACACACACACACACACACACACACACACACACACTCCTGAACATATCTCCGAAACAACATTGGCTTAACAGATGCATTTCATTTAACACACACACACACATATTACACACAGAGCTGCAGACTCACCCAGAAGATCACCGACTCGTTCTCCATGACGGTAAACTGAAAAAGAAAAAGGAAGGACTGATGGGGAGAGGAGAGGAGGAAGGAGGAGAAGAAGAAGGAGGAGAGGTGGGGGAGAAAAGATGATGGAGGATGGAAAAAAAGAAGAAGAAGAAGAAGGAGAAGAGGAGGAGGTGTATCTGGAGACGAAAAGAGAGAGGAAGAAGAGAGGGAGAGGGAGAGAGAGAGAGAGAGAGAGGGAGGGAGAGGCAGGATGAGTGGAAGGCTGGTCGGTTCAGCCCACACACTGCTAGCATGACACACGCTCTGTAATATGTGTGTGAGCGTGCACGTGAGAGTGTGCACGTTGTCTCCCACTCCAATGCGTGGGTTAGAAAACACACCTCTCTCTCTCTCTTTCTCCCTCTTTCTATCTCTCTCGTTGCTCGCTGTCAGAGAGCGAGAGAGAGGGGTAAGCAGCGTGGGTGTGGAGGAGCGGCCCCGTCGTCATGGCAACGATGCAAAAGTAAAAAAAACAAAGGATAAAGAATCAGCAACCGAGCATCATTGCCGGCCAACGATGATGATCCCTGTTGCTTTAAAGGGGGAGGGGGGAAATAAAGTAGATAAATAAACAGGATGAATTTCAGCTATTTTATGATTTTCGCTTTGAGCAGGGGCTCGACCAATCAGAGCGCACATGGCAAAGAGTCACATGACCCCTGCTTGAGGAGATGAAGAGGGTGTTTTCCACATGTGCAGCTCTTTCAGTCAGTTAGTTACTGAGACGCCAGAGGAAGGGAGCTGTTCAATCTGTCGTCAGCTCTTTTAAACTGATATATCGAAGCAACAACGCAGCACACGTGTTCATCATCGACGGATAGTTGAAGGTTTAGCTGTAATCATGAAACTACAGCTTTGAAGGTGCAAAAGAGAACCTTTGAGCCAAGTTTCAGAAGTCAGTTTCACGTCTCAATCAATCAACGTGAGTCCCTTTTTAATGAAAGTAACTAAAAAATCTAACGTTAGCATCTCAGCTACATTTATATTGTCATTTTTCACT
Source organism: Tautogolabrus adspersus (assembly GCA_020745685.1). Lineage (NCBI taxonomy): Eukaryota > Metazoa > Chordata > Actinopteri > Labriformes > Labridae > Tautogolabrus > Tautogolabrus adspersus. The sequence goes on from CM036555.1 coordinate 21,298,476, forward strand.
TGTTGTATAAAAACATTAATACCAGTCGCTGGATAGCTTTGTGGTTATGTTGCACGTCCTATAGTTCAGAGGCTATAGTCCCCAAAGTGGACGGCCTGGGTCAAATCCAACTAGGTGTGACTCTGTGATCCCGAGAGGTGACTTCTTGGATTCTCTGCTGGTTGCTTGTCGACTTTGCTTTTGATTAAGCTCAATGAATCATCAACATCACATTTACAAAGTTCCAATGATAGGCAACATCAGGTTTCACATTTAAAAAGCCAAAAGTCATCAATACTACGTCATCATCATCACAATGTTGTGTACTGTAGCCACTCGTCACTAGTTGGGGCTGTAGCGCCGATCAGTGGCTTCTGCTATTTGGCCTAATGCTGCACTATGACCCCAAAAGTAAACAGGGCAGTGGAAGAATGGCATCCCAAAGCCCGGCGCAATTTGTCAGCATTTTGATCTATAAAATGAAGATAAAGTTAAATGTCCGCTGAGTCAGTTTAAACTGGCATATCGACCAGAGCGATGTGTAACCACATTTAGCACAGGCATGTGAACGTTAACCTGCATGGAAGACTGAAGGCTGGTGTTGTTAGCAATGCTAACGCTAGCCACGCTCGGCAAACCTTTTTAACATTTACAGACGGCCAAATTAAACCCAAGATGAACAGCTGTTAAGTTCACTTCCCTTGTTTGGTCCGAAAAGCATTCTCACCTACAGCGAACTGAACTCTGGTGCACATGGAAGCGAACAGAGACCTCTGTTTTTAAGCAGACCAGAGATCAGTTCTTTGGTCCACACCAGAGTTTGTTTGAGTGTTCACACGACCCCAAACCACACGAAGTATCCGACAAAGCGCACCAGAGTTTGTCTCATACGGACCAAACGGTTAAGGTGTGAATGCACCGTAAGTTTCCAAAGCTACAAGAATTGTCCACCTACAGAATAAATAGTTAAAACAGAGTGTTAGAAATACCAAGAATGTTTGATCAAAACTACAAGGTAATCTCTCTACACAAGACGTCAAACTCATGGTTGCAGTAGACACATAGACATGAATCACAAAGTCATTTTAATATATCTTCTTTGGACCTTTAAAATCTGTTGCAAATCTTATGCAATCCATCCAATTTTACAATTACTATAGCAAGTCTTTCTACTTGTTGCATCATGGCAGGCACAATCCTTCTGTTTTGAAACTGCAGCTAAGTGTCTGAACCTTAAACACCCCTCAGACTTCGAGGATTTGGTAAATTATGCGTCCCTATGAAGAAAAAAAACCTTATTTCTTTATTCTTTCCCTCAAGTTCTTTATTTTCAAGAACCCCTTTCTTTACAATAGTCTGTCAGATATCACAAAGAGAACCTTCTACACCTCTCAGAGTCTTTTGAATTCACTGCTGAACAGTATTCGCTCTTTCTGAGGTCGGGTAAAGTTCTCTGAACCCTGGACCGACCAAAAAGAAAACCCAGAACATCGAGTAATCTCTCAAGACATCCTTACAAAACTGACTCCTGCACTGGTTTCACAGCTCTAAAGGTTGCAGGACTTTCTCATCTGTGTGGCATGCTTTCAATAAAGGTGTATCCCAAAGATATCCCCATCTGCAAATTCATTGTCCCAGTTAGAAGCATGCTTGTTTTCCAGTACTTGTTCAAATGGCCCCTCAAAGATTTTGTGTACAGGGGAACCCTTCTCAATTCTTTATAAAATGGGCCCAGAGGCGCTGTTTGTCAATAGGAAAGGCAGGCAACCGCTTGGGCCCCAGGCCAGTAGGGGGCTCCCAAGGGCTGGCAAACTCTAAAACACAGCAGTGGCTCAAAATGTGCAAATTTTGCAGTGACAGTAGGATACCTCCCTAAGGGGGCCCCATCTGATAACACCCCGTCTCTCTTGAAAACCAACATTTGTCAGTGAACTCACCGAAGGAAAATGAAGAGGAATTATCCATCTGGGAGGGGAAAAAAGAAAGAGAGGAAGAGGAGTAAGCGTAGTGAAACTGGCAGACATGATGGTGATGAACGCTGGTTGGCGGGGCCCCCAATGAATTTTAGCCTACGGCCCCAAAAGACTCTAGAATCACCACTGAACGGACCAACAATGTTTCTCTGTATAGTGCTGGTCAAACAGCCAAACTCCCATTAGCTTGCTCTGTATCTATTCTAGATTGCATCGAGGAGCTTGAAGTCCCAATGATCTGCAGAGATTTGATGACTTAGTCAAGCTTGGTTTGCAATTGAAACAATTCAATTTACATTTGGCCCACCTATTGGTAGCTGCCTAAGGCTCTTCATTCAGGTTTCAGAGTATATCCTGCATGTCTGGGTAGTTGCATGCCTTAGGAACTCCAAGTCTTCACAACACATTTTTCAAATCCAGACTTACAGGTCCATCTGTTCAAGTTGGAGAGCTTAATTTAGGCTTTCACTGAAAAATCCTTATTTCATTATCCAATCTGCCTGAACATATTCCAACGACAACAGATTTGTAACAGGGCGTGATTCCAAATGTGAAGGATACATACAGTTAATTTCCCTACAACTACTGTCCACGCTTACATTGGTGGGTAACTCAGCTGTATTAGTGTGTTAGCATTGGAGAAAAATATAGACCTAAGTCCTCCAATCATTTCAGCTAACGACGGATCATTGGATGTAGCATTGGATTTGTTGAGCGTTGGCTCAAGGTGTTCTGTAACTTAACCAATCAGTGCGGTGTTTGTAGACCAAGTAAAGAGTCTGGCCAGGAGGGGACAGGCACAAAATATGTCCTAAAATATTGCTCGTACTTTATCTACTGTATTAGTAGAGTTCTGATACCAGTACCGATACGAGCATTGGTTTCAGAAACGACATGTGGGAAAGGAGCCACAGGTCGCACGCACTTATCCCAAGGCTACCGACGCCTTTGATACATTTTTAAATAATAATTTAAATAAAAAACTATTTGCTTTAACAGAATGTATTTCAGTTTTAGCGACTAAGAAATTAGTTGGCTCAGCTTCCCTAGTCAGACGGTCATAAGTATGGACCAATACCTTAAAGGCAGAGTTTTAATTTCCTCCAGATCCACTTTTTAAGATGTGGGTTGAAATTGTCTTTAGGTCCTGACAGAAATTAATAACTCATGTTCTCTGAAAAAGGAACAAAGAAAATCCGTCATCTGTATCAGTTGTAAGTCTGTAAAAACTTCCACCAATGTCTGCCACGAGGTACCAATCTGATGAACCAATCACAGCCTCCCTGTCTCCCTGCTCGTTCTCTACCTCTTGCGTGCACTAACCCACACTCAAAGCTCGTCACCGATGACGGAGTTTATACTGTGAGTTTACTGACCGCTGAATGAGACATGAGACGACGTAGTTTCTACACAATGCAAGAGATGAGCTGAGGTCCGCTTCTGGAGCAACGGCGCTGGTTCATGTAAGTGAGGGGCGTGGCTTTAGAGGGAGCACAGAGGGGAGAGGGTGGGTGAAGACGGAGCACTGAGGGAATGCTACTTTCAAAATCATGCTAGTTTTTGAAAATTACCAACCCTGCCTTTAAATTTGAGTTTTGGAATTAAAGTCAGGATGTAAAAAATGTTATCAGAACAGCTACTACTGTTATTAATGTAAAGGATCTGAATGGTTCCTCCAACAGCCAGTGTAAATAGGATTGTATTTTCCCCACTAGAGGAGCCCGAAAACATCAGATAAAGTTTTCTGAATCTGGCAGGATCCCCACGATCAGGTTAGCAGTTATTCATGTGGCTCTAAAGGTTTCGCCCGGATGTCTTCTCTGTGATTGTCCCTGCATCTGTATGTGTGAAACAACAGCAGTCTGAACCTCTTATCTGTGGATTCCCTTCTCGATAATTCTGCTGCAGACACCGCCCACTGTGACTGAGAGAACATGAAGTAAAATCTGTTTATTTAACAGTGAGAACAGATGGAGTCTAAATGTCATCGATGGAGTCAACAAGCAGACTGTGTGCGGTCCTGTTCGCTCTTATACCAAAATGCATGTATGAAAACATGATCACAACACTGATAGGGAAGAGCTGTGACTTCACATCTGAAGAAACTAGTTTACCTGGAAAATTATTCCTTCAAGGATTCAAGTTGAAATCTTTCAACTTTTCAGAAAGGCGCTGTTGACGTCACCGGCGCTCTTTTCCAAATGTATGATATGCCCCATAATTTTGCTGCCTACGGATCGTGTCTTGTACCCACATCCTCCTCGCTCCGTGTCTGATCGGGAAAAAAACGATCTCAAATAAAAAACATGCAGTAAAAAGTCACGGAGCAGTGTTAATCATACAGCGGCCGTTGTCAACAGACTGTTGTCATAGAGACAGGACGGACGTGCAGTGCTTTTTTGCTCCATCGGACAGCGCACGCCCTGCCCCACTGGATCAGTTTCTGCAACGTGAGCCCAACCATGAGCAGCTGTACACACATCACAGGAGAACTACAAGATCACAGGAGAACTACAAGATCACAGGAGAACTCCAAGATCACAGGAGAACTACAAGATCACAGGAGAACTACAAGATCATAGGAGAACTACAAGGTCACAGGAGAACTACAAGACCACAGGAGAACTACAAGATCACAGGATAACTACAAGATCTCAGGAGAACTACAAGGTCACAGGAGAACTACAAGACCACAGGAGAACTACAAGATTACAGGAGAACTACAAGATCTCAGGAGAACTACAAGATCTCAGGAGAACTACAAGATCACAGGAGAACTACAAGATCTCAGGAGAACTACAAGATCACAGGAGAACTACAAGATCTCAGGAGAACTACAATATCACAGGAGAACTACAAGATCACAAGAGAACTACAAGATCACAAGAGAACTACAAGATCACAGGAGAACTACAAGATCACAAGAGAACTACAAGATCACAAGAGAACTACAAGATCACAGGAGAACTACAAGATCATAGGAGAACTACAAGATCACAGGAGAACTACAAGATCATAGGAGAACTACAAGATCACAGGAGAACTACAAGATCACAGGAGAACTACAAGATCATAGGAGAACTACAAGATCACAGGAGAACTACAAGATCATAGGAGAACTACAAGATCACAGGAGAACTACAAGATCATAGGAGAACTACAGGATCACAGGAGAACTACAAGATCACAGGAGAACTACAAGATCACAGGAGAACTACAAGATCATAGGAGAACTACAGGATCACACGGTAATAAAGTGTAAAACGTGCTAACATGTTCCTTTGTCTTTCTGAGGATGATTTGTTGTTCATTCTGTGCCTGTTTTGAGTAGTAGTGTTGCTGCTTGTAGCTCTGGAGACGACGCTAACCCTAACCCGAACACAATCATTGACTAGAGTGGCAGCTAACGGCGGCATAGTGCGCAGCGCTGATGGGCCGCGTTCACAATCTGCTGGTAAAATGTTCGTATTACAGAAATTTTAGTCGAATAATGTTTTAGAGTTCACGTTTAAGTTTTATCTTTTTATTCCATTGACTACTTTAAAAACACTAGAAGTATCTGACAGCCACATTCCATTTGACGCTCTAAAAATGATCAATCATAAAATATTTGATTAATCATAAATATGAGACAAACAGATTTCTCTTTCTTCACTTCGGGGATGTTAACGGCACAGCGATATAAAAGTTTCCCGTTGAGCTGAATATTTGTTTATTGGGATTTACATTTTAATTTCAGGATGAACACGCAGCTGCCGAGTTTCCATAGCAACCACCCACCTGTTGGCGATTAAAACCTGTTTAACGTGTGTCTGAGGTGCGTTCAGGTGTCAGGCTTTTTCACAGAATCCTCATGAACAGGCTCCAGATGCAGACTAATGGATCTCTCTGCCTCTCCGTTTCCGAAACCAATTTTAAGACATTTTAACCGCCATAACATATATTGACTTGATATCTCAAACTTTGCTGGAAGAGTTTTTCTTCAACTCTGAAACGTTTCTTACGTGAAATGTGGAGCATATCGTCACGTTAGATAAGTTACATAACTCAACAAAGCTAACAGAGATAAAAGAGTTGTAAACATTAAAGGCAGGGTTGGTCATTTTCTCCAGATCCACTTTTTAAGATTTTTGTTGAAATTGTCTTTAGGTCCTGACAGAAATTAATAACTCATGTGCTCTGAAAAAGGAACAAAGAAAATCTGTGGTTAGAGGTTAGAACGCAGAAAGGTTTACAGACCGATGCAGAGCTGGCTAAACACTGAAGCTTCAGTGTCCACCACATGGTGACCTGCGTGAGCATCCACTCTAGAGAGGAGGGGGGGACAGCTCTCTGTAATGATATGTACAGTTACATATCGCTCCTTTATTGCAAATTCAAGACTTCACACAACAGTGCAGGTCATCTTGGTTATGAATGGGAACAGGAAAGCTAGAAATCTGTCTCAACAGGAGGAGAATCAACGTTTTCTGCCGGAGCAAATCAAACCACAGTCTGAAATATTTCTGGTTTCTGTTCACCTCTGCGTTCAAGTTAAGCAAATAATAATCCAGTCACACATGAATCAGCTTTGTTGGAAAAAACAACATTTATTTAGAAAAGGAATGACTTTCTTTACACATCGTTGATTACATTCAAACATACAGAGAACGAAATTTCATAGAAACTAATAACAAAGACTCATCAGATCAGATTGTGCAAATACGACAGATTATTCTCGTTTACATTTTGTTGATTTGGAGTTGTTGTGGCTGTTTTTAATTGTGTGTATATTCTGGTGTCTGTTGTGACTCCAGGTGCGTTTGTTTTATGTCTCTTTGTGTCCCTTAAGAAGAAGGTCCATGTACGCTCCTGTCACCAGACTCTCCTTTGAGACTCCGAGCTTCTCCATCAGATCCTCGGCAATCTGAGAAGATCCAAACAAAGAATATAAAGCAAGGACGATTAAAAACAAACATGTCAACCAGGAACTCAAGATTCATTATTTTACCAGAAACCTTTAGGTTAATCTTTGACCATGTGAGCTCGTTCATAAATATGTTGATAAACTCGTAGAGACGGGTGGGGACACTACATGACCCGTAGGAGACGAAAAATCTGGGAATATCTTGAATTTTGAAAAGAGCGCCACGGTGACATCAACAGCGCCTTTCTGAAAAGTTGAAAGATTTTCAACTACACGATTGCACAAAAAAAAAGCGCCTCTTTTCTCCTTACTGGCGCCCGCTGCTGCAAACACTCTCTCCTCAGTGGGAACAATTAGAAACAGAAGCTGGCACACAGGCCCTAAGGCCAACAAACAGAGCTGCTGCCATCTTGTGGATGTTATCAGTAAGTACAGTTTGGCTGACACTGACACAAACATATCCAACAGGACGGAAACATCTAAGTCACATCATTATACTGAGTTACACGGACACACAGTGAAGAACCTGAGACGCTGAAAACGAGAAGTTACATACCTGCTGTCCCTCTTCCACCGTTTGCTCTGGACGCATCACAACCTGGACAAACAAACACAAACGTGTTATTTCATCTTTTAATGAACTCTGGATCCGTTTTGGTCTTCACACATTTACTCGCACCTGTTTTTGTCTTTTGGGACGGCTCAACGTTCTTATGAAGAGGAGATTTCCAGCTTAGTTACCTGCTTGTCTCTCTCCATCTGCTTCACTGGGACTCCTGGATTACCACGTTTGTACTTTATGTAGGAATCATACTTTGTCTCTCAGAAATAAGTCTTTAAGGTCACATATTCTGTAAAATCCTCTTCATCATGTTTCTCTAATATGTGTCTCTAGTCTGTCTACAAACCCCCCAATGATGAGAAAAGTCCATCCTCTCCGTCTTTAGCCTGCTCCACTTTTCAGAAAATGTGTGCTCAAACAGGCCGTTTGGAGATTTTCCCTTCATGACATCACAAAGGGCAGTAACCCCTCCCCCAGGTGGGTGACACTCCCACAGCTAGGTGTTTGTTCTGCCCTCTGAGTCTGCCTTCTCACCGTAAACAATAGGGCATGGAGCGAGAAAGCCCGAGCCACCCAAGCCCTTCCAGAGAGGGGCGTGGTCAGACACAGCTCATTTACATTTAAAGCTACAGACACAGTTGGTCACTATCAGAGCAATATATCCCATCATGCATTGCGGTTCAAAGATTTTTACGAGCAGAGTGTTGTTACACTCGACTGCTTCCAGACGGACGAGAGGATATATGTTAATTAATGTATTAAAAGTTTTATATTGTTGTTAACTCAAACCCAAAGACGTGCGTGTGTGTGTGTGTGTGTGTGTGTGTGTGTGTGTGTGTGTGTGTGTGTGTGTGCATGCGTGCGTGTGTGTGTGATGTGTTACCTCCAGCTCCATGTAGTTCCCCAGTCCCTCCACTGTGTCCAGGTGAACTCTGGTCTGTCCAATCAGGAACAGTGTTCGCTCCTTCTTCACCTCGCCTTTAACACCTAGAGCGTCTGCAAGCACGGCCTGCTCAAACACACGGACACACACACACACAGAGTTATATACCTGAATAGAATGCAGTGTTTAATGCCGACACACACACACTGACAGGTTAGTGTTTTACCCTGAGACTCAGCGGGTCGTTGGTCGGACTGATGGAGTATCGGGACAGTTTGGGTCCATCGGTGTCAGGACGCTCGTAGAAAATCAGCTGACCTGACTTATTCTAACAAACAAACAAACAGCCAGTTTATTAGTTTATTAATGTTTTACTCACAGTGGCCAACAGGTGGAGCTCACACATCAGACTGACACACACACACACACACACACACACACACAATGTACCGTCTCACCATGAAGTCTCGTAGCTTCAGTCGACCCTGGCCGCAGTTGAAGAACGTGTCGTGCTGTTTGATGATGGTGCCGTCTGATTGGCTGAGCAGGGCGGCCTTCTCTGCAAACCGGGTCCGGTCGCTCACTCTGGCTTTGATCTCCACGTTGGACGGCATGCCTCTTCTGAGCATGTGCAGAAGGGAGGAGAGAACAGGAAGTCATACAGGTAACTGTAAGTCTGGGATGACACGATACACTGGACTCACGTTACAACACCAGATGTATCACGATATTTTAGGATTTTCTAGTTTTATAATATATCGCGACCCATTTTCCGTATTTTACTTTATAAATATAAATAATACTTTTACATTATGAGGTTGTAAATATTTACTTTTCTAACAAAAAAAGGTATTTATAGATTTTTAATTGTACTGCAAAGTATTGTTACGTCCGAAAAGTCGACAGAGAGAAAAAGTTGAAATACATTTTTGAGAATAATAACAGAAAGAGGAAAAAAAGAAAACATTCAAACGCTAAATTATGAGATTCTGACTGTTTTCACCACATTCTGATTTTTTCCCGACATTTTAGACTTTTTTTTACCCAACATGCAACTTGTTTTTCACAACATTTTGACTTTCTTTTAACATATAAACCTTTTTAACGACATTTTGATATTTGTCAAATGAAAAAATATCATCCACTCATTATTTATTTCTCATGTCTGGCCCTAATTCTCCTTCATAAATACATAATTAATCTCTACAGATTAATATTAGCAGCACAATAAACTGACTAATAAAGATATCTTGTAAAACATAGATAGGAGATAGCATTAAAAAGTTATAACTGCTGGTACTTCAGTGTTAGCTAACTCACAGCATCACATCAAAGCTAACATTAGCCACATTGAGAGCTAACAGCTAACTAACTGTTAAACAGTGAATCAAACATGGCGGACAGAGAACCAGCCGCACAAACAGCAACACACCTGAACACAAACTGATCGTGTAACAGGTAAAAGTAACTGCCTTACCTGTTGTCTCGGTGGTTGTTGTGGTGGCTGCTGGCTGTTTGTGTGAACGCTCTTGATTTTAGCGCGAAACTTTCCCTGTGGGGCGGAGCAGCAGCAGTAACGGTCTGAGAGCAGCTGAAGAAACACCCAGAGAGCCGAGAGACCAGACTCAACTGACCGCAGAGCAGCGCCGAGTGGCGGGAAAGCAACATTAAAACGGGGGGGTCCCCGCATGGAGGTCCACAGACACTGAGGAGGGAAATCACTCTGCGCCTGCGCAAGTGAATCCTGAAAATAAGGAAACACAGACGTCTCACTCCGCCTCATTTCTTCAGTACCAGAATAAAACCAGACATTATCACAAGCTGTCCTGACGTCACCACAAGTAATAACAAAACAATATTAATATTAAAAGGCAATCTTAAAGTATAT
>CM036555.1:21311166-21321166 GCA_020745685.1 Tautogolabrus adspersus
CAGACCAGGCATTCAGTCCAGCACAAGGCATGATGGGAAATAAGGCATGATGAGCCCTCGCTACAAAATTATACGTTAAATTTTACATTTGGACCAAGCGGCAACCTCCGGTGTTTGAAAATGAAGCCGATGCGGAAGTTACCCATCTCTATTTTTGTGAATTTACAGACAAAGTCCGAAACACTTTCTCTGCACAGTGAAAACTTCACATATGAGCTGTTTTCACATGTGCACTCCTGAAATCCTCCTGACCTGGTTATTCACACATGCACCTCACAGCAGGAGACTAAACCTGTCAGACAGGAGGGGGGGCGGGGTCTCATGAGGTAAGACGTGACGTAAAAAGAACGATTTGGAAGTGGCAGACGAAGCAGCAGAGTCCTCTATATGACGCTATAATGAGAATATGTGTCTTTCTATCAATGCTACGTGTAGTTGAACAGAATCTCAATCTGAACTAAAGAGTGGAGAAGAACATACTGGAGAACAGGAAACAGAATGCAGCAGGTTCATTAGAGCACGGAGATCGTAGAGGTGGCGTGCAGACAGTCTATGGTCGTGCAGCGATCACAGGGAATAAACGTCACCACCCCCTCCCACTCGCTGGAGGTGAATTCTCCTGATTATATCCTGCTGCGTTCTCACATCAGCTCACTCTGACTTTCTGCAGAATAAACACGAGGAGGCTGGAGGAGAAACTCCGGTAAAAAAGTAGACCGTTGAAAGATAACACGATTATAATAAGAGACGTCTCATTATCATTCTAGATTTCCCTCCACTGACAGACTCCTAATGCTTGACAGACGTATTAAACATCACAAACAAAGAACACAGAGGATGTGTTGTTATAAATAATCACAGGTGGAGGCGCGCTAATATTAGTCCTCTGAGAACACAGCTTAACAAGATGACACGGGTGCTGTGTTTGGATCATTTATGGTGGACTGTATGCCTAACCCACAGCATTAAAAACAACAAAGCAGTACAGCTAAGAGTGTAGTAGTATTTTTATCATTAATAAAAAATCATTACAAGAAATATAAGCCACATTAGATGAAGATATGTATGAAGTATGAAGATACTTCATTTCATGTCAAGAAATAAATGTTGTTCGCTGCACTGGCAGTTTTCTCCCCCACATATCAAGCCTTTCAGGACTTCATTTCGCTCGTGATATCTTGAAATAAGATGTTGTTCCTCGACCTTCGGGTCAGTGCGGCTTATATTATGTGAAATCAGATATTTCTGACGAGAAATTATACATACACTTGGTGCAGTAAACAAAGGACTTTTACTCTACTGTTTTCATGCTTTAAATACAGATCTTCTGACACAGACCGAAACAAAAAAAGTCCATGAAAAAGAAAGCAGCTGAAGAAAGTGAATTAGAGCTTCATGCTAACTCTGCTTCCTGCCTGAGCACAGAGACTAACAGGGTGTTTGGTTGCCTCATTAGCCGGCTGCTAATGGAAACGAATCATTAAGGAGCAGAGAGACTAAAAGCAGGAGTGTTTGTGTATCTGATGTCCAACATGTTTCACACTCAGTCAGAGAACACTCAGCCCTCTCTCTGTTCCTGTGGCGTTACACTTCATAAACTCTGTTCAATATAATCTAAACATGCTTCACTCTAAAACACTTAGACTTTTTGCCACTATATCAGGGTGACCACGCGTGATTTGACCGGGACTGTCACATTTTCAAGCCCAGTGTCGAAACAAATATTTTTAAAAAAAGCCTTTTTACAGACTGTGTCTTTTTTCGTTAAAGCGTCTTAACTAAGCTCAGTCGTCTTCGAGTCTTTGTACGTTCATTTTGATAATATTAGTGTCCCAGTCTGTGAATTCACATTGCGTTCCAGCATCGTGGAAACACGTCACAGTGGGAGCGGTCAATGTCGTTACCAAGGCTGTTGCTGTTCTAACCAATAGAAAAACACTAATATGCTGCGTTCAAACAGCAAGGGTCCATTTTCAGTTGCCTTCATACAAAGCTGTGTTAAACAAGCAAACACAAACGGGCTGTTCAAGTGAAGCAAACGTCGCTGCGTGCAGGTCGATACATGTGGGTTAGCGTTAAAATTAAAGTGTCGATTTGGAGGTTTTAAAATACGGTCACCCTACACTATATTAGAGAGGTGATGATACAGCTCACGATACAATACGTCTCATGATTCACGATTTACGAGACGACACAATCAAATCACGATTTTTAAAAATGTACTAATTCTTTATTCTTTATTTTAACAATACAAGATTCTCATGTTTCTGTTTCAAACAGATATTGTTAGACACGTGACTGTTGAAGGAAGGTAAGCTCTGTTTATGAGTGTATTTGGGTTTTAGGGTTTTACGTGACTCTGGTGGTGAATCGATGGTGGAATCAGTTTGTTAACCTGCCTTGGCCCGACCGACTGATGTTCCTCATCTCCAGGTACGTTCACTTTATCTTGAAGACTGCACTCAGCGGGGATTTCACTGTCATTCATTGGGCTTGCATGGCTTCTTAGCTGTTCAATATTCCAGTTCGGTGTGATTCATCAAACATTTGTAGCTTCCAGTCGTTCTTTTAGCTGTTTCCCTTTGCCTCCGTAACTGTGCGATCTCGTGTAAGTACTTTTTGCATCCTTTCAAAACAAGATAAAGTAACGTAGATGTGAGGCATTAAAAAGTCAAACTAAAAGCATCACAAATGACAGATTTATGAGGCAATCTCTCGTTGAGTGCTTGAACATTGATTGGGTTATGAACACCCATGCAAATATCGTGAAAAATGTGTACATCACATCGCAATTCCTATCGTGACTGAGTGTATCGGTACATCCCTAGCATTGACAGACAGTTCTTTGGGATCAGCTCTGAGTAGTTGCCTGTAACGTGTGATTTTTGTCGCATGTTTCCTCTTCCTCCTCCAGCTGTGTTCAGGGTAAAGATGAATATGGCCGCCTGCTTCGCCGGACGCTGGTGCGCTACGTTAACCTCACTTCGCTCCTCATCTTCCGCTCTGTCAGTACCGCTGTCTGTAAACGCTTCCCGACCATGGACCATGTGGTCGAGGCGGGTGAGAATCAGAGAGTTTGGGTTTGATAACAGTTTTATGTTTGTAAAAAATTGAGCTGGCAACCTTAATACCCGGTGGCTTCACATGACTGCCCCCCACTTCTCTGCAACTTCTACTTCACTTCGATCTTTGTTCAAGGATTTGTGTACTTCTCTCTTCCTGCATGCTGTCACTGAGTTGTCCATGTTGTGTCAGATGGAGTTCAGCTCCTCTGGCTGTGCCTCTTTCTTCCTGTTCCTGTCTAATTTGACCCCAGGGATTGGCTCATTAATGACCGGTTCGAGCTTCTGGAGAACAGAGCCAATCGGGATGACGTCTGTTTGATACTAGAGTCTTAATAAGGGTTGAAAGCCTTCCAACTGCAAAGTATTTTGTCCGTCTTTATGTTAGGTTTCTACGATTGTTACACGAACAAGACTGTAGATTTAAAAAATTCTACCTTTAATCTAATTTGCAGAGATCTCTGCAAAGCTGTTATCTGATTCCTTTGGTTGGTTTGAATGTTGTCTTCTCACCTGCAGGTTTTATGACTCCAGAGGAGAGGAAAGTGTTCGAGAACGTGCCTTCGCCTCACCTGAAGTACTGGATTCCAGTCGTCTGGTTTACCAACTTGGCGTCCAAAGCTCGGCAGGAAGGACGCATCCAAGACAGCATCGACCTGCAGAGTATTCTCAATGTGAGACATGGATTACACCCAACATGTAACATTCTGTGACAGAAAGATTTAGTGGTTGGGAAAAGTACTTAAAATGAAGACAAAGCACGCACAAACCAGAGACTATTTGATCCAGCATAACTCAAGCTTAAAGGTCACATATCCTCCTCCTCTTCAGTGTGAATAAGTCTCAGAGCTCCTCAAAACATGTGTGTGAAGTCTCTTGTTCTAAATCCACTCTGATCCTGTATTGAGGAGCTGCATTTGATTGAAAAGTTGCTCCAGTGGCACATACAAGCCTACCCACCCTCTCCTCCAAATATGGTCACTTCTGGTTTCCTAAAGAAACAAGATGGCCGCACAAAAATGCCGAACTTGAGGATGTAACCAATAGTTGACGCCACTTTGGCAACATCCACTTCAGTCTTTGGTCAACACTGCGAATAATGGTGACTTAATGAACATGAATTTAAACTTTAAATGTTCTGTACTGTGACTTTAAGAACGGTTTTTGAATAAATAAAACTCAAACTGATACAAACGTAAATAAACTACGAGTATTAGGGCCACCCAGAGGACAAAATGTGATATTAAGGGAATGAAGTCGCAATAAAACAAGCAGAAAGTCGTAATATTAGAAGAATGAAGCGCTGATTATAAGCTATCGTTAGCATGTGTGTTCATTTGAAGCAACCAGGGAATCAACTGAAACTTATCAACTTACGTCCTTATTCCATGAACATTATGACTTCATTCTGGAAATATTTGAACTTTATTATCATAATATTTAGACAATTTTTCTCGTATTAACTTAGACTTGACGTGGACCCTAAATCTCTGTTGTTAAAACACCACCTGAGGGATTCATTTTCACGCCCACACCTGGGCCGACCTTTGGGACTGATTAAAGGTGCTCTGGGCTCAAATGTCCCTCTGGTGTGACATTGGTGTGATAGATTATTCCCATTACGTTTTCCCGTCAAAATGAAAAGGGCGATGAAGCAACCACACACACTTGAGAGTCCAAGCCCTTATTAGTCTGTGACCGCACAAACCAGACATGCAGGTAATGTGACACTTGGAACGGTTGGACCAACCAGAAAGTATATTTACAAGAATCACCGCCAACCTCACTGAACATGCCTCTCTGTCTGCAGGAGATGAACGTGTTCAGGACCTGGTGTGCCACTCTGTTCGGCTACGACTGGGTCGGCATCCCTCTGGTGTACACACAGGTCGGTGCCCCTGTTCCCTGTCGTATATCTGTCACTGTAAATGTTTAAGGCGAGGTGACTGCAGCTCATCTAATTACATCATCGTCCATCATTACTGTAACCCAATCAGAGCTCTCAACTTCCCACACAGAGAACTAGGGAGGGTCAGTGAAGTCTCCATGTTTGTTTCCCTCAACAGGTCGTCACTCTGGCTGTCTACACCTTTTTCGTTGCTTGTCTGATTGGTCGCCAGTTCCTCGACCCCTCCCAGCATTACCAAGGCCACGACCTCGACCTCTACGTCCCAGTCTTCACTCTGCTGCAGTTCTTCTTCTATGCCGGCTGGCTCAAGGTGCAAAAACTTAACCTTACCAAATCTAGCTGATCATATTGTCTAATTTTCTACAGCGAAGGTGTGATATTTTAAACTCAAAAACATTTGGTTGAAAAATTGAGATTAATCACTGAGTTTCAAAAGTTGATTGTGAGGGGGGAGAGAGCTCTTGTCTCGCTGTTTTGTATTTGGACTGCAGTACCCATTTTAAACACTAGGTGTCAGAGTTACATATTGCTCCTTTAACAAAAGGTTTTTCTGTAGGGATCATTTCTGTAATGATGTCAAAGACTTAAAATAAAAATCGGAGCCTATCGGGGACAAAATCAACTTTTAGTGGATGCAGGCTGAATCAATCTTTCGGTGCAATCCAACTTTTCTTTTAACCAATAAACCATTAAAATCCCCAAATATGTAGAAAGTAGAAATAGAGCCTTTTATAGACTTCTTGACCTCCTGTCTGTGGCTGACATTTGGAAATGTCCAAAGAATTGAACCTTGCACCAAACTCCACAAATTCATCTCGATGCTGTTTTCTTTTATTCTCTTATAATCGTTTCTTTCCGACTGAGACGTAAACAAGTGTGGGGTTGACCTTTTTCTCTTGTCCTGATATATTAATAACAACCCTCATGAGGTTATTATTAACAGACTTGATGGAGGTGAGCCAGAGTGGCAGAGAAAAGCCTCTCAAGTTTAATGGTAGTTTGTCTCTTGGGTAGCCTTAGAAAAAAAAGTGCTGCAGCGCTCGATTTAAAAAACGGTTCCTCTTCTCAAGTTGCACGCTGAGCCACAAGAACTCAACTGTTACCTGTAGCTGTGTCATTAAAGAGTGTGACTGTGTTGACCTCATTTTCAGGTAGCGGAGCAGCTGATCAACCCGTTTGGAGAGGATGATGACGACTTTGAAGCCAACTGGATCATTGACAGGAACCTTCAGGTCAGCAGCCAATCACAGAGCTCAGAGTCTGAGAAAATCTGATGGCAACGTTTACCGAAACATTGCCAACGTATTTGTGCAATTTAGCCAGTGTGCAGGAGTTTGCATGCAACTTTAGATAACTGAAAACAGGATAAACCAATATTGGACTCCTAGGAATTCTAGTTTTGTTTTAATCACATCTACCTACGGGTACAAATAACGTTACCTTACCTTATATGGAGGTTTAAAATTCTGGTAATGTGACGACCCTATCTGTATCTACAATCTCAAACTTGTCTTGCCTTGCTCGTCACCTGTCCCTGCAGGTTTCTCTGCTGGCCGTAGACGAGATGCACATGAACCTGCCTCATATGACCAAAGACATTTACTGGAACGACTGCGAGGCGCGGCCGCCGTACACGCTGGCTGCTGCTGATTACTGCATCCCATCATTCCTCGGCTCAACCACTGACATGGGGTCATTACACAGATTTTTTAAATAATATACCATACTGGCAGCTTTCAAACTTCCTGATTGGTATTTGTCAAATATACCAACCTCTATGATTTCATTGAAACAGTTACGCAGTAATCAGTGTCGTACTATACATTTGAATGTGTTTGGGGATATTTAGCCTAGTACCCAACTCCCTAAGGGGGCGCATTGTTCATAAACAAGCTCGAGTCCAGAAATGAAAGCTGATATTATGACGGGCTGTTGGAGAATAAATTCAGTTTGGCGTAGTTCCATTTGCAACATTTGTCCATGTCCTTTGCAGACTATCTGACATCCTGCAGTTTGATGATGTTGATGTTGGTGACAATCATGGACGGCAACCGGATTCTGTTTTGACTCTGCGCCAGGAGTCGGTAAGAAAACACTTTTTTATCATATCTATGTATAATGCTATTTGATGTCTTTAACTCATGAAGACGTTAATGCCTGTTTATTTGGACATTCCATTTTTAAAGTACTTCAGATATTTGCTTTTAAACCCTGAACATTGTGTGTTCGAAACAAAACCAATGGTCACCACTTTTGGGAGTCCAAGGTAAAGCGAATTCTCTGCAAATGTTCATATGATTTGTAATTCCCTTTAATCCAGTATGCATCATATTCTTGGTATATGCCATGTTTCTTGTTTATGATAATGGGATCATTATAAGGATATAACGGCTACAGTACGACGTGGGGAAGTACTGTCTGTGCTGTTTTGAGTACCTGCTGCTGTAGTTCTTTGTTCTTTCTTCACATGGTAGAAAGTAACTGATCGTATGTTAACAGTGCGTTTGTTTATTCCCGTCAGAAAGTGTTTTTGATGTTTGCAGGTTCTGGGTCGAGTACGCAGGCTGCTCAGTGTTCAGGAGCCTCCTGAGCTCCGACCTCCTCGACCCATCTTTAAACGGCACAGCAGTGATGCAACAGGAAGCTTCTTCCCAGACCTCAGGTACACTTTTTCTTTTTTTGAACTGGTTTAGGAATCCATGTTGGGTGATTTTAGCTGATTTTTTTATTGGCAGCAAGGTAGCTCAGTGGTTTCAGTTTGTTCTCCACAACATCCATTTTTTTGTTGGTCAATCCATCCAGGGTCAATTCAGGCCCAGCAAACATGCACCCACCCTCCTCTCAGGCGATGCCTCCCTCCGGCATGGACACCCTGTCCACTGTAAGGGAGGTCAGCAGCAACCCTCCATCCCCTGAAGGCTCTCTCTCTGCTGATTTCCCCCGGCTCGTAATCAGCCCACCAATGACTGGAGGCGCCTGTCATAGCATGGAATCTCCTGGCAACGGTGAAGCAGCCAAACCACAGAATGGACTGGATCCCTCCTCCACTGAGGAGATACCCGGCTTGGACACCAAAAGGTAATTTAGTGGTCTTCAACTCTGCTTAATTTTTGTCTGACTGTGTCCATCATAAAACCATTACCGAATTAACAATCAATCAGAAGCAGTCTCTACGTTGGAAACGTACCTCTCTTTTTCTTGTTTAAATTTGATAATCCATACCCGGCCTTTCTTTTACATTCCTTGGTTTTCTGACTCTCTTTCTGTCCAGGAACAGCTCCTCGGCCTGTTGTTCCCCAACACAACTGGGACCCAAGGAATTTCGCTGGGCCACACAAAATGTCCAGAATCCACCACCAACCCGACCAAGGGGACGCCAGTTCTCCCTCCAGTACTCCAGACAGTCCTCGAAAGGGTCTGTCCGCAGCCTACCCAGCCCTAAGGGTCTAGGAAGGCGGAGACGAGGCCTGGCTCGATTCCAATCCAGACGATCCCCTGGTACCCCTTCTGACACTCTGCAGCTCCCTGAACCTGAGTACGACCAAGATTTCCAAGGAATGGCCGGGACTGAGAACGACAACAAGGAAGGATCCAACAGCAGCGAAGAAATAAAAAACCCGGATTCCCAGTCACAGAGCTCAGAAAATATATGAGAACCACTTTGATCAACAAAACAAGTGAGCCTATTTGCAAACTGGTATTGGCATCACCCAACAGGAGAACCTTGACCAGGTACATTTAAACCGATTGCTAAGAAAGCGCCATACTCTGAAGAGTTGTTTATCTCGTAACCAGCCCTGTTACCTGAGACAAACCCAAACCGGGGCTCTAATGAGGTACAAAGGATCCATTAGCATCGCAAAGCAACAACCACCATGATGGTACATGGTAGGCTAGAAACATGCCATTGTAGAAAATGTCTGCTTGAAAAAGGGAAATGAGCCACCAAGAGTTGAACCGGTTGTGGAGAAGTTGTCATCAAATGGTCAGCAGAGGAACTACAGATAAAAGACCAAACAGTTATCTCTGGTGGCTGCTGGTGAGGTTACGATCTCAGGAATACTGCCTTGACTTTCTAGACGAATATCTTTTCTAGCATAAACTCTTCTGTCTTTGTGTATTACACTTTATATTTCTCTGTTTTTATCTGCTGCTAAAACACCAAAAACTCCAATGACACTGTAAGATGTGTTACGGTTGTTCTAACAATGCTGTTGTAACTTTAGGATGGGTTAACTGATCTCAGAAAGGTTGTGAAACAGGAGAAAGAACGGTTGATTGCTAAAGCACATTGCTGCTAGATAGTTGCCAACTTTTTCCATTTGAGTTGGTCCCTTTGCAAGAACTACAAAATGCTGTTGAGGTCTTTTAATTGTACAACATGTATTGATCAAACAGTTATCAGCCATCGATAACAAATGTGTTATTCCTTGTTTGAATGCTTAGCGAGAGCGAAGCCAACGCGGTCTAGTCCTCTGTCGAATATGCTGTAGTACTCTGTCAGAAATACATCTCCCAGAATCCACAGAGGGCCTTCACTGGTCACGATGTCCACAGCCTGGAAACCACTGAAACACAACTCCCTGTCCCCGAACAGCTCCTGGAGATAGAGAAGGAAAGAAGCGGACCTTTTCAACGTTTAGAAGCATTTCAGTATCATTGTGATGTGTCATTTCTGTTCACGCACAAGTTCATTTGTCATGTCAACCATAAATAAACGACAACCAGTGGTGATTCTAGAGTCTGTTGGGGCCCTCCAACCAGATTTGAGCAGGGCAATGAGAGTGAATGCTGTCAGATGGGGCCCCCTTAAAGAAGGTTTCCTATTGTCATTGCAAAATTTGCACATTATGGGTCGCTGCTTTAGTTTAAATTGTGTCAGCCCTCTGGGGCCCCCTACTGGTCTGGGGCCCTCTGGGGCCCCCTACTGGTCTGGGGCCCCAAGCAGTTGCCTGCCTTGCCTGTGGACAAGCAGCGCCTCTGATGACGACCACTAAACAAAGCCAAGCTAACAGAGACAAAAGGCAAA
>CM036555.1:21326166-21333666 GCA_020745685.1 Tautogolabrus adspersus
TACACTTCAATACTATTTGTTTTCCTTTGTAATTAGTGGAGTGGTGCAAAAAATAATAATCTGTGAATAAAGACAACAATAAAATCCACTGTTGAGGATTGGTTCATTTATTTCAGTAAACAAAACAAACAACATCCAAATGTCCGTACTTAGCGGTGTCGTAACAAAGCGGCTAACGTTAGCCTGTTAGCTTGTTAGCCCGTGCAGTGCTTCAGCAGAGAGTCTGACAGAGAAAAAAACAAACAGTGGAGCGTTTCTTAAACTTGAGCTACACAGAGATGATAAATAACAAAACTGATCCCCTCCCCCGTTTCATCATCTTCATCCTCCCCTTGGTCCTCTAGCAGGGGTGATGGTCGGGGACTCTCTTCCTGCAAAACAAAACAATATGATTAAAAACCAAACAAACAGAAAATGATGACGTGTATATAAGAGGCGTGTGCTGCACTGACCTGGGAGCAGATTTAATGATGTTGTCCACTCTCAGGATCATCTCTGCAGCTTCTGAAGCGCTCAGCAGCACCTGACGCTTCACCTGGAACGACTCTGTGATCCCCAGCTCGGCCATGCTGCCCACTGTGCCTTCATACATGTCTGCAGGGAGTCAAAAACACACAGCGTCAAAGGTTTGTCCAAAACAAACTCACATGTGGAGCCTGACGATGGGGACTCAGCTCGAGTAGCTCGATGAATCCTCGGAGTGAAATCTTCAGCTTAAAAATAAACTTCTGTTTCACGTTTTTTAAACTTTATTTCCTCGTCTCTTTTAACCGTTTCGTTGATTGAATTAAATACATGAATGACTTTTATTCTCGAGTTTCTTGCAAATGACTCAGTCAGAAATGTTGTTGATTTAAGTTTTGTACTCACTCAGTCCGAAGGTGGTCTTGTTCTCCTGGTGTGCAGCTCTCAGTTGAGCCACCAGGTCGGCGCTGTCGTACCCGGCGTTGTCTGCGATGATGGTCGGCAGCTGGAAGATAAAACAGCAGGAGAATCTCAGTTCAATAAAAACTGAAGACTGCAGTTTCATTCCCTCGTAAAGAAGAAGAGATGTAAAGAAAACACACAACAGTCCTCTGACACAGAGCAGACAGGTGAGGGTCTTACCATCCTCAGAGCCTTTGCGAAAGCCTCCATGGCAACCGCCTCCTTTCCTGGCGTCCTATTGGCCAGATCAGTCACTACCTTGGCCATCAGCATCTCAGAGCAGCCTGACAGCGAGAGTGAAGAGTGAGCGTGAGCAGGTGAGGAGCAGTAAGAGAGAACACACGTGTAGGAGATGTATGATGTTTGCTTTCAGCTGGACAGAGTTTCTCTTCCACGC
This sequence comes from Tautogolabrus adspersus, assembly GCA_020745685.1. Lineage (NCBI taxonomy): Eukaryota > Metazoa > Chordata > Actinopteri > Labriformes > Labridae > Tautogolabrus > Tautogolabrus adspersus. The sequence continues at coordinate 21,327,491 of CM036555.1, forward strand.
TTTGTGACAACCTGGATTCTGCGTTGCTTTCACCACAAGTTTACCCCCCTGAAACTCCCACATCACACCCATGGCCCTCCGTCTACCAGTTAGTTCTCCCGTGTCATACCTTCACTCAGTCTGAGCAGGAGAGGAACGTCGGCGCTCACACCGCGGTAGAAAAAAGTAAATGGTCTTGAACTTGTATATTTATTTTCTAGTCTTCTGACGACTCAAAGCTCTTTCACACCGCAGGTCACACCGACACATTCACTCACTGATGGTAGAGGCTGCTGAGTAAAGAGACCATCAGTATTAACTCATCCATTCATACACATTCACTCACTGATGGTAGAGGCTGCTGAGTAAAGAGTCCATCAGTATTAACTCATCCATTCATACACATTCACACACTGATGGTAGAGGCTGCTGAGTAAAGAGTCCATCAGTATTAACTCATCCATTCATACACATTCACACACTGATGGTAGAGGCTGCTGAGTAAAGAGTCCATCAGTATTAACTCATCCATTCATACACATTCACACACTGATGGTAGAGGCTGCTGAGTAAAGAGTCCATCAGTATTAACTCATCCATTCATACACATTCACACACTGATGGTAGAGGCTGCTGAGTAAAGAGTCCATCAGTATTAACTCATCCATTCATACACATTCACTCACTGATGGTAGAGGCTGCTGAGTAAAGAGTCCATCAGTATTAACTCATCCATTCATACACATTCACTCACTGATGGTAGAGGCTGCTGAGTAAAGAGTCCATCAGTATTAACTCATCCATTCATACACATTCACTCACTGATGGTAGAGGCTGCTGAGTAAAGAGACCATCAGTATTAACTCATCCATTCATACACATTCACACACTGATGGTAGAGGCTGCTGAGTAAAGAGACCATCAGTATTAACTCATCCATTCATACACATTCACTCACTGATGGTAGAGGCTGCTGAGTAAAGAGTCCATCAGTATTAACTCATCCATTCATACACATTCACACACTGATGGTAGAGGCTGCTGAGTAAAGAGACCATCAGTATTAACTCATCCATTCATACACATTCACTCACTGATGGTAGAGGCTGCTGAGTAAAGAGACCATCAGTATTAACTCATCCATTCATACACATTCACACACTGATGGTAGAGGCTGCTGAGTAAAGAGACCATCAGTATTAACTCATCCATTCATACACATTCACACACTGATGGTAGAGGCTGCTGAGTAAAGAGACCATCAGTATTAACTCATCCATTCATACACATTCACTCACTGATGGTAGAGGCTGCTGAGTAAAGAGTCCATCAGTATTAACTCGTCCATTCATACACATTCACTCACTGATGGTAGAGGCTGCTGAGTAAAGAGACCATCAGTATTAACTCATCCATTCATACACATTCACACACTGATGGTAGAGGCTGCTGAGTAAAGAGACCATCAGTATTAACTCATCCATTCATACACATTCACTCACTGATGGTAGAGGCTGCTGAGTAAAGAGTCCATCAGTATTAACTCGTCCATTCATACACATTCACTCACTGATGGTAGAGGCTGCTGAGTAAAGAGACCATCAGTATTAACTCATCCATTCATACACATTCACTCACTGATGGTAGAGGCTGCTGAGTAAAGAGACCATCAGTATTAACTCATCCATTCATACACATTCAGACGAGGCAGCAGGAGCAAATTTGGGGTCAAGTGTCTTCCCCAAGCACACATCGGACATTTTGCTGCAGGAGCTGGGGGGACCTTACGTTTGAGAGACGACCGACTCTTCCACTAAGCCACAACCGCCCCTAGTAAGAAAAGCAAGGTCGTTAATCCCTTTGCTCATTTTCACCATCATCAGCCGTTCTCCGATCATACTCCACTTCAAAACAAACTTCCATAAACTCGCGGATTCATCATCTGAACACGACAGCCGCTCACAAACCAGCAGCCAAAACACGCACTGGATTCTGGACTGACTGACGTTAGTCAACAAAAACTGAAGCTACAGCATATTTGAGATCTGTTCTGTAACCTTAAATGCACTTACAGTATGTGTTCATGTCCATATATCCCCATATGGATTTTATTAGCACAGCCCTACTTTAGGTTTTACAGGTGCCTCAATAGCCCCCCCAGAGAAGGTGTGCGTGTGTGGTGTGTTTACCTCCTCCGTAGACGGTGCGCGGCTCCTTCACAGTCTGAGATAACACACACAGAGCGTCGTGCAGCGAGCGCTCTGCCTCGTCCAGAATCTGCTGAGTGGCTCCTCGCAGGATGATGGTGCACGCCTCACCTGAGGGGAGGGGGTAGAGGGTGAGGACCGAGACTCACTGAAACGCTTGTGTTTAAGTGTGTGTGTTTATGTGTGTGTGTCTGTACCCATGGCGACTCCGGAGAAGTGGATGAGCGTGTCCTCTCCGATCATCACTTCCTCGATCAGCTTGCAGTGGCCCAGTTTGACGAGCTCGGGGTGATCGAAGGTGGAGGTGATTTCTCCTCCTGGTCACACAAACACAAAGTTCCACATGAAATGTTTACGCGACTCGTGAAGCTGCGTGAACTTGAACGCCGAAAAGACGGCAAACAACCAACAAATATCTTCGTTTATTCAGCCGCTCATTATTTGACAGATGAAGTGTCGGGAATAAAAGACAGAAGTCATCTGAATCCAGGGAAGCGGTCTCAAATTGTCATGGCAACAAACTTTAAATTTAGTGTCAGATGGGATAAAAAGCCTAGATAAAGCTGACTGTGTGTGTGTGTGTGTGTGTGTGTGTGTGTGTACCTGTGACCAGAGCGAGGCGCTCAACGCCGGCAAAGTCGGCGTGTTCGATGGCCATGACTCCAGCGCGAGCGAACAGCTGCTCCGGATAATTATAGATCAACTGTCTGAGGAAACAAAGGAAGAAGATTTTCAGTCGTTTCACACTCAGAAGAAGAAGAAATAAACACGCAGAGCAGCAGCGCCCTCATCTGGACACTTTTATTACCCGCACACAGCCCCTTCAGTATTAAACACGCGGAGGTTATTCACCTCCGTCAGGGCTGCTGCACATTTTTAAAATCTAATCTTAGACTGTAAGACCTATGAACCGTTTTGCACAGCAGAACAGACGGCGGACAACACAGACGAGTAATTTTAAACAAAGATGCGTTAAAGATGTTGTTTGACTTGTAAAACTGGCGTCTCCATTTCGTGTGCAGACACGACAACCCTTCAGTCAATGATCTGAACCCTGGTTTGTACCTGTTGATGAAGCAGTTGATTCCGTGTTTCAGGATTCGATCGACCTTCTCCTTCATCTTCTCTTTCTCTGCCAGTTCGATCTCTGCCACCTTCGCCGTCGAGTCGACTCGAACCCTGGAGCCAAAGATCTGAAACACACACACAAACAGTCAGATAAACAGGAAAACAATCTACGGCTTCTTGTAGAGAGCTGTCTCCCCCGTTTTCTGCTGACGTTAAAGTGTTGAGTCTGAGTCATAGCTGGTGTTTGCTGCGTGCGTGCGTGCATGTGTGTGTGTGTGTACCTTGATCTTGTCAGTGTCCATGCCTGTGTTGGCGATCAGGATGTTAACGTTCTCAATCCTCTTCGGTTGGTTTACTCCGATCTTCTTGTCCAACAGGAAACCTAAAAAAACACACGTTAGGTTACAGCAGCCAATCATAAACAGAGGTCAGCCTGGTGGTTGTGACATCACTTCCTGTCTCACCTTCATCCAGGTAAGAGTCAATGAGTCCTCCTCCGAGCTTCTTGATGATGTGGATGGCCTCGAGGTTCCCGGAGCCCTTCAGCCTCATGACGGCGCTCACAGCCAGCTTGGCGAAGTGATCTTTGTGATGAGTCAGCAGTTTGGAGGAGAGCGTCGTCCGGGCGATGTTCAGTAGGTCCTCCTGGAAACGGCTCATGTCGTTGCTATAGAAACAGGAGGATGGGGATGGACAGCGAGGAGTTATAGACAGAAAGCCGAGTGCTGGTTACATTTTATTTCTAATCACCTTCATTGAGTTTGATAAGTTGAACAGTCTCACCTGTGGTCGACAGCAGCCTCCCTCAGAGCGTCTCTGGCCGCCTCAGTCGCCTTCCTCCAGCCGCAGATGATGGTCTGTGGGTGAATCTTCTTGGCGATGAGAAGCTCCGCCTCCTGCAATAGAAAGAGTGACAGTTAAAGAAGCAGCTACGCGTGTAGAAAACCATCTGGTTGGTTTTAAAATAGAGACAACAGTGTTTTACCCGGAGCAGCTCAGCAGCGAGCACTGTGACCGAAGTCGTCCCGTCTCCAACTTCATCGTCCTGAACCTTCGACATGTCTGCAGACACGGACAGTTTAACATTTCACTTTTAGCTTCATGAAAAACGGCAGCTTTGATTCTCTGAATGGTCTTAGAGCTCGACATGTTGTGTCGACAAAATCTTGAAGTTGTTTCCCCCGAAAGAATCGTCATGATCAGACGCTTTGACCAGCAGCTTGCGTTCGACGGCTTTACTCACCAACTAGAACTTTGGCGGCGGGGTTGTCGACGCCGATGGCTTTCAGGATGGTCGCTCCGTCGTTGGTCACCGTCACTGTACCCTCCTTCCCTCCTCCCAGCAGGATCTTATCCTGAAAAAGATCACATCAAGAAAACTTTTTTAAAAAAAAGACTGCAGCTTCCTTCAAAAAATTAAAAGAAGAACTACTTAACATTTTTAATAATATGACTCTTAACATCAGCTTAAAGCGGTTCTGCACACATGACAATCGAAGAAGTGTGGGTCAGAAGCTTGCTCCTTCAAAATAAAATACAGACTTCTCCTAAAGTAAAGCTGCTCCATCGTCCCTTCTGGGCCTCCGTACATGTGTGCTGGTGACTGTGTCTGCAGAGACCCTGTCCTCTGACTGGATTTTACTGTTCTGGTTTGTTCTGGTTGACTCAGGACGTTTCTGGGCGGAGCTGGTGTGTTTCCTCCAGCCAATGACAGCGTCTGAACACAATTCATACAATTATTATTAACATGACTCACCATCCCCTTCGGGCCCAGAGTGCTCTTCACCAGATCTCCGATGGCGATGGCTCCGATAAAGGACGACTGCAGAGAACACACCAGAACAGAAATCATTAGATAACCTTCAGGGCTTTATTTTTTTATTAAGAACTGAATAAAAACCTGAAGATAAGTTGGACAAACTCACCAGTCGTGCAGTTTCAGCCTTCTCTTCATCAGCTCCATGTCTGAAGATGTTGACCGGGGCCATTGATAAGGACGCCTGCAGAGACGGAAACATCCCGTCAATTAAAACCACATTTACAAACAGACAAAATTCAACACTGATACATTCTTTACATCCTGTTACCCTCGGGTTATTTTATAACAAGAGAGCTAAAACATGTTCGCCTGTTAGCGTCGTCTGACTCGTCTAGCTCAAATTAATAAAATGAAAACTCCTCATAATGTGCAAACCTTTATTATAAAAGACAGAAGACGTTTTAGCACCTCAGTATTCAGCAGTTCAGTTTAAAATTACCGTAAAACCTGAAATAATAACCGGCCTCTATATGAAGGAGGCTTTTTATCAGAGGCGGGTCTTTACTTCAGACTTTAAAGTTTCTTTAAGATTTACCTTCTGTCCTTTTAAAGTTACTGAAAATGTTCCGTAGCTGCTGCTATCTGTGGTTACTTGTTATTTTGGATGTGTGCTTTGTCACTTACAGATTTTTGATATAAAAAAAAAAAACATTCAAAATTTTTAAAAAAAATAAAAAATTCCCGACATTTTAATATTGTTCTAAATTTCAACTTCAATCCCGGCGTCATTTCATCTATTTTTCCTTTTTCTTTTTTTAAGTGCATAATGAAACTCCTATCATTTTATATTCACTGTAAGGAACACGGATTTAACGTGAAAGCTTTTATTCCGAGCGTCAGTGAACGCAGCAGCACCAGAGCCCCGCCCCTTTCATCCTGGAAACCGCTAGAAGCTTTGGACCAAATTTTAAAGTAAAATCTTTAAGACATCACAAACTGATGTCAACAAGGAACCAAATGTTAAAACGCTGCAAAATAAGAGTAATCTGTTTCTGTCCTTACACTCTGTAGTTAAATGTTTTATGTATTTTGTTAAGTCATGCCCCCATCATGACAGCCACAAAGCCTTTATGACATGCTAACCTCGCATGCTAACAGCTTCT
>CM036555.1:21338666-21341166 GCA_020745685.1 Tautogolabrus adspersus
TAGTTACCTGTATCATTATGTTCAGATTAACGTTTCACTCCAAGGATCCATAAATGTGTTGTTGTACGTTATTGAACAAACTCGTACTTAACGTTATCGTTTCTAATATGAATGCCTTCTTTCTTTTGACTTCACTGCAGTAGTCTGACTGATTGGTTATTTAGATTTATAGTTCATATAGTATATGTTTGTATATTTATAGATTGAGCCTCAGTAAATTACTTTGTTAAATTTGCTGAACTCAAAATTACGAGCGTGAAAAACAACCACCCGTCTTCTTTAACTTTGTCTGATGATGCAGAATGAGTTTTTCTGTTTCTAAGAAAAAGCCTCAGATATTATTTAAAGACTGAACTGCCTGTTCTTAAAATTTCAGTGAGAAATGTTTAGCTGGTTTGAAAACAGACTCAAATGTATACTGATAGGAGGCGCAGATGGCCAAGCGGTTAGGTCGCACCCCATGTACTGAGGATATAGTCCTCCAAGCAGGCAGCCTGAGTTCAAGTCCGATCCTTGGCTCCTTTCCTGCATGTCATTCCCCACTCACTGGTTTCCTAATCTGTCTTATTGAAATAAAGGCAAAAAGCCCCCAAAAATAAATCTTTAAAATGTATTCCTATGCCTCCATATAATCTAAAAAAAGCAAAACATCATCATTCCTACATCATTTTCTTAATTTCTGCAGGCGCTACCAAAGGGTCAGTGCACGCAGACAAGAACTACATTTCCCCTCATTTTCCACCGAAAGGACATTTTCTGAGTATTACGTTTAATCGCAGCAGAACAAGATTTTTTCTCGGTAAACAACACATCTGCAAATACAGGATAAGCAGTGCAAAGCTTGAAGACATTCTGATTAGTCCACAGGGGCGCGAAAATCCTCACAAATAGAAATATCCTCACAGCGGCTTTCCTACGTGTGGCCAGGAATATTTGCTTTTGTTTTAAGAATTGCAATACAGCAATAAAGAAGATGAAAGGTTACACAGTTAATGCACTGCAAACTCATGATGCCTTACACTTCTTTTTACATAGTAAGTTAAATAAATAGTTGAATGATCTGGACATAGAGATACTCACAGTGTGCTGGACATCCATCCTTTATGTGCAACTTTACCTTCCTCTCTGCAGCTGAGACGTTTGTCTCAGACACCTAATTAGTTTGGTGTTTCTACTGCACCTCCTCCACCTGAATTAGTCATCAGTGTGTGTGTGTGTGTGTGTGTGTGTGTGTGTGTGTGTGTGTGTGTGTGTGTGTGTGTGTGTGTGTGTGTGTGTGTGTCTACAGCTAAAGTAGTTCACATGTTAAGAAAACCAACAGTGACCCTAAAAGTTTCATTAAATTACGACTATTTATATAATTCATTATCAGTCGTCCAGCTGACATCTCGGTGCTCTGTGAGGACTGTTTGTCTTCAATGAAAGGTAAAACATGAGGCTAACATTAGAGTCAAGGTACAAGGCAGGTGGCTGAATTTACTGAGTTTAAGGCCTAGCCCACGACGGGTAATTTTCTGCATTCCTCTGCAACGACCATTTTACAAAGTCGTCCAATCAGGCGTCTCTGCTCGTCAACATAGTGGGAGAGTAACTGTGTGTGTATGTGTGAGCATGTAAAAAGTCCAGTTAGCAATGTTAGCACCAGCGCTAGTTTGGTTACGTCTGCCATCGCACTAATCTCATGTCAACTAAAGTGACAGCGTCGCACGATGACGTCACACGGAGGAGAAACCGGCGCACAGCGTGACGTTACAAGAACTAAACTCTGTTTTCACCGTCGACACAGAAACACCTTAAACAGAGTTTCTGAACATCTTCACCCTGAGAGGAGTTTTACTAACGGAGAGTTTACAGAGACCTGAAACGCCGTTTGTGTACGAAAGGTACGTTTTAAAAAAATACCCGCCTACGTGTGGACGAGGCCTAAGTCCTTAAAAAGGTAATGAACAACATGTTGACCTTCTCCTGGAAACCCTTCTGATCCTCACAGATAAGAAATAAATGTCCAACGTAAAACCATTTAACAAACATTTAAAGAAGCTTTTCTACGTCAACCTTTATTCTTTTTTATTTCACACAAAGCAGAGCAGTCAGGATTCAGTCACGTTAAGTCCAGCACATAGAAAAGATTCATTTGAACATTTTCACATTCACAAATGAATTCTAAAATAAGTAACTCACATTTTGCATCAGTCAGACACCTCTCCTCTTTTTTCTTCTTCGGTTTAATCACCGCGTTTAATTCAGAGTTTTGTTTTTCAGACTAAAACAGCACGAGTTGAAGACGAACACCAAAACTCTGAGATCAAAATCAGGACTCTTGGGATGTTTAAAGTCATTAGGTGTAATGCCATCATAACAAGCTCTGTACTTTACTTTCAGTAAATGTCGTCAGGAGAATTCATCAAAACAGATAAAAAACAATGTGACTATTCAAAGTCATTAACCAAATAGAGTGTTTGAAGGCTTGTTGCAGGATGCACATGTCCACTGTATGACC
>CM036555.1:21346166-21398666 GCA_020745685.1 Tautogolabrus adspersus
GGCTGCTGAGTAAAGAGACCATCAGTATTAACTCATCCATTCATACACATTCACTCACTGATGGTAGAGGCTGCTGAGTAAAGAGTCCATCAGTATTAACTCATCGATTCATACACATTCACACACTGATGGTAGAGGCTGCTGAGTAAAGAGACCATCAGTATTAACTCATCCATTTATACACATTCACTCACTGATGGTAGAGGCTGCTGAGTAAAGAGTCCATCAGTATTAACTCATCCATTCATACACATTCACTCACTGATGGTAGAGGCTGCTGAGTAAAGAGTCCATCAGTATTAACTCATCCATTCATACACATTCACACACTGATGGTAGAGGCTGCTGAGTAAAGAGACCATCAGTATTAACTCATCCATTCATACACATTCACACCCTGATGGTAGAGGCTGCTGAGTAAAGAGACCATCAGTATTAACTCATCCATTCATACACATTCACACACTGATGGTAGAGGCTGCTGAGTAAAGAGACCATCAGTATTAACTCATCCATTCATACACATTCACACACTGATGGTAGAGGCTGCTGAGTAAAGAGACCATCAGTATTAACTCATCCATTCATACACATTCACTCACTGATGGTAGAGGCTGCTGAGTAAAGAGTCCATCAGTATTAACTCATCGATTCATACACATTCACACACTGATGGTAGAGGCTGCTGAGTAAAGAGACCATCAGTATTAACTCATCCATTTATACACATTCACTCACTGATGGTAGAGGCTGCTGAGTAAAGAGTCCATCAGTATTAACTCATCCATTCATACACATTCACTCACTGATGGTAGAGGCTGCTGAGTAAAGAGTCCATCAGTATTAACTCATCCATTCATACACATTCACACACTGATGGTAGAGGCTGCTGAGTAAAGAGACCATCAGTATTAACTCATCCATTCATACACATTCACACACTGATGGTAGAGGCTGCTGAGTAAAGAGTCCATCAGTATTAACTCATCCATTTATACACATTCACTCACTGATGGTAGAGGCTGCTGAGTAAAGAGTCCATCAGTATTAACTCATCCATTCATACACATTCACTCACTGATGGTAGAGGCTGCTGAGTAAAGAGTCCATCAGTATTAACTCATCCATTCATACACATTCACTCACTGATGGTAGAGGCTGCTGAGTAAAGAGACCATCAGTATTAACTCATCCATTCATACACATTCACTCACTGATGGTAGAGGCTGCTGAGTAAAGAGACCATCAGTATTAACTCATCCATTCATACACATTCACACACTGATGGTAGAGGCTGCTGAGTAAAGAGACCATCAGTATTAACTCATCCATTCATACACATTCACACACTGATGGTAGAGGCTGCTGAGTAAAGAGTCCATCAGTATTAACTCATCCATTTATACACATTCACTCACTGATGGTAGAGGCTGCTGAGTAAAGAGTCCATCAGTATTAACTCATCCATTCATACACATTCACTCACTGATGGTAGAGACTGCTGAGTAAAGAGTCCATCAGTATTAACTCATCCATTCATACACATTCACTCACTGATGGTAGAGACTGCTGAGTAAAGAGTCCATCAGTATTAACTCATCCATTCATACACATTCACTCACTGATGGTAGAGGCTGCTGAGTAAAGAGACCATCAGTATTAACTCATCGATTCATACACATTCACACACTGATGGTAGAGGCTGCTGAGTAAAGAGACCATCAGTATTAACTCATCCATTTATACACATTCACTCACTGATGGTAGAGGCTGCTGAGTAAAGAGTCCATCAGTATTAACTCATCCATTCATACACATTCACTCACTGATGGTAGAGGCTGCTGAGTAAAGAGTCCATCAGTATTAACTCATCCATTCATACACATTCACACACTGATGGTAGAGGCTGCTGAGTAAAGAGACCATCAGTATTAACTCATCCATTCATACACATTCACTCACTGATGGTAGAGGCTGCTGAGTAAAGAGTCCATCAGTATTAACTCATCCATTCATACACATTCACACACTGATGGTAGAGGCTGCTGAGTAAAGAGTCCATCAGTATTAACTCATCCATTTATACACATTCACTCACTGATGGTAGAGGCTGCTGAGTAAAGAGTCCATCAGTATTAACTCATCCATTCATACACATTCACTCACTGATGGTAGAGACTGCTGAGTAAAGAGTCCATCAGTATTAACTCATCCATTCATACACATTCACTCACTGATGGTAGAGACTGCTGAGTAAAGAGTCCATCAGTATTAACTCATCCATTCATACACATTCACTCACTGATGGTAGAGGCTGCTGAGTAAAGAGACCATCAGTATTAACTCATCCATTCATACACATTCAGACATTGCCGACGAAGCAGCGGGAGCAACTTGGGGTTAAGTGTCTTGCCCAAGGACACATCGGACATGTGGCTGCAGGAGCTGGGGATCAAACCCCGACCTTCCGGTTGAGAGACGACCGACTCCACCACTGATCCACAGCCGTCCCATATAGGTTGTTACTCGATGGCTGCAAGTGGTTATGAAGGCAACACTAGCGGTATAGCACAAGTTGGTTGTTGCTGAGGTACTGCCAATGATTACAACTGAATCAGGACTGGCAGATTGTTATTTGGTGTCTGTCAGTGTTAAAAATGGAACTCCAATCAAAGGGATTAAAAAGGTGGTTGACAAACGTGTTTCAGTGGATACAAATGGAATACGTACTGTAGAGCTTTGCACATTCAGCTGTGTTTCTGGGTGCAGCACTGAGTGCAGTTATTATTCTGTTAAAATCTTACAAAAGGGGGGCAAAGGCACTGGTTGGTATTTGTTGCCAGGGTGATACACTGGGGTTGCCATTACATAGTTAAATGTTGTACTATTGTTGCTAGCAGTTTAGTAAGGGTAACTAAGAGGTCGTTCTTTGTCATGTGGCAGTTCTGATGTTCCTATTTCATGGATGTCAACCATTTGTCTTTCTTACCTGAGGCCAGGATGGACGTCAAAGTCTTCCTCTAGATTGAGCAGATACAGAGCAGTGATAGAGATGATGCTGCACATAAACACAAACATCATTATTGTTTTTAGTTCATATTTTCTTTACTCAATGTAAAATATTATTTCCGTTTATCAAGAGCAGGAATGGATATCATGTCTCACCAGAAAGCCATGGTGGCGAGAAGGGCGAAGACGCTGGCCTGGAAGACTTTATTCTGCAGACAGTGTTTGTATTTGTGACACCAGCGCTCCTTTTGACCTTTCCCCGTTTTACATGTTTCAGGACTCGGAGGCGTCGACACAGTGCTGTGTTTCCTGGGTTTCCTGTTGGTGGAAACACATTTACTATAAAATTATAGACAAACCTGGCCGTCTTTAGTCTGCCTTGTTTTACCAAAGTTCCAAAGTTGTGACTCCAACAGGATACTTATTATAATGATGTAAGTTACGCACATGTCCCACAATATCTCTCAGCAAGCCAAACAAAAGAACCAAAACCACAGCAATACAAAGGGAACAGTTTGGTCACTTCTTTTCCTTTTAGGTGCAGTGAATCCTGGAATTCAAAGACAGATGTTTTTTATTCCCACAGTCACACAGCCAACCTTCAGACACAGTTGTCCTTGAACCTCAATTTGCATTGATGCACTGATAACACGGTGATACAGATATTATGCAACACACACAGTTGCATAGTTTTTTTTCCATGGCGCTGTATACTTTACACAGTTACCTGAACTGCATCCACAAATGTGTTTTTGTGGAGATTTTCAGCAGCTATTTTTTAATGGGTTTCAGTCGGACTCTGGCCCCTGGGTCCCTAAATAAATAATGGGACGATTTGAACTATTCTTATGGACTTTGCATGTAAAGCTAACTCTTCCTTGCAGTCAAACTGAGGGAAGGAATCCAGTTGAGCCGTTTTAATCTCATTTGACACTGTGTATATTAAAATGATCGAACCCTAACCCTTCCTTTTACATGTCACAGATTTACAAGACACATGAGGACTTTTAGGTGGTGAGTAGATAAATAGCTGGATGGTGAAAGGTACCCGGTGGAGCGCAGGCTGCCTGTCAGACTCTTCAGCTTCGCCAGTCGGCGGTTCCAGCCCTCTAACTCTATGATTCGAGTCTCCAGGTTGTCTGTTAGCTTGGACAGCTGCTGCACCGCCCCAACGTTCTCCATGAAGATCTGCTCCTGGAGGACGGAGGGGAAGAGGTTGCTCATTGATAATTAATTCACTTTTTAATTTCATTCAATAACTTGTAATCTTCATGTATAATTTCAGTGTAATGGAATAAAATCTCCAAAAGAAACTTAAATAATCTGTTTATTCAAAGAGAATAATAGGAAACAATCATCATCATATTATGCTCTTTTCATATTTGAAGCCATAATTTCTTTCAGCTTTTCAAACATGAAGAGTTTTTGTTGCTCCTCTCCTTCCATTGTACTCTAAAAAATCTTTTGGTTTTTACTGTTGAACATTTCCAGACACCATCCTGGGCTCTTTTACAAATGTCAGACATTTAAAACACGAAACTATTGATCAATTCATTGAAACTGATCTTCAGCTTGACCTTGCACTAACATGGTATCCCAAGTGGTATGCAATCAAAGTTATTCCTTTGGTAACAACCATTCATGTAAATACTTCTGTTTTTGATTTGTGCCAAAAAAGAGTTAAATGTGTGTAAGGCCAATCTAGGGACTAGCATTGCAAATTAGCTTAGGCTATCGCTGCTGTGGTGTGTGGCAACAGTTTACTTGCTCCATACTTGTCCCTTTACCAATCAACATGAATGTCATAAACACGGCAATAACATAATAGGCACGCAGACAGTAAGGATGGAAATTACCTTGTCCACCATGAGGAAGTTGTGAATTTTTTCTCCATCAGAACAGCTGAGGTCTCCGACCTCCTTAACCGCTGACGGCAGCAGCTCCTTCACCTCCTGGGCTATGATACCTGAAAAATCATGTTAGTATTACATCATTCAAATAATTACTGTATTCATAGCATCACACTCACCTAGTGAATAAATAAAACTGGAGTTTGTAGATTTTAAATTCATGTATATTGTGGCTCCATACCTGTCTGGTGGGTGTGGTCTATTCCCATGGTGGAGGCAAACTCTGGTTTATAATCAAACTCGACTATTCTCATCTGAGTGATTCTCTTCAGCTGCTGCTCAGAATCAACCTGACAAACACACAGGGGGGGGGGGGGGGCACATTTTATGGAATCAACCATTTCATTCCAAGTTCTTCTTAATAGAAAATGTAAACATAGAAAGACTCCCGTCACTCATTTAAACTTGAGGACGTGGTCTTCATTTCATTTGCCTTGATTTTAAGTTCTATGATTGTCTTACCTCTTGTATGTTTTGCTTGGCGCGGCGGTCAGACGGCTGTATGATGGAGCCCATCACCTTGGCATTGCCACAGACGACTAACGCCTCATCAGGGGAGTCGGTGTTGATGCCGACTCGACCTTGACAGACCACAGCGTCCTGCACCGCCCCGCGCTGCCACAAGGAGTCCCCGTCCATCTCAAACTGACCGGGGTTAGAAGCCTGTGGATGGGATATGCTGTTGCATGTCAGTTTAAAAAGAGAGGTTGGGTTTCTCTGCTTGTGGTTCAGACTTGTTTCCTAATTAATTAATGGCTCACAGTTCATCAGCTTTAAGTCTGACTTCTTACCCTGACGATGATTCTCTCTGACACCAGAGCTGTGAGGAGGAACGTGTCGTCTCCACCCACAGCAGCATACAGACCAACCACCATCTGAAAATATCTTTTAAAAAACAGACAATTAGCATGAGGCTCCAAGTGTTACTTTACTCATCCCTCCACTCAATCACTCACCTCTGGTCAGGGTTGGGTTTGCCTTTCTTCCTCATGTTGTTGGCCGTCGTCTCGCTGAAGTGCAGTCTGCCAAGTGTTACTTTGGTGATTTTGCCCCCAGGCAGACTGACCCTGGAGGATCATATTTAGTTTAACATATTTATGATGATGGTATAACACAATAAATACCTTACTTTTTGTGTTTGAGTGGAGCAAGATACGTCCCCAAACCCAGTTGTTTTGCAACCGAGCTTGAGAGCCTACAAGACTTGACTTGGGTTTGGTATGCTTCAACTGGGCGTTTGTATTCATGTAGCTTAGAGTTGGGGCTCACATGGGAAACACCCAGAAAATATCCTATGGCAATAGATTGGCCAATCTACTAGACATGCATGTTTACTAGATTGGCTAAACCAAGTAGGCTAAATTCCCATTTGGATCCTGTATGGAGCTCTTCATGGGACTTTCAGTTTCAGTGTCCATGAAAGCCAAAATACAAAATTGGCTTAAATCCAGTAGGGTTTCCTATACTGGCCCCACAGGTTGTATAAAACACTTTCAAGACTTTTCTTCGACACAGTGAGTGGATAACAACAGGTGCTGGTTAACCTTCTGTATATACAATTGTCTGTAGTATGTAGGGCTGATTCTTCTGTTATATACCTGACAGGATGAAAGGGCTTTTTGCTGCGATCAGGCTGAGACTGCTCAATGGTCACCTGGTGGCTTGGAGATTCCAGCTGTAAGGATTGAGACATACAGGTATCACACATTAGAAACACCAACCACGGGTTGTGTTGTTATTCAGATTCTCTTGACATCAAAAAGGCTTGATACACCAAGTCCAATTGACTCATTGCCATGTATTTGGGAGCCAAATTGAAGATGCCTTAACCAAATGCATTCAAGCAATTTGATACTGTTTATGTAAGCTACCAACTCATAAATCGACTGGGCTTTGTTTGCACAAAAGTATAATCTGACAGTTCAACTGACCTTGGGATATTTGAGAGTCTATCTGCACTTACTGCGTAACCAGGTGTTAGTTAACAAGTAGCTTGGATACCAACTCCTGCTGGTTGGGCGGTATCCTAGTGATTATTGTGTTTATGCTGAGCTACATGTGTCGTGGACAAATCCCTGTCCTAGACGCTCAACAAAAGCTGATACACACCTTGAACTAACCTGGGACCAGTTGGGAATCGTAATTTGTTGAGGAACTGATGTCATCCATTGTAGCTTGAATGCTAACTGAGCTATGAGAATGGTATGACTATATATGTCTTCGAAATGATATGATGTTGTTACCTAGTGTAGAAAGAAGGTTGGGGAGGTTCGTACACACCTTGATCCCGAACACTTTTATCAGGAAGTGGTTAACTTGCTGTGGCCCACTTGGCGTCCTAACGTATTGGGGTTCTGCAGCTACGCCGATGTGAACAGTGACCTGGAAGTGATTCTTCTTCTGGCAGACAAAGGCTTCATCTGCTGCAGAGTAGATGAAGCCTTTATCTGTGTCAACATGGTAAGCAGGAGGAGACCTGGACACAGAGGAAAAGCCAGTAAGTAAAGTAAGTAAAAGCTGACTTAACTTTGTGCAGGTGCTGGTTTTTCATGTAAAGATGGTAATATTTCATCATACTAACACATGTTTAAAGCCACTGGCCAAAATGTAGATGAAACACATTAGTTCTGTACTCACACTGTCTGGTAGCTGCCATTGTACAAAGTGCTCCACAGGTCAGGCCTGTGCTGATCCCAAGTCAGCAACTGATTGGATCCCAAACTCAGTCCACCACCAACTATGCAATTCCCAACAGGAGTCCCATCCCGTTCATTGCATGAACTCTCAATTCCTGCTCGGGGTTCATCCGACTCAGATCTCCTCCTTTTTTTACTTTCTGGAGAGCTGGAGGAGAATCAGAAAAACTGTGTCAAGACACGTAGGAAGACACTACGTGACTTTGATGGTTATCAACAATCTCATGGTTGAATCTAATAAAATAGATGACTTCATTTTGATACTGCTGAAGGCGTCGGTAGACCTTTTTCCAATACTGCATTGTAGTTCCAATTGAATCTCAATCATAGAACAGTCTCTACTGGTAATGCTTTATCCTCTACTTCAAGCTTTATGATCTTGCACTAGGTTCACTTGTAGTTCCACTTTCATTTTCTATATTCTTGTCCATCTTTGTGACATTATTCGCAAATATAACATTCAACTATGTTTTATTCTCCTGATCTGTGGCAGGGTCAAGGCGGCAGTAGGTTTCATAGTTTAGTCCAGATGTCTCTCTCCCTGACAAATGTTTTCCAGCTCCCCTGATGGAATCATGAGGCGTTCCCGGGCATGATGAGATGTGTTATCTGACCAGAGAGTCCTAGGTCTACCCTGAGTCTCCTAATAATCATAAGAGTGGTGCCCAGGAGACATTGTAGTCAGATGCCCAAACAACCTCAGCTGGCTCCTTTGGACCTGAAGGAACAGCAGATCTACTCGAAGATTCCTCTGGATGTTTCAAGCCCTTAACCCTATCTCCAAGACTATCTCTTAAGCTCTCACTTGGTCTCAGTAGCCATACCAGAGACTTAACTGTTAAGGCACCCATCTTTACAAATTGATCAGACTCATGGTGGTACTTCCGTGTCAACTTTCAAGTCCTTTCCCATGATATACCTTCATAAGCGAGGCATAAATAAGTTTATGATTTCTTGTCTTATGCAGAAAATCTGCTTACCTGTTATGTAGTGTGGAGTTGGAGCCAAGTAGAACTGAGCAGGCAGAAGGGGGCATAAATACATTTGGGACTTGACCCGGATCAGTGCAGGGTGTGGAAAAGCTGTTCAGGTGGGGCACTGGCGGGGAAGGGGGTGTGGGAGGGGTATAAACCTGTGAGTAGTTGTCAGGACTTGGGTAGTGTGTGTGTTCAGGTGAGGGGTGTGTGTGCTGGTGTAGGGGGGGCAGGTGAGGTCCCAGACTTGATGCAAGTGTTAGTGAGGCCCAAACTGCGGAGCTGATTGTGGGTCAGAAGCTCATGTTGGGCTTGGTCTGAGCCATGGTCCTTAAAGCGACAGGATGATGGTGGGACGCAATGTGGTGTTGGCTGAAAAACTTCCTGCGGTGTCTGCTGGTTGTACCAATATGGCGGCTTGTGATGGAAGTCTGCAAATCAAAGAAAAACTCAATATTAGCGTGCATTTCCATTCTGTAAATGTAGATCTGACCTAAAACCTTAGTCCTTCTAGAAACTTAGCTAGGTAACTGGTAGCAGGCCTAAACAGTACCTGGCATCTGTGCAGGTGAACAGGCCTCCGAGCTAGAGTCAGGAGGAGAGTCAGGGAGCATGCTGGGGGAAATATATCAAACAATAATCAAAAATCAGACAATACAGGAGACACTGGCTTATGAATTACTATGTAATATTTGGCAACCCCATTTGTTTCCACAGTTCACAGTTTTCTCGATTGCAATTCAATGGAAATAATTAATTAATTTGTTTGTGTTTGAGAAGGTGAAGTTATAGAACTTGGATGGTGCTACTTTGAAAAACAACCTTTTCCTGTGTTTATTACCTTTGCCATGCTGATAAGCAAATAGGTCAAATCTGTTGTTTGTGTTATATAACAGTATGTATGTCTAGGGATGATGATGCAATGGGTTTCACTTAACAGTATGACTTCTCCTTTCACTATTAGCATGTTTTTTTGATTGTACAATTGATAATAGTAATGATTATTAACGATCGAAAACCCGTCGCCTTTCCTTTCCGTAAACGTTTACTTTGTGAATTGGATTCATTTTGATCATACTGGATTGCCAAATGGATAATCAATCACAGAGAAGACTAGATCAACTGTGAATCTTACAAGCTGTTGGGGTCCAAGTCATTGCTGAGGTACTGCTCCAGGATACTCGTGTCCACAGCGACAGAACTGTCCAACACACCGCTCATATCCTGACCTGCACAAACACACACATACATACAAACTGTAAAAGATTGTTCTTGACCCTGAAAACCTGAGTCCATGTTCAAGGATCATTCTATCTGCCTGTACTACAGAAGGAACCTGTTCAAGGACATCTTGAAGTTCCTCAAGAACCACAGACACCCACTTAACATTCCTAGGTAATGTGGAACAAAGGGACTTTATCTTTAAGTTCAAGTTGAGCCTTCTTCACTAACAGATCTGTATCTACCTAAGCTCTTGTATTTTTTCAATGGACACTTGATTGTCTTCCTTAAAGAGCATTAAAATAGTTTAAATCTCTTCAAGGAGGACTAGTTGAACCACCGACTGAACGTACTCATGGATCATCAACTTCAAGGACCAACAAACACAAAAGGGTTGGCAACAACTTCCTCCTGTACCAATTGGCCTGTACCATGTGAGGAACCATTTTCAAGGAAAACATATAACTGGAGTAACTGGAACCTCCTCTAGGGTTTGTTTATCATATGGATCTCTTGACTCTTATCAAGTACCAGCAGAACATCCTTCTCCAGGACAGCTGTTACTTACTTAAAGGTCTTTTGTATTTGTGTTCCTCCTTGAGGTTTGTGAAAATAATTTCAGTCAGTGCACGGAGGATGAATTGATCCATTAAATGAAATCTACTCATGGCCCCAAAGATTGTCAACTACATGAAGAACCAGCTTTAATACCATTATGCAGCACATGGTCTCTCTAAAGGGAAATCAGAACCTCCTTTTGGTTTAGTTGAACAATTGGACCTCTTGAATCCCCAAGCAACACTAGAATCTGTTTCTCTGGGATAACAGTATCAACCTCTGTCTGTTCTTATTAAGGGGCACCTTTGTCCTTCATAAGGACCACTAAAACCCCTACAACCTTCAAGTTTGATATGTATGATTCAAGATAGGGGCGGCTCCTGGGCTGGGGACAGGAATGTGGGGATCATGCCTAAAATCGTCTAGGGTGTAGCCAGCCTCAAGGGTCATTGAACACACTCGAGGGGCTTCTTGATTGTCCTCCTAAAGGACCGCTCATATCATGTCATATTCCCAATGAAGCAGTAAATAAACCTCAAACTGGAACATATTGATGAGCCCATGGACTATGTTTCTCAAGGACCAATATCTCCACCCCAATGGTCACCTGTCTTGTCCTCTCAAGGACAACTAGAATCAGTTGCACATTGAATGTTCAAAGGATGAAAGCCAGCCTGAACTGGAAAAAAATCTTTTCATTGGCTTTCCTCTTCAAGACCTTCTTAGAGGGCTCCTTCATTGGAATGCACTCACAAACCCATCATCTCCACCTTCAATTACTACAATCAGAATCTTTTACACTTCCTTAAAACAACAATATACTTTTTCTACTTTTAAAAAGTAGTTTTATAGGTCGATATAACAGCACAACAACTTTCCTTGTTAGTCGACGTGGTTGTTTAGCTTCTTACAACATCTTTGCCTTTTCTTATTAACTGCAGTTGCACTGAGAGACCTTTGATGGGCGCCAAAGAGCACCAAACCAAATTCTTACATAATGGAGGAGGGCTACTTGAACTTCAATTAGAACCTATTCATGGGCCGATGGATGGTCCTCGTAAAGTGATACTAGAACTACCTGAAGGAGCCTTGGGCTTACTCGAGGGGCACCTGATTCTACTCCACTGAAATCCTCAAACTCCCAAATGGGGCATTTCAAACTTGGACACCTGAACCCAATTAAAATCCTATCACTTTCCTCACTTTCATCTTCAAGGACAAATATAACTTTATCAAGGGTACTCCCAAAAGGTCCATACTACAACCTGCACCTGTAAGACCACTTGAATCTCCACCATGACCATATGAACCCCTTTAAACATCAATTGAACTTCCTGAAGGCCACATGATCCCACCCCACACCCAATCCCTCGAACTCCTGGATCCTCAGCAGGAACCATAGAACTTCTCCAAGGACCTCGACCCTCTTGGGTGGTACCTTTTGATTAACCGTTGGTCACTGAAGTTCTCAGATTTCAGAGTTATGAAATGTCCCAACATAAAATGGTGAAGTATCTTAAGCAGGATGTAATTTAATGTTATGAGATGACTTGTAACCTCTCACCATGAAAGAATTGCTGCAGCGCCTCATTCTCTCCAACCACTTGGGGAGGCAGCCGGCCGGCTCCTGGATCCATACGTCCCTGAAGGGGGCGCTGCAACAGCAGAATGATTAAGGATCAGGAAGAGCTGCAGAATGGGGATAGACACTGACACTGAATGGATGACTGGATAAATTGCACTCACAAGACGACATTTGAATTATACCTGTTTACCTGTTTTGAGTCTGTGTTAAGCAAAATCAGAAATTGGTCTCTAACCACACAATATATGGAGCTATGATAAAGGCTCCCTCAGGATGCAAAGTGAGTAAAGATGACGCACAAGACATTAAATTTAAATCTTTACGATAATGGAGTTGCTCAACTTTAAAGGAGCAATATGTAACTCTGACACCTAGTGTTTAAAATGGGTACTGCAGTCCAAATTCAAAACATTGGAGAGAGCTGTCTCCCCTTTCTGCGTTCTAACCTCTCTCCATTTTTCAAAAGCATCTCCAATATTGATCCTAGTTTGAGCACGTTTCTGCTCGTGGAGCTTATTAGAAACATGCAGAGGCTTTTTAGGTCGGGTACAATCACTTCTATCTGAACCAGTTCTCTTGCCCGCTTCCATCGCTGCAACACCTGTTGGTTTGACCTGATAACTGCTCTCATATCTGGCAAACCGAGGGGCGTCCAAAACGGCCGTGTGGGGGGGCCTTAAAACCGCCTACCTTCTCTGGTCCAAACAAATCCAGACCATTCAGGACCAGAATCTAAAGTTAGAAGGAGGACATACTGGCTGCTGCATTGTTGTCAGAGAAGCCAGCACTTCAACATAGCATGTTTCCTTAATGTCTGATCATAGAGTAAGCTCACTTTATCATTTCACTCTCTACACATCTCACTGATTGGAGCTTTTACAGTAAAATTAAAAAAAATAGAATCACACATTGTAAAAGTTACTTTTTCTTAATTGAATTCAGAATTGAATTTCAAACTATGCAACCTAGATTTTCCCCACAAAGCAATTACTGATATTTTGAAAGTTCATATTCATTAAAACATGGAGTCAAATTGTGAGATAAAAAGTAAAGCATAGTCAGCAAATGTGACATTTGTTCACATATATTGTTGTTTTGTTTTGGAATAGTGCCGGCTTCGCCCAGATGTTCTTATACCTTACTTTATTTCTCCTGAAAGTATTCTGACGTACGACACAGGAGGATTGATTTCTCCAGTTTTGCTCGACATGTTTGTTTAAACACACACCTGCGTCGTCTCTCCAAGATGGCTACCAGTCAGTGGATCAGGTGTAATCCGTCAGTTTATCCAAACCGCTCGTCCTCAGGTACAATCCATCTCTACATCTATGAGTCCATCAAAGGTTAAATCCAAATAAGTCAGTTCTTCTTCTGTGGTTTTATTGGGATGAAATAAGTCCTTTTTTATTTAGATAATAGTTCCTCTTCTTGTGACTCCGGGGATCGTCTCTGTCTGCCAGCTGAACTTTGAGCTTTGAACAGGAAAAGGTAAAAGACATCAACACACCTGACGCAGGCAGGTAACACACCTCTCTGTGTGTGTGTGTGTGTGTGTGTGTGTGTGTGTGTGTGTGTGTGTGTGTGTGTGTGTGTGTGTGTGTGTGTGTGTGTGTGTAATTAGGCCATAAACCAGAGTCATTTTACTGGCAGTGCACACAGGCACACATTGGAAACACCACACCTTTGACATTCTTCTTTCTCAGGTTAAACATTTTTCACCTGTTTGCATCCTCAGAGTTAAAGTGGAATATTGACGCCACTCATACTGACCATGTTGGTGTTTTGTGGGCCCAGCTGGTGGCAGAAAGTTAGCTAGCAGTGGTGGTTTGAGGTCAGTTCACATCAGAACGACCATCTGAACGGCTTCAATGTTGATTGTAATTGTTTGGCTGCAGAGTTGTCTTACAGTGACAAGCTAACCCTTAGCCAAAATATTGTTTTGGAACTCTGAAACATTTAGAACCCTAAAGTCATTAACGTGCTCAAACTAGGATCAATATTGGAGATGCTTTTGAAAAATGGAGAGAGGTTAGAACGCAGAAAGGTTTACAGACCGATGCAGAGCTGGATAAACACTGAAGCTTCAGTGTCCACCACATGGTGACCTGCGTGAGCATCCACTCTAGAGAGGGGCCAGCATGTCTTTAGTTATAACTGAAAACCTTATTTCACAAATGTTTTACATCTTAACTAGTAGTCTTTGATTCCTGAAGCTGTATGTCAAATTAAAAGTCCTGTTGCTGTTTGTAACTCTGAGCTCACACACAAACACACACGCCTGCAGGATCCTTATCTGCTGCATGCAGGTGTAAATACTGCCATGGCCTTGATTCAAAGCCGACTTCAAGGTTGGAGAAAAAGGAATTACAGCTCTTATTTATCCAGCAGAGGACGTCAGAGACTCTGTGCGTTACACAAACTCACCCTTAGAGCTGCACGTTTGAAACCATAAAACCCCCCATATAATAAATAAATGTAAATGATTATGAATATGTTGTGAAATTACCAAAATATGTCTAATAAGACGGCAGAACAGAGCTTCATCGAAGGAGAGCACGCGGTCACATCTATATCTAGCTGATCGACAGAACGTGTTGTTCCATGCTTCAGCCAGCAGGTGGCAGTGCAGACTGTTTTCAGAATGACTGTCCCCTCATCATGTTCCTGGCAGAGAGAAGCAGTGAAGAAGATCTCAGGTAAAACAGATATAACAATTTCAAACCCTTGAGTGTAAGACATGTTAAACCAACCCTTTTGTTTCTGAATAATTGATTGATGCAATCCTGGATGTTCTTTACTAAAATCAGAAATGTTGGATTTCTCTCTGTGTCAGAGCAGCAGATGGCGCTACAGGACAAGGTGTTCTTCTTCTCGTCCCTCATCAGCTCCCTCTCTTGATCTAACCCACTGCCCTTACTGTCCCATTTATCCTCGACATACTTCCTTTAGAGTCCCTCAGTTGTAAACTGAAAACATTCAGCGTTTCATTTGATTCTAACAACGTGAAAACAGATTTAAACAGCTCAGAGATTTTTTTTTTATGGCGGGAAATGAAACAACTGTTTTATGAGCCAATAAATAGCTTGTTACTTTGAAGGAAGTTTCTGTGAAGGAAATCTGTAATCTGGTGCTAATTATACAGACAAAAACAAATTCTTTATAAGCACAAAGATGTTTACATGACGAGTTTCTTCAAGGATCAGCTCAATTTAACGGAAACCCAACAGGAAATGAACTGAGCAGCCAAAATATGACAAATATGACTTTTTTAAACTATTTTTCTACATGTCAGGGATTTTCTTTTTAAATAAAATTATGGTTGTTTTAAAAGTTTTGAGCTGCTGTGTGTCTAAAAAAAATATGCAAAATTTGCAATGACAGTAGGAGACCTCTCGAAGGGCCCGATCACACAGAGATGCGTCGTGCTAGATGCAGCCGCTCCCAAAAAGCCTGAGCTCATCTGTGGGGAGCAAACATAGAGCTCTCGCCACTGCGAGGGGGAAAAATGTCATAAAAAGGTAAGCTCTCCTTCTCGATTGTTTTGGCTGCTTTGGCCAAAAGTGACATTGACGAGCGCTGCGTCTTGAGCTGAAAAGTCGAAAATGTTCACTCGGCAAGTGCACTGTACCAAAGGGAAACAATGGTTTTCCTGGCGACGTTTTTCGAGTGACACGTCTCTTACTGATTGGACCCTAAGGAAGCCCCATCTTACAGAAGTCCCTCCCCTTTTCTTCACATTTTACTTTCTTGTTGTTGGTTCCCCTCGGGTCCAATAGTCACTTCAAAGTCTTGTTCACACCTGCACAAAACTCCTGAAAAACTGCTGAAGTGTTCGTGCTGAGCTGCATGTGTGAACACAAACAGCTGAATGTTTGTCCTCCAGCCTCCTCGTATTTATTCTGCAGAAAGTCAGAGTGAGCTGATGTGAGAACGCAGCAGGATATAATCAGGAGAATTCACCTCGAGCGAGTGGGAGGGGGTGGTGACGTTTATTCCCTGTGATCGCTGCACGACCATAGACTGTCTGCACGCCACCTCTACGATCTCCGTGCTCTAATGAACCTGCTGCATTCTGTTTCCTGTTCTCCAGTATGTTCTTCTCCACTCTTTAGTTCAGATTGAGATTCTGTTCAACTACACGTAGCATTGATAGAAAGACAAATATTCTCATTATAGCGTCGTATAGAGGACTCTGTTGCTTCATATGGCACGCCATTTTTTTTTACGTCACGTCTTCCTTCGGGAGACCCCCCGCCCCCCCTCCTGTCTGACAGGGATAGTTTCTTGCTGTGAGGTGCGTGTGTGAATAACCAGATCAGGAGGATTTTAGGGGCAGTCCTCCTTAAATTATCGAGATATTCTCCAGAGTTTATACGTGAAATCAGCCTCGGTAACTTTCAATCTTTTGGGATTATTTCACGATTCTCCGTGCCGATGACTCTTCTTTTGTTTTTGTGACCTCTTGTGACCTCTTGTGACCTCTTGTGACCTCTTGTGACCTCTCGGCTTCTTCTGAGAGAAATATTCTTTAAAAATCAGTTTAACAATAACTTTAGTGTCCGCTCTTATCTTATCTGGTATACACACTCAATCAGTCCATTGTCTTTCTTATCACTGTTGTTTTTATGACCTGGATCTCACTGAACGGCAACAACAGTGTGACCTCTTCCATCATCTCGTACTCATATGAGTCATATTCAGTCAAAACCTTCATGCTCCTAAAAGAGAGTGATGTTCTGAATGTTTTAAATACACAGACATGAAACTGATCTTAACCTTTCAATTCACCTTTAAATGATCTGTGATTAATGATTCATGGTGTAAATCCACCAGAGAAGAAGACATCACAGAGGGCAGACAGACTTTCTGATCCTTTCTTGGTTCATGTGAAGTTCCTGAGTGGGACTCTGACGTTCAGCAAACAATGACTCATGGCTCCGGGTTCTTCACTTTCTGTCCTGGGTTATTGTGCGATTGTTTCAAATCAGTGTGACTCACCTCTTCCTCTTTGGTCGCTTTGTCGAAGTGTCTTCAGAAAAAGAGCAGAATGATCATCACGACATCGATAACAACGCTGACAGAACAACACAAAGCCGATTCACTTTCTCCTCACTGACTGCAGACGGGAGAAACTTTAAACTTCTTGTGTGTGTGTGAGACCAAAACTCCTCAAACCTGATCCTAGTTTGTGATGATCGTCTATTTTATTGTCTGAATAAGAGGACAGTGATCAGACTAACAGCAGGAGACAGATGTAAACAGAGCTACATGGCGATATGCGTCTGCACGATGGCCAAATCTTTATCACAGAAAAAGTCAAAGATTTAATTTGTATTTTAGTGCAATGTGCAACACAGGAAGGAACCATGTGTTGGGGTCAAAAGTTAAGCTTATGCAGATATTTGTTAACAGAGATGAGTACATGAGGAGTTGTGATGTCTTTACAGTGGACGTGTTCAAACTAAACCCCAAAATCCAGATGACACACTTTTTAATTTTTGGTGTGAGCGGTCATGTAGGATTGTTCTTCTTCTACACTTCACTCTTAACTTCAGTCAGACGACACATGTAGTCGTGCTGAAGGAGGATTCTGCAGCAGGATGTCTCTGCTCACTGATTTAATGTAATAACGTCTTTTCAACGTTCAGACACATTTCTGAATGTGCTGATGTGGAACGATGACTCCACAAACAGCTCCGCTCTTCACGCTGCGGTGGATCATCTTGTGACTATTTCAACCTAAAAATGAGTCACGGCGGCCTCAGTAATGACTGATGTGTGAGGATACAGATAAATCACCACAGGACACCTCAGTGCAGTTAACGCCACGATGTTTTTATTCACGTCACAAACAAAAAAAATACGTCACCCTGGAAGCTCGAATGACACAAAACTTTCAAATATTTTACAACAGTTTACAACACGCAGAGAATACAGGTGACGCCATCTTTACTGTTTTAAGTGCTGAGCGGAGAAAGTGCAGCAGTTTAACTGTCACACACAGCTTCAGGGGGCGGAGCCACAAAGCAAGACTCCGCCCCCTAACATGATGCAAGTCAATATCAACACTGATATTTTATATGATTAACATGCAGAACAGTTATTGTGTTTTTAAAACATTAATTCTCTTTTTTGTCTCAAGGTCCACTTACTAACTTTATTTACACGGCTTCAAATCACGCTGGTCATCTTTCTAAAGCTGGATACACACGAGACGATTTGAGACCTGATTTCATGCTGAAACCACGTTTTAATCACGTGGGTTTCTGTGAGATCTCATGTCTGTGAAATCGTTACTACAAACTCGTCTCGTGCGAGGCGTCTAGTGTGTGCGTTCAGAGGATTATCATGTTAAACATCAGCTGAAACTGTCCTCATGTCTGTGGTCTAAACATTTGAAAAATCCACTAAGATTTGAAAATGGTCTCGTGTGTAGCCAGCAGAAGTGTAGTGAAGCACGTTAAAACTACAAATACCAGCAAGGGTTTGGGCTGTATGGTTGAGATCTGTTTTATGTGTTACTCAATAAACTCCTGGACCATGATGCATCTGAAAGACAAAGTGGGGTTCAGGGCCTCGAGTTTTAAAGGATGACGATGTTATGATACAGTCATGGAGGATTATCACTTTTTTAGACACGTGCAGAAAAGTTTATAACATCAGAACATTAAACACTAAGACTGTGTTGAAAACCGACTCACTGCATCTACGGCGAATCACACAGCTGTCAAAAAAAAACGATGAACGGGGATTTAATTTGAGCGTGAAACAAATTATAGTAGCAATATATAACTCTGACACCTAGTGTTTAAAACGGGTACTGCAGTCCAAAACATTGTAGAGAGCTGTCTCCCCCCCCCCCCCCCCCCCTCCTCTCTAGAGTGGATGCTCACGCAGGTCACCATGTGGTGGACACTGAAGCTTCAGTGTTTATCCAGCTCTGCATCGGTCTGTAAACCTTTCTGCGTTCTAACCTCTCTCCATTTTTCAAAAGCATCTCCAATATTGATCCTAGTTTGAGCACGTTTCTGCTCGAGGAGCTTATTAGAAACGTGCAGAGGCTTTTTAGGTCGGGTACAATCACTTCTATCTGAACCAGTTCTCTTGCCCGCTTCCATCGCTGCAACACCTGTTGGTTTGACCTGATAACTGCTCTCATATCTGGCAAACCGAGGGGCGTCCAAAACGGCCGTGTGGGGGTGCCTTAAAACCGCCTACCTTCTCTGGTCCAAACAAATCCAGAGCATTCAGGACCAGAATCTAAAGTTAGAAGGAGGACATACTGGCTGCTGCATTGTTGTCAGAGAAGCCAGCACTTCAACATAGCATGTTTTCTTAATGTCTGATCATAGAGTAAGCTCACTTTATCATCTCACTCTCTACACATCTCACTGATTGGTTCTTTAAATAAGAAGTGTAAACGGGTTGTAATTTACTCAAACATTAAAATCATGAGTTCAGCAAAAGACATTTCTCACAGTCTACACAATAAGAAAATAGGATTGTCACAGTAGCCTGTATTTACATTATTTACACACATTTACGGTAGAAATACACAGAACTCAGTCGTACCTACGGGAACAACCCTGTTTTTAAAAGAAAGTTAGAACGCGGTGTAAAAAGAAAAGAGAAACAGAAAGTGATGATATGCAACGCATTGAACCCCGAATTTGAGGAACTGAGAATTGTGTCTGTTTTTGGAGAATTATCGGCTCCATTCTCTGTTTGCTTCCTACAACATGTTGTCTTTGTGCAATATTCAGTTAAATGTGGAGTTTGATGAGCTGATGTTTCCTACCTGCACTGAGAAGGACGCACAGCGCTGTGCACAGGGCGTCCATGTTTGTTTCAATGTTCAGTAAATCATCACATTAGGTTTCTTGTTACATCATACGCAGCATCCTAACTGTTCTGGAAACAGAGATGTACTTTATATGGTTCACTTTGGAGAAAGTTTCTTAAACCTCAAAATGTGGTCATGAAGGTGGGAGGATTCATGAATAATTTAGACATAGTCTAAAGATGTCAAATACAGATCTTTACTTCTTGTGTTTTCTTAAAGGAAGAATGTGTAACTCTTTGATCCAGTAGATGTCGCCCTTGAGCTCCAGCATGAAACTAAAACAAACTTCTTTTTGGCCACACCTCCTCCATACTGAAGCCTCCGCCCTCCTCCAGAGACACACCTCCAACCCTCCTCCACTCGAGCTCACACGAAGGAGTTTAGCGCAAGCGGTGGACAAAAGTGTCCTCGGCTCGAGCTGCAGTCACCTGTGTCCTGCATTGTTGTGTTAGCATGCTAATGTTAGCGCTCTTTAGTTAGCTCGTAGCTTCACATTTCATGTAAACTGACACAGAATGAGCGTGATCTAAAAACTCTTACGTGACATCCAAATAATCAGTGAGTATGTTCTTCTTCTTCTCTCTAGTCCTTGACTAAAACAGCTTTTATACACAAGGGGAGGAGCCGGCCGTCCCGTCCATGTAAACACGGCTCTGACAACAACACAGCCAGCGGGACTCGAGCTTCTCACTCATTGTAGACAGTCATGACTCAGAGAGACGTTTACACAGGACAGACTGGATTTATGATATATTGATGTGGAACATGTCGCACACTCTTCCTCTAAACTACTTGAAAGAAGTATAGTACCGTAAAACTTCAAAGAAAGGCCCAGTCCCTTTGACTATCCTGCTGTTTTCTGCACGTTTTGTAAAAAAAATAAAGTAAAGTTTCAGTTAAAGACCTCGATGCATTTCATGTTAAAATAGTTTGCAGATCAAACATGAGGAAAGGAAAAAGCAGCAAGACACAAATAATAAAGAAGAACTTCAACATCCGGCCGAGAAAGACAGACAAAGGCTAAAATGCGTAGGCTACTGGTAGTTTGATCGCTATCATGATTTTGTGGACAGCTAAATATTTGTTCTGTTGTAATTTGCCGTGCACACGTTTTACTTGAAAGTCATAAAAGGTCCCGTCCCGTGTTGACTCCTGTCCCAATAGAGGCCAGATAATTTCATGGACTGAAGGAAACAAAGAGTCTGAGCCATTAATAGAAGTTTTACGGTAAGTTTCAGATTTCAATCCTGTTTGTCATCTAACTCCCGTTTCAGTTTTGAGGGGTCGACTTTGTGAAAAAATCTCACACAGATGCTGCAGTTCTCACACACACTCGCAAAAACATATTAGCTGAGGGCACACACACACACACACACACACACTCAAACACACACACACACACACACACACACACACACACACACACACACACACACACACACACACACACACACACACACACACACACACACACACACACACACAGACAAAAAGCTCAGCAGCATTTGGTCGAACATTTGGCCGGTGGTAACACAATCCTGTAAATGGTGTCATATTTCAATATAAAAGCTGTCGACTTCACAAATGCCTGTGTGTGGTCTTGTGTGTGTGTGTGTGTGTGTGTGTGTGTGTGTGTGTGTGTGTGCGCGCGCGGGCGTGTGTGTTTGTGTGCGTGTGTGTGTGTGTGTGTGTGCGTGTGTGTGTTCTGATAAAGAGCCTTGGGTTGACCAATCAGAGAGTGGAAGATGTTCGCGCCCTAAACAGAGCAACATTTTTCTTCCATTT
Source organism: Tautogolabrus adspersus (assembly GCA_020745685.1). Taxonomy (NCBI): domain Eukaryota; kingdom Metazoa; phylum Chordata; class Actinopteri; order Labriformes; family Labridae; genus Tautogolabrus; species Tautogolabrus adspersus. The sequence continues at coordinate 21,367,748 of CM036555.1, forward strand.
TGGTCAAGTCTTCTGATTGACTTTTTCTGCACTTTTGTTCATTGTGTGGCGGGACAAACAAAAAACAAAGATGGAAGAGAGACAAAGATAAACACACAGAGACAGAGAGAGAGAGAGAGAGAGAGAGTTGGACTAAAACTGGCGGTACGTCCTGTACATGCTTCTCCTTTTCACCGTCCTCTGCTACATTTGCTACAACACAGTCCCATCAGTCTGTCGTGTATCTGTGTGTGAGTGTTTTTGTGTATGCGTCTGTTTAGTCTTTGACTCACCTGCCAAAAGTCCTTGCAGCACGCCCTGTAGGCCGCAGTGTTCATTGCAACAAAGCAGAGATAGAATGAATGTATTAGCTACTAACTCAGATTTCTTATCAACTTGTAGAAGATTTTAAAAGACTGTAAGAAGAAAATCCAAATTGAGAGTTTGAACAGCTCAAACGGGTGCATGTTATCCACACCTGTGCACTGATGAGGTAATTACTCATAGTAAGACACATAAAGTGTGCGTAAAGGTAACTCCTGTGGAAGGGTTGATGCGAAGTAGAAGTGGCTCCTCCCGAGCATCTGAGCTCCTCCCCCCTCTCTCTAAGGCAGAGCCTAGACGCCCTCCAGAGGAAACTAATTTCAGCCGCTTGTAGCCGCGATCTTATTCTTTCAGTCACTACCCAAAGCTCACGACCACAGGTGAGGGTTGGAACGAAGATCGAGCAGTAAATCGAGAGCTTTGCCTTCAGGCTCAGCTGCCTCTTCACCACGACAGTTCGGTACAACGCAGCAAATCCGCCTGTCAATTTCACGGTCCATCCTACCCTCAATCGTGAACAAGACCCCGAGATACTTAAACTCCTTCACTTGGGGCAAATACTCACTCAACATCTCCTGTTCAAGTCTGGCTGGACATCTTTGTTACAAGCCTTTCCTTCTTGGTCTCCTTGAAGTTTGTCTCACCTCTACATAGTTTATGACCCAATAAAGACAAAATAAATCTCCTCGAAATACTGTTAAAATAAAAGAAGACAACAATCTTCCTCTTACCAATGGACTCTTTGATTTTTCATCTTTCTTTCACTGTTCAGGACTTTGGCAGGTGAGACTTTAGTCTGTATGTGTTTGTATTTTTGTGTCAGTTTAGTGATGTGGAACAACAAACGCCACTGAATGTCGTGTCTCCATCTTCCCTCTTCCTCTCTCCTCCTCCTCTTCCTCCTTCGTTCCTCTGACTACAACCAGTGCCTGCGTTGAGTCACAGGACTGTTTTTCTGCGTCCTCATCGTACGTTGGATACATCATGCTCGACCCTCCTCGTCCTCCTCTGAGAAGTCTTGGCGCCGTCACACACCTGCAGGTGCATTTGGCAAGCGCTGCCAGCTCCTGCCGGGCGAACGGGTTGAAGAGGATGTAGAGCAGCGGGTTGACACAGGCCGGCAGCGGAGCCACGAGGAGCAGCATCCCTTTCGCTGCCTCCAGTCCGGCTGCAGGGATGCGCAGCAGGGAGGAGAAGGAGAGGAAGGCGACAGGGAGGTAGAGGAGGCAGTCGGAAAAGAGCAGCCAGGCCACGTGTCGAGTCAACGCCGCCTCCTCTTCAGAGGCGGGTGGAGCTTTGTTGACCTGGCAGTAAAGGCGAGTGTAGGCAAGCGTCATGAAGAGGAAACACAACGAGTCGAGGAGCACCAGGGAGACGGAGAAAGCCAGGGAGGAAGAGTAGGAGGAGGACGGCAGCGGCAAACAGAGGGAGGTACTGCAGTGTCCCGCCACCAGGGGGGGCAGTGTGACGGACAGGCCCAACAGGAAGCACAGACAGATGGACAGACGGATGGCGAACAGCAATGAAGGGCGACCTGGAAAGAGAGGAGGGTGGTATAACCAAGGGAAGGAATAGTTTTAAGATGTTTTTGTTTGTGTATGCCTGTTTTACTCACCTTTGTGTCCATCAGTTTTGTTTTTGGGATGTGCAGCGTTCATGCATCGCTCAAGTGCTGCAAGGGTTAACAGGAAGAGGCTGGTCTGAGATGCAAATATACAAAGGAAGCCGCTAAGTCTACATAGGAAGCTGCTCTCCCATCTTGCACCGTACCTGAAAAGACAAGCACAAAAAAGTGATGAAAAGAACAAGGATCAACAATCCTGGATTCTGGGGATTTCTTGGAATTTGGGGGATTGTTGGGATTACGGTTTTACTCTGGTTCTTAGGGTATTTTCAGTAGAACCACCTTGCTAGAAACTCTGGGAACCTTGGAAAATGTAATATTTGTAGGAACTGAGGGAATCATGTCAATTTCAGGGACTCTACAACTTGGAATTCAGGGTAAATCAGGATGGTTTGGGGCCCCCACAATCCCAAGAAACCTCCATTAACATTAAAGTTCCCAGGTTTCTAAAAGTCCCCCAAGTCCCCAAACATACAGGGATTCCGTAGTAAAAAAAAAATCCAGATTCTCCAAGGTCTATTGTTTTTTCATAGACAGCAGAATCCTATGAGTCCCCCATAAAGTCCAAGCAGCTCCAAGAGTCCTTCAAGTACCTACAAACCAAGAATCTCAGTGTCCATATGATCGCCAGTCCCATATCACCTCAAGAGTTATAGATTCTCCAAGTTCAATACCCTACAAACCAAAGTATTCCAAGAGCCCCCCAAATCCCAAGAGTCCCAGTAACTTCTACTTCCAGATTCTCAATGAGTCCCCCAGGTCACTCAGAAACAGTAAGCCCCTGAAACAGTAAGTATTCATACCATTGATAGAGATACCACAATACTAATTGTCCTCCATCATACTCTAGAGTTCACCATGCTTCAAGAGTCCCCCAAGTCCCTACAAATGATGTTATTCTTAAAGTCCCTGAGATCCTGCATAATCACTTAAGTCTCCAGTGCACAACAGTTCCTACAAGTTCCAACACACCACGGTATTTCTGAAGTTCCTTGGATCTATTGCACTGCCAAATTCTAACACTTCCACGAGTCTCAAATCAAAGCTAGAGTCTCGTGAACTCGAAGAGTCCCCCAAATTGTCGTAAAACAACAGTGTCAAAAAACTCCAGCAAATCCCCAGATTTTACCGGAACCTCTGACGTTTCTGATGTTCCAAAAACCCAACAAGTCCCCAATGATCTAAGAGTTTCAAAGTTCCCCAAAATCAGCAGTATTCCCATAGTCCATACAATTCCCAGAGTCCAAAGAATCTAAAGCACCATCAGAGTCCCTGCAAGTCCCCTATAAGAACTACAATTCCCAGATACCCAAGAGTCTCCAGTAAACGTCGATTGTACCTCCAGAAGCTGCCAAACGTCCACGCATCCACTGCTGCCAACCATCCACTCCACACTCCCATCAGACCGTTCACCAGGGCCAGTAGACCAATCAGCAGCTTGGGTGTTGTCACTGAGGAGGCGGGGGAAAAGAAGACCGACAGGACGACCAGGCCGTTGCTGACCAATGAGAGAGCTGCGATCAGCCACACCCCTCCACGGATCAACCAGCTGCCAAGCAGATGGAGGCAGGGGCGGAACGGTCCTGGAGGATCATTGATTCAAAAATGACTTTATTATTCATTTAATAATAAAACAGTTTCAAATATTGGATATTAAATATGTGCAGGTACACTGATGGTGTGTCCACTAATGCAGTGATCTTTCAGCAGCAATTGAGTTACCTGGCGCAGGGCTGCAGTGGACAGAGTGTTCGAGTTTGGGTTCATTCTCAAACTCTATCAGAAAATCCTCCCAGTCCTGATCCACTGCAGAGACAAGGAGAAAAGAAATAATGAGATATAACTTTACTCTTCAGTCAAAAGGCTTTCAGTTTCTCTGGTGGTATGTAGCAGCATTGCACGCAGCGATGTTTCCAATGAATCTGAAAATGCAGAGCCAATTGACAGCAAAGACATCATGAACATGAATTGTATTACTTCACCTTTTAACCTAGCCACCAGAAAAGACTCCAAATATGCTCAGAAACAATGTCTCAAATCTAATTACTTCAACTGAAAATCTTGTTGGATAGTTTAGTAGAAAGAATTTGGCCCAATTGAAAGTTTATTTTTATTTTTAACCATATTTTTTTGGCCTTCAAGCCTTTATTAGATAGGACAGCTGAAGAGAGACAGGGAATGTAAGGAGAAGAGAGTGGGGGGACGACATGCAGCAAAGGGCCAAGGTCGGATTCAAACCTACGTATACTGTAAGGAGGTCTATCGCCTCTGTACAATGAAGCAGCGGGAGCAACTTGCAGTTAAGTGTCTTGCCCAAGGCCACATTGGGCTGCAGGAGCTGGGGAACGAACCCCCAATCTTCGGGTTGAGAGACAACCGACTCTACCAACTGAGCCACAGCTGCCCTAGACATAACCGCTAGGCTTCCCGGCACCGCTGCCCAATCTAAGCTAATAAATCTGAAAAGTTTTGGGGATATTCATGGCTGTTTTAACATTTTAATCAAGTTTTAAATCCATTATTTTGCATTTTAAAACTGTCTTGTTATGCTTTTATTTTGAACTTTTGCATTAACTTAAGCGAGGGTACTTTATTTCCTGTTTGCATACAAACCTGCTAAAAAAATAAAAAGAAGGAACTTTCGGTTGATTGAACCGTGGAAACAGGAACTGTTTATGATTCGAGAAGTAAATGAAAACAGCTCAGCGGGGTCATTCTTTTCCATCAGTGACTACAGGGAGACGCTGGTGGCTTAACTACGGTGCGCCTAAAGGGACAAATTAGCACACGATTAAAAAGGAAAAAAATGTTGATTTCAGACCTCAATCGCATCACGATTAACGCATTAATGCTGACAGCCTTCTTTATACTGTAATGCGAAAGTTTGGGGGGTTTCTCTCTTCATTTTTGGTTTACATCAAAGACAAGCAGATATTATGTTTTGTTTGAGATTCAGTTGTGAGTGTTTGGACCGACCTTGGCTGGAGAGGACAGAGGATTCTCTCCTCGTAGAGACTGCTGCCTCCTCTCTCTCCCAGGATGAGCCTCCTCCTCCTCCTCTCCTCTCACAGGAGACGAAGGCACAGCACTGGAAGGCGTAGGGGAGCTCAATCACCCTGAACACACGCACGCACGCACGCACGCACGCACGCACGCACGCACGCACGCACGCACGCACGCACGCACGCACGCACGCACGCACGCACACACACACACACACACACACACACACACACACACACACACACACACACACACACGCACTGCAGTTTAAAAACTTGACAAAACTTGATGTCAGTGATGTCATCCCGCCTCTGGCAGCCAGTTGGAGGTCCAGTGTCGCAGCAGGAATCATTTTATTCTGTGTTTCATGTTTCAGCTGCATTATGTCGGCGATAGATAAACTGTAGTGTTTCTTAATACTAAAAATGCCTTTATTCGTTTCTATCCATGATATATTTGTCACTGTGAGTGTTTACCTGACTCTGGGTAGGTCCTCTCGAGGGAGTAACTCCATCAACTCCGTGTTTCCAGCCAATCGCAGGTGAGTTAAACTCTGCAGACCAATAAGAGGCAAGGACGACAGCTGATTGGACGACAGGTCACTGCAAAGAGGGTCAGAGAAAAAAAAATCTTACTTTATTTACAGTTAAAGTAAAAGTACTTCAAACATGTGAGACAAAGTAGAAAACTGGGGTCCGGGTAGATGATTGATGAGGTGAAGATCCGTTTGGTTGATTTGTTTTGTTACTCACAGTTTGGTGAGAGCGGGCAGAGCAGAGAAAGAGTTCGGCTTCACTGATGACAGTTTGTTCCACGATAGATCACTACGCAGGAGAGAGAGAGAGAGAGAGAGAGAGTCAGGGAATCGAACAACCTTCTATTGAAAATCAAATCTAACATGAGAAATGAACATTTAATCTGTCGGTAACCTCTGCAGTGCTGACCTGCTTCTCAACACAGTGTAGGATTAGATGTGAGCTCAGATTAACCTCGGCTTCTCATTGAACAGCCTCTCTTTGTTTCTAACCCGAACATGAAGAAAGCGTGTGCTATAATCTGATTTCTATAATACGATGAGCGGCATGAAGGAAGTACAATGAAGCTCAGTTCAGCGTTAATGTTACCGGTGACTCAGGTTTTTTATCATCCAGAAGCGATAATACTTCTATAACTAAAATATGTCAGATACAAAGTTCTGAAAGTCATACAGCAGTGAAAGTTTTGCTACTTTAGAGGAGCAGTATGTAACTCTGACTCCTAGTGTTTAAAATGGGTACTGCAGTCCAAAACATTACAGAGAGCTGTCTCCCCCCCCCCCCTCTCTAGAGTGGATGCTCACGCAGGTCACCATGTGGTGGACACTGAAGCTTCAGTGTTTATCCAGCTCTGCATCGCTCTGTAAACCTTTCTGTGTTCTAACCTCTCTCCATTTTTCAAAAGCATCTCCAATATTGATCCTAGTTTGAGCACGATTCTGCTCGTGGAGCTTATTAGAAACATGCAGAGGCTTTTTAGGTCGGGTACAATCACTTCTATCTGAACCAGTTCTCTTGCCCGCTTCCATCGCTGCAACACCTGTTGGTTTGACCTGATAACTGCTCTCATATCTGGCAAACCGAGGGGCGTCCAAAACGGCCGTGTGGGGGGGCCTTAAAACCGCCTACCTTCTCTGGTCCAAACAAATCCAGAGCATTCAGGACCAGAATCTAAAGTTAGAAGGAGGACATACTGGCTGCTGCATTGTTGTCAGAGAAGCCAGCACTTCAACATAGCATGTTTCCTTAATGTCTGATCATAGAGGAAGCTCACTTTATCATTTCACTCACTACACATCTCACTGATTGGTCCTTGAAGTTAAACATCTGAGTGTCGTTTGTGGTATTTCACTGTAAGTTTCTGGAGCCAAATGATGTCATCATACCTGTCCCATCATCCAGCAGACCACCTGGACCCGAGTCTGCTTCCATTTAGGAGCATTTACAGAGGGCATGTCCGGATCAATGCTCAGAGCTGCAGGCTAATCAAAGCTGCAGAGTGTGTGTGTGTGTGTGTGTGTGTGTGTGTGTGTGTGTGTGTGTGTGTGTGTGTGTGTGTGTGTGTGTGTGTGTGTGCGTGCGTGCGTGCGTGCGTGCGTGTGTGTGTTCTTACAGAGAGCGTAGTGACATCAGACCGTGGAAGGTGTTCACCTCCAGTTCCTCTATCTCGTTATGGTGCAGATCACTGCAACACACACACAAACACACAATATTTCCATGACATCACATTTATCAATCTGTTTTTCAGCAGAGAGATTTATTTCCCTCTGAGTGAACAGATTGGTGGAACAAAGTCTAAGACGGTGCTAATTGTTCCCACAAAGCCCAGCTGCCTGTTTTTTTTATTGCATGTCATGGTTACTGTGAAGAATACGATGATTAGATAGCTTCAGAGTTTCGGAGGCTTTGTTACGGTGGCCAACAGGCTCTCTTACAGCCAGAATGATTCACAATGATTCGCCGTTTTCATATATGCACTCCTGAGAATTTCTGATCTGGTTGCTCACACATGCACCTCACAGCGGGAGACTAACTTCCAGAGTTTTCAGGAGTTTTCTGCAGGTGTGAACAAGACTTAAAGTTGTCCTATTCTGCCTGGCCTGTAGGGGGCGCATGGCTTTTTTCCAACACTTTCTTTCCTTAACATCATGTCTCTGTTGTTGCATTTGTTTTATGACTTTTGCATGTGTCTCCTGATGGAAATCGTTTGGGCCGTCATAGCGTGATTGCCCTGTTGTCCAGCGTTCATTTTGAACCTGAACTGAAGCGAACCTGTGATTCAAGGAAGTATTACTTGCAAACGTATCTGTCAAATAAAAAATAAGAAATAAACCATAAAAATCTGATTTATGTATTATATGAAAAACCAGACTCACATCTTCTGGACGCTCTCACAGCCGGAGAAGCTCGGCAGAGTCCCGATCTGATTGTAGGAGAGATCACTGCGGGGAGAAAAGCTTCAGTTGTCATCATGGTTCAGAAATCCAAAGCACAGTGAATGCATCATGAAGAAGCGTGTCAACAGGAGCTCGCAGCAGACGAGGCAAAATATGACGAAAGTAGTTTTTGATTACAGGAAGACACTTTGACAAAGGCTCGCCAGCTTGATTCAAGATTTGAGATGTTTTGAAGCTTTCTGATTCTTTAATTCTCAAGCATCACAATAAGGTTGATGTTTATGTTTTTTATTGAAATATCTCATAAATTATTGGATAAAAACTACAAACAGAAACTTTTCTTCTCTTAATGAACTATTCTAACTTTGGCGATCCTCTGACGTCTCCTCTAGCGCCACCATCAGGATATTTTTTTCATATTTAAACTCACAGCAGCTGAAGGTTTGGAAGCTGCTCACAAACTGAACCAGGCAGCGAGGTGATCCGAGCTCCTGTTATAGTCCTGCAAACACACACGCATACACACACACACACACACACACGTATACACACACACACACACACACACACACACACACACACACACACACACACACACACACACACACAGAAAAGAAACATGTTCATTTTTGTTAATCCGTGAAAGGGTCAAAGTCAGGTGGGATATCAGGCGTTAAACAGTAATCCAACCGGGTTTAAATATTGTATGGTGTGTTCAGGGGCATTTAAGAAGCTTTGTGGTGTGTTCAAGAACTTAAAAAAGCAGTGTGGTGTGTTCCGGTACATTTAGGCTACAAAAAGCAGTGTGGTTTGTTTGGGGGCCGAAAGCATTGTGGTGTGTTCAAGGACATTTAAAAAGCTGCGTGATGTGTTCAAGGACATTTAAAAAGCTGCGTGATGTGTTCAAGGACATTTGATAAGCTGCATGATGTGTTCAAGGCCATTTAAAAAGCTGCATGATGTGTTCAAGGACATTTAAAAAGCTGCATGATGTGTTCAGGGACATTTATAAAGCAATGGGGTTTTTTTTAGATATAAAGCAGTGTGGTGAGTTCATGAACCTAAAAAAGCAGTGAGGTGTGATCGGGGCAATTTATAAAGTAGTGTGTTGCGTTCTGGAGCATTTAAGAAGCATGGTGGTGTGTTCAGGGACATTTAAGAAGCATGGTGGTGTGTTCAGGGACATTTAAAAAGCAGTGTGTTGTGTTCAGGGACATTTAAAAAAAGCAGTGTGATGTGATGTACTATGGTGGAGAGCTGTGAATATGGTGTGTTCAGGTGCATTTTGACAGTCTTAAGATAACACACGTTGTGTAAGTGTAACTGTATGCCACTTGACATCACTGTGAGGCGTTCAGGAACACTGGGAGGGATCATAGAAACAGCAGAAAGTTGAAGAATGTGTGACGGTTTGTTTGCTTGGAGTTTTTATTTCCAGCGGCCGGTTCAGAGCGAGGTTACCGTTAAACACACGCTGCTTTCAGAAACCAGTTAAATGGAAAAATAGAAGAAAATAAACACGCCGAATGTGTTTATTATGACACGGGGAAAGTGGGTCACAACAATGACAGAAAAGACGGATTCAATTTCAGGCCGAGCGGCAGAAAAATAAAGTTACAGTCTGTCAGAGGGAATAATAACTGCAGAGTATTAATAACAGGAGTTTCTTAAAACACACACTGATGTCGACTACAACAGCAAACAGTGTGTGTGTGTTCGTGTGAATGAGTGTGTGTGTGTGTGTGTGTGTGTGTGTGTGTGTGTGTGTGTGTGTGTGTGTGTGTGTGTGTGTGTGTGTGTGTGTGTGTGTGTGTGTGTCTGTGTCTGTGTGTGTGTGCGTGTCTTACAGGCTCTCCAGGCTCTTGGTTCCCGTCAGATCTGGAAACTCGGTGAGGTCGGCGGCTCCGTTCAGAGAGCTGAGACACAGAAACAGAAAGAAAACAGTCAGTTAATTCACTTACTCACATGTTCGACTTACTTCTGGTTTCAATTATGCACATATTCCTAAATATTTAGAGGATTATGATGTGTATGCACAAACTCCTGTCACTTATTCCAGAAAAATGTAATATTGTTTGTAAATATTAGGCCTGTCTCCGACCAAGGACTTACATAATCAAACCTGATTTGTCAGATTTTATCCATTGTCGACTGATAGTCAAAAGTTTTGTTGTTGTGTTATTGCGCTCAATGATCCACATTCTCATTTGAGTTTAGACGTACAGAGGGCGCACACACTGATGGCCATAATCTACACATCTGTCAGACCACCACAGCAGCCACAATCTACACATCTGTCAGACCACCACAGCAGCTACAATCTACACATCTGTCAGACCACCACAGCAGCCACAATCTACACATCTGTCAGACCACCACAGCAGCCACAATCTACACATCTGTCAGACCACCACAGCAGCCACAATCTACACATCTGTCAGACCACCACAGCAGCTACAATCTACACATCTGTCAGACCATCACAGCAGCCACAATCTACACATCTGTCAGACCACCACAGCAGCCACAATCTACACATCTGTCAGACCACCACAGCAGCTACAATCTACACATCTGTCAGACCACCACAGCAGCTACAATCTACACATCTGTCAGACCACCACAGCAGCTACAATCTACACATCTGTCAGACCACCACAGCAGCTACAATCTACACATCTGTCAGACCACCACAGCAGCTACAATCTACACATCTGTCAGACCACCACAACAGCCACAATCTACACATCTGTCAGACCACCACAGCAGCTACAATCTACACATCTGTCAGACCACCACAGCAGCCACAATCTACACATCTGTCAGACCACCACAGCAGCTACAATCTACACATCTGTCAGACCACCACAGCAGCTACAATCTACACATCTGTCAGACCACCACAGCAGCTACAATCTACACATCTGTCAGACCACCACAACAGCCACAATCTACACATCTGTCAGACCACCACAGCAGCTACAATCTACACATCTGTCAGACCACCACAGCAGCCACAATCTACACATCTGTCAGACCACCACAGCAGCTACAATCTACACATCTGTCAGACCACCACAGCAGCTACAATCTACACATCTGTCAGACCACCACAGCAGCCACAATCTACACATCTGTCAGACCACTACAGCAGCTACAATCTACACATCTGTCAGACCACCACAGCAGCTACAATCTACACATCTGTCAGACCACCACAGCAGCCACAATCTACACATCTGTCAGACCACCACAGCAGCTACAATCTACACATCTGTCAGACCAACACAGCAGCTACAATCTACACATCTGTCAGACCACCACAGAAGCCACAATCAACACATCTGTCAGACCACCACAGCAGTTACAATCTACACATCTGTCAGACCACCACAGCAGCTACAGTCTACACATCTGTCAGACCACCACAACAGCCACAATCTACACATCTGTCAGACCACCACAGCAGCTACAGTCTACACATCTGTCAGACCACCACAACAGCCACAATCTACACATCTGTCAGACCACCACAGCAACCACAATCTACACATCTGTCAGACCACCACAGCAGCTACAATCTACACATCTGTCAGACCACCACAGCAGCTACAATCTACACATCTGTCAGACCACCACATCAGCCACAGTCTACACATCTGTCAGACCACCACAGCAGCCACAATCTACACATCTGTCAGACCACCACAGCAGCTACAATCTACACATCTGTCAGACTACCACAGCAGCTACAGTCTACACATCTGTCAGACCACCACAACAGCCACAATCTACACATCTGTCAGACCACCACAGCAACCACAATCTACACATCTGTCAGACCACCACAGCAGCCACAATCTACACATCTGTCAGACCACCACAGCAGCTACAATCTACACATCTGTCAGACCACCACAGCAGCTACAATCTACACATCTGTCAGACCACCACATCAGCCACAATCTACACATCTGTCAGACCACCACAGCAGCTACAATCTACACATCTGTCAGACCACCACAGCAGCTACAATCTACACATCTGTCAGACCACCACAGCAGCTACAATCTACACATCTGTCAGACCACCACAGCAGCTACAATCTACACATCTGTCAGACCACCACAGCAACCACAATCTACACATCTGTCAGACCACCACAGCAGCCACAATCTACACATCTGTCAGACCACCACAGCAGCTACAATCTACACATCTGTCAGACACCACAGCAGCTACAATCTACACATCTGTCAGACCACCACAGCAGCTACAATCTACACATCTGTCAGACCACCACAGCAGCTACAATCTACACATCTGTCAGACCACCACATCAGCCAGTCTACACATCTGTCAGACCAGCGACAAACAAACATCTTCAAACCATCTGAAGATTGACTGAACTCTCCTGATCCCCATGATTTCAATTCAGAGAAAGATTTAATCCAAACACATTACATCCATAAAGATCAAAGAACTGATTCAGATTGACCTCCGTTGTGTCGCTGGCCTTTTGATGTTACCTCATAACAGCCAATGAGAGCCTGAGTTGAAAGGAGGTGCTTCCCCCTGTTCTGAAGGCCAATCACACACAACTGTGCCCATGACTCTTGAAGGTAATGAAATTCTCCAAACATGGATATGCTGCTTCAATCAATACTTCGGGATGATATCCCTGCTGAGTGTGTGTGTGTGTGTGTGTGTGTGTGTGTGTGTGTGTGTGTGTGTGTGTGTGTGTGTGTGTGTGTGTGTGTGTGTGTGTGTATCGTGTGTCTCTCACAGTGTTCGTAGCTCTGGGAGGTTCTGGAAGGCCGATCGTCCAACAGACTGGATTGGGTTGTCGTAGAAAAATCTGTCAAACATTGAAAAAGAAGAAGGTCTTTGAGTGGAGACGGTTTGGTTTGACGACACTTTGTGAGTCGGCGGTACCTACATGGTGATAAGCGAGGGGTTTCCGGTGAAGGCGTGCTCTGGGATGGACTGGATGTTGTTGCTATGGAAACCACTGACCAGAAAACAAAGATTGATATTAGTTTTTTCCCTAATAAAAGCGCGGATCTAAATCTCTCTCCAGCAGACACAAAACAAACTCACAGCTCCTTCAGGTGGCCGAGGGAGCGGATGGCCGTTGGAAACTCCACCAGACTGTTGTAGTTCAAATCCCTGAGAGAGAAAGAAAAGTTTAAAAGGTATAGTCAAGAGCTTTTTCCTTCAAAATAAAATACTTAGACTTCTCCTAAAGTAAAGCTGCTCCTTCTGGGCCTCCGTACATGTGTGCTGGTGACTGTGTCTGCAGAGACCCTGTCCTCTGACTGGATGTTACTGTTCTGCTTTGTTTTGGTTGACTCGGGACGTTTCTGTGATTGCACCCAAGGTACTTCTGCAATGGCTTCCATCTTTAGAACCGACGCTACTGAACACTGGGAACATCAGATATATTCAGTGAGTGTCGGCTCTAAACTGGGACTCCATGATGAGGGAACGCCAGCTCCAAGCGGAGAAAGTGTTTTGTGTAAATGTTTGTGTTTCAATCTTTGCTGTTTATCTTCATCTATTTTCCTTCTTCTCTGTTTATCAAAAAAACATTTAGCCACCCCTCGCTCCTCTCTTTCATCACCACTCAAGACTAGAGCATTCTCCAAGTCTACACCTGGCTTCAATCAGGTCCTCTCATCCATCTCTGTGCTGCAGGTGGCTATTACGCACACACACACACACAAACTCACACTCACACACACACACACACACACACACACACACACACACACACACACACACACACACAAACTCACGCTCACACACTGAGTAGAATGGAGCTGCCACATTGTGAAAATACCATTAAATTGAAATTGTTTCAGTCTGGCTCGGAGAGTGTGAGTGCATGTGTGCGTCCAGAGGATGATTTGTAACAACAATAGCTTTCTGCCAAACTCTTATTGATGCAATTAGTGAAGCTGAGATTGGAAGAGAGCTGCTTTCTGATTGGGACAGTGCAGAGGCTCATGGGACATGCAGAGGTTTGTGGAAAATCTCAATTATCACAGTCTGAAGCTGTAAATTACACTTCCTGATTAGGTTCAATAGGTCATGTTAGAAGAATGAAGAACATCGGGAATCTCTTAGTAACAGTCCTGAAAACTTCTCCTATCCAGAACGTCAGCGGCGTGAAGAGAACCCTCGTTATTGTACGATCAATACAAACAATGAGCACGATTACTTTTCAAAAAGGGTTTTGGTAATTGGAGTATTCTTAGAGTGTTTTCATATTAGCAGAGGACGATTGCTCCCCCCTCCCCTCTTCACCGCTGGTCTGCGTTCACATTAGTAACATCGTTCTGGACCCGAGTACACTGGTGTATGTACACAGTCCGATACAGCAGGGGGCAGTACGCGCATAGTTGATTTGCAAATCCGCCAAAAAGCAAAAAGAAGAAGAAGTAACCATGGCAACCACTCGCGGGCTGAGTCCATCCTGCTAACTGTGGACGTTTCTGTTATTTCTGAGACGCCAACAACAACCCTCTACCTTCGTCCACATCTACCGTGCAGCTCAGAGGATGAATCGGGCCGTGCTGCGATGATACGACGGTTTTTGAAGAGACAGAAAACGTTTAGAATGACGTCATATAGCGGTCCATTTCCTTGTTTGAGCAAAGTCGGTTCACATCATCCGCAGACCGTACACGATTACACATGAATCGTTCCTGAGACCACCTCTTCAAGCAGACTCAGGCACAGTACCCGAGTACGGTACGTTTGTGTTCACACTTATCAAATGAACCGGACTTTGGGGTCAAGTGTACTTGGAGTCAGCATTTCTAATATGGCGCTTGCCATTCTTGTCTCTTCAAAAACCAAAGGGCAACTTCAGTGAGACTACGTCAATTTTTATACAGTGTATACGTGTTCTTGTGTGTTTACTGACCAGTCTGCTGAATGGACGTCATTCAACGCCAAACTGTTCCTTTCATGCTGTGTTGGTTTGTTTTTGATTGACAGGAGTCTCAGTGTCTCCTGCACAGGTTTGGTGGGTTTTTTAAGGGTTTTATGCTCGCTGCGGTGTTTTTGTGGTTCCCCGGAGGTTTCCGAAGAGATGTTTGGAAAGCTGGAGCTCGGGGTTTTCTGCTCGCCATGATTTTCGTCACTTACTGGACCCAAAAAACTCTTAATTTGGGCCGACTCATAAATCAGAAGGGGGCTCGGAGAGCTAAGGTGGGCATGAGAGAGAGTGGAAGTACACCCTGACGCTCTTTAAAAACCTGGGTGGGTTTTTTTCCTCTAAGACTGAAACGAACTTGTTGGATTCATTTATTTTGTTCTGTTTTCATTTCCGTTTTCTTCTCCGCTCTCTGTTTGTGTTTGTAGTTTCAGATGAACATGAGTCCCCGCTGCGGTTTATTATTGCTGATCGTACAGGTACACAGCCCCCCAACAGACACACACACACACACACACACACTGTGTGCGTGTGTGTGTGTGTGTGGGTGAATAGTAATTATGATTAGCATACAGCCAGGCCCACACACAGAGCCACACACACACACACACACACACACACACACACACACTCACACACACAGTATTTCCAAATGAAGGCAGTGTGTGTTTGTGTGTTTAAACCTGCCTCTCTGGTTGACTGAGAAAGCAGAAACATTTCTTTACACACACGTACACACACACACAGCAACATAAACACACAGGTTAATCTGCCCTGACTCGGCCTAATATCCAGACTCGCTAAAAAACTCGACCACACGCTCACCAGTGGAGGCTGAAATACTGACGCACACCAGAATTTGACTATAAAAAGGATGTTTTTAGTCGTTATGTCACCTTTTGTGTGTTACAGTGTTATAATGTATGTTTATTAATATTTTATTAACATCATTAATCACTCTGAAGCCGTTTTTCAAGGAACCCCCCCCCCCCCCCCCTACAAATTGCAGCGTAGTTTGAATAAAAGTACAAATCAAACATCTTAACATGTTTTTGTACTGCGGTACAAAACAGAAGTCCTAGGTGCCAAATGTTGGATTCTTTCTGGTTTTCAATTATTAAGAATTGCAAGAAAACTCAAATTCAGACAGTCTGCCGGAGTGTTCCTGCAGCTTTGGATGGGTTTGTTCCTTTCCTCTGCACTTGGCATGTGAAATATACGTCGTTTTTAATGCTTTGTCTCTCTTTGATTCCATCGATATTAAAACAACACAGATTGTATCCGTTTTAAAACACGTAGAGAAAACTTTGACAACCTTAAAATCACGTTAAGCCTCCCTCACAGATGTATAAATTAAATCTTCCTCAGATCTCCCAACCCTTCATCCTGACCCCGATTCAACCCTGACTTCTCCAACCCCTCCCCAAAACACACACACACACACACACACACACACACACACACACACACACACACACACACACACACAGACAGAGAAACTCACAGCGTCTCCAAACTGTGGAGTCCGTGGAAGCAGTTCGTTCCCATGGAAACGATCCTATTGTTGTTGAGATGCCTATGGAGAGAGAGAGACTGATTGACTAATGAAGCAGACAAAGAGTGTGTGTGTGTGTGTGTGTGTGTGTGTGTGTGTGTGTGTGTGTGTGTGTGTGTGTGTGTGTGTGTGTGTGTGTGTGTGTGTGTGTGTGTGTGTGTGTGTGTCTTTCTCAAAGGGGCCCCGGGGCCTCTCAAGAAGGTTTTTTTTCTTTTGGTAATTTCATGCAAATTAGCTTTAAGCCGATTGGACAAAAGAAATGACAGCAGACTTCAATGCTGCCGCGCTGAATGCCATCACACACAAACACACACACACACACGACACATATGCACACACACAAACTCACCTATCACGCACAAGCACAGAGGTTTGCGTGTTATTAAGGAGCTATTAAAGACGGACAAGGACAGTCGCTGCCTCGGTTAAACTTACTGCAGCAAAATCTCCTAGCAACAGTCAGTGCGCACACACACACATACATACACGCACACACACACACACACACACACACACACACACACACACACACACACACACACACTCATACACATACAAAAAAAAAGAAACAAAAACAATTTCCAAAAACAATAGAACATTAGTTTTAAACCTGACTACTATATCCTTTTGACAGATTAATTCATGTTCTCCCTGACTGATGTTTTTACTGGCCAGCTTGGTATGTAACCAACTAAGTAACTAACCAACTTACCCAACCAACCACCCAACCAACTCACTCACTCTCCCAACCACCCACCCAACCAACTCACTAACTCTCACAACCAAATTCAATTTAGCATCCAACATTTCCAGCTACTCAAATTGTGTGGTTGTTTTGTGTTTGTGTTGTACATACAGCACCACCAGGCGGCCCAGCTTGCTAAAGGCGTGATCCGGGACGTGGCTGATGTGGTTAAGGGCCAGCGTCATGGCTTGCAGGGCTGGCAAGTCGCTTAGCGCCTCCGCCGGCACCTCTTTCAGAGAGTTATCGTCCAACCACAGGTGACGGAGCGAGCGCAGGCCGGAGAAACATCCGACGGGAACGCTGGAGATGTGGTTGGCATCGAGACGGCTACAGAGAAAGAAACATTGGAGTTTAATTTCACATCCAAGTTACCAAAAACATTTTGTATTAAACACTGCTGTATGATTAAGGGTGTGTTTGTCCTGTTACGTGTGCCCTGGTCTCTCACTCTGGTCTCCCTCCTCACTCTACCTGCAGCACACCTGCATGCAAATTGCATTCAGGTAGGAGAAGGTTATTAGAGTGGCAGGGCGTGCAGACACACTCACACTCTGGGCAGCAGAAAGAGAGGAGCTTTTTGCTTCTCCATTACAGGTATATTTTCCCCTATATCCAGAGTTATTACCCAGGCATGTCCAGATTGCTGGTTTTGTTATTTGAGTTTGGGCGCTAGACGACTCGTCGTCCTGTTCTCGACCCTTCATTTCCTTTAGGTTAGTTCCCTTTTCCTTTGGTACTTTTAGGGGAGGTGCCAAGCTGCAATGGGCCGTCCGATCTTTTGTCTTTAAAAAGCTGTGGGTTAAAACCTTTTATCTGTGTGGCGTCCTATATGTTCTGGTCTCCATTGTTTTGAGCCTTGATTTACCTATTCTGCTTAAGGAGGCCGTAACATCTCACTGTATCGTCTTTATGAGGGTTGTAGTGAATGAAAAGTGTGTGAAAATATTTGGCAATTAAAGATCAGTGTACTCAAGAAGATTCCTGGTAGTTACATTCAAGTTTTAAGATGTGCACAGGGTAACACGCTCCTTCAATATGCAAACGAGACTTTGAGCCTCGATGAAGAGCTGTATTTAACGAAGGCTTCGTTCACTTTGAAGCAGCTCAAGAGGAACATTAGAGATCAAGTGTTTGACCAGCACAGGAATGATCGGCAGGCTGCTCGAGAACCACTCGACCTGCCAACGAGCTCTTAGGCTAAACGAAGGTATTTTAATGAGCACAGACTTAAAGCTGAGTGTGTGTGTGTGTGTGTGTGTGTGTGTGTGTGTGTGTGTGTGTGTGTGTGTGTGCGTGTGTGTGTGTGTGTGTGTGTGTGTGTGTATACACACAAACTACTTGAGTGGGTGCAAGTACCTTCAATTTGTCTCCAAGGATCATTCAGGGATTTTCAAACTTGGGCCCTATTTTTACATATTTTGGAGATTAAATGACAAACAGCTACAAGCTCTTAAAAGCTCTAGTAGATCGATTCTTTCAAACACCTGCTGGTATTTTGATCGATGACTCCCTTCATTACAAACCACATGTGCTGCGCCTGTCAGAAAAAGTTGAGGCTCAAACTGTTGTTGTTGTGTTTTTCTTTGAATGTAAAAAAGTTTCTTGTTGCTGCAACGTTTTTACCGAGGTTATGTCGAGGTTCATGACAAAAGACGATTCTTGGTCACTACATCTGTGTTTTTATCACACAGAAAAGTACCTGAGCACACTTGCATATGTACACAGTCTGATACAGCAGGTGGCAGATAGTTGGTTTGCAAATTTGCATCAGCAGAAAGAATAAGAAGTAACCATGGCAACCACTCGCGGTCCATCCTGCTAACTGTGGATGTTTTTCAACAACGACTCTCTTCCTACTCTCACATCTACTGTGCAGCTCAGAGGATGAAACGGGCCCGTGCTGCACAGACACGACCCTTTTGAAGCGACAGGAGCCGTTAAGAATTACGTCATATAGCGGTCCCTTCCTTGATCGAGCAGGGGAATCATGCCCAAGACCCCCTCTTCAAGCGATCTCGGGCAAGGTACCCAAGGACAGTAGGTTTGTGTTCACACTGATCAAATGAACCGGACTTTGGGGTCAGACATTCTCTCATCCGAGCCCGGGTCCCTAATGTGAAACCACCCTAAGAAAAGGGCTTTTGGGTATTCTGCACCCTCAGCCTGTTGCAGAACGACTTGAAAATCAAGGAGCTGGAGTCCTGAAATCTCAAATGACAGACCTGGGAAGCAGATTCTACAGGTCTCCCTTAAATTAGGTTCTTAATCATAATCAGACTGACAGCAGTTGAAAAGGCTGTAATGGCTGCAATGTAATCCAAAATATGTCCCGCTTGGACCAGAGGTGTTGTTCAGGTGATTATTTTATCATCACCTGCAGAACACCGGGGCTGTGATTATGATTGGATAAAAACTTGTTGTGGTATATGAGCAAGTGTGCGGGCATATCTTCTTCTTCAGTCTGCTGTTTTTGCACTGTGGTATAACCACACCCCTTTTTCACATAAAACTACACGCCACCCCTGGCATAAGTCAGTGCCCCCGTCACGAAAGTCAGCAGCTCCGCCACTGAATGGCTGCTGATTGAACTTCGCTGCAGTAGATAACTTCAAACATTGTGGTTAATATTCCCAAAATGTCATTATGTTTAAAGATGAGTCTGTCTGTCTGTCTGTCTGTCTGTCTGTCTGTGTCTCTGTCTGTCTGTCTGTCTGTCTGTCTGTCTGTCTGTCTGTCTGTCTGTCTGTCTGTCTGTCTGTCTGTCTGTCTGTCTGTCTGTCTGTCTGTCTGTCTGTCTGTCTGTCTGCCTGTCTGTCTGTCTGTCTGTCTGTCTGTCTGTCTGTCTGTCTGTCTGTCTGTCTGTCCTCACAATACCTCCTCTGTTCACGTACAGAGGGAGAGAAGAGGAGGATGGGACTTCACATAATGGTCCATCAGATAAATGAGAGAGAGAGAGAGAGAGACCTTAGACAAAGAGAAAGACTGAGACGTCTCCATTCTTATACCCTTATCTACACACACACACACACACACACACACACACACACACACACACACACAGGTACAGTTTCAGTATAATTACTGTGTGTTATCAGGCTGAGGGAACACAGTGTCTTCACTACATACATTAATATACCGCTCCATGTGTGTGGATTCCTTTCCACCAAAGAGTGAAACGAGACAAAGTACAAAGGATGTGTGTGTGTGTGTGTGTGTGTGTGTGTGTGTGTGTGTGTGTGTGTGTGTGTGTGTGTGTGTGTGTGTGTGTGTGTGTGTCTTACAGTGACTGCAGGGTGTGCAGGTTCCTGAAGGCCTCAGCAGGGACAGACTTCAGCTGGTTGTTTTGAAGCATCCTGGAAACACGTGATCCAAGAAAACACACAACAGTATATCATTATTCACTTTCCTGCAGAGATACAGACGCTCTGATTGATACCACTTTCATGTCTGTCTTTTAAATATTCAGCTACATCCAGCAGCAAGTTAGCTTAGCTTAGCATCAAAACATAATCAGGGTACAGTGAGTAACTCTTAAGGCCGGAGATAAACTTGCCTTTGAACCTTGCTTTAGCGAACACAGTCGGCTGCATCATGAAAGTAATTGTTGATATACTCGGCATGTGATACTGGAGGATATCTCTAGAGGGCAGACCAGAGAGCTGAGGGCGTTGTGCAACAATCAGATATGTGGGATGTGAATGACAGACATGGTGACGCTCATGGTGGCACTAACCGAGACCAGAGTGCTCCAAGACCGAGTCATGACTGAGACAAGTCGACAATGTCGACTCAAATCTCAACACTCAGAGGCTCGTCAATAAATGGCTCGAGGTGAGCTGAATTAAGTTTAGCTAAGGTTTTGACACAGGTCAAAGGTCAACATTTCAATCATGATGTGTATATTATAAATGCACCACTATCTCCACTTTGTACAACAAGCTAGCGAGCAAAAAAGCTAACGAGCTAACAAGCTCTGCTGAGTGAGGAGAGAGAGAGTCAGTGCCGTGTAGAGCCCCCTCCTTCCTCTTCCGTCGACACGATTGAAAGAGACAGCGCCGCGTCACTCGCAGACAGGAAGCTCAAAAAGGAAACCGTAGAATCAATCTAATTGTGTCTCTGATGCTCAATCGTGTCACATGCTGTCAGGACAGGCTGTATGTATCATAGGAGTGCATTACGACAGTGAGAGTCCTCATAAGTACACTATGTACGGGTACATTCGTTGACTTACAGCACTTTGAGGTTGTAGAGGCCGTTGAACGCTCCTTTTGGGATGAAGGACAGATCGTTTCCCGCCAAACGCCTGAAAAAAAGCAAAGTTTCGTCACATTTTGGCTTCAAAACAAACAACTGGAGCGTGCATTTATCATGTGTGCAGATAATTACAATATTTATGTTTTTAAAAAAAACGTCTTTGAACTTTATTCCCTTTAAAGCAGCAGAAAAAGTGCAAAGAAATTCAGCAAAAAACCTTCAGGGCTGAAGTGCCAAAACCTGCAGCTTCTCAAATGGCCACTAGAGGCTTGCTCCAAAAGTGAGCCAGTCCCCATTGAGCTCCATGTTAAACTTTACAGCAGAAAGAAACATGTTTTCAGTCTGCTACAGAAAGTTCTTTTTATGTTTTTGAGCTGATTTTTCTGTTTTTTTAAAGACAAAAGTAATGGAGTGATTTTACGCTCGATATCGTTACGTACCAATCAGCTAAATATCGATTTTCAAACGTCCGCCTTAACTTCAAAAACCAGAAGAAAACATCAGGCTGTTCTGGTTCCTGCAGGTCTGTTTGTTTTCAGAGGCCACACAGAGTTCAGCCAGTCCGCATGTACCCAGCATGCATCTCTGCGGTATCCTATCGCCGTAGTGACGTTTCTCACGCCACGGTGACAAATATCACACACACACAGACACACACATAAACACAGAGAGCTGGCAGCGGGGCCGAACAGAGTCATGTTCAGGTCTCTGTGAGGTCAGCTGTTCTGCGGCTCTCTCTCTCTGCCGTGTTTTTATTCGGTCCAGCAGCTTCTGTCTGCAGACGTCTCATGCTGTGAAAGTGTTCGTACATATCAGGACTCGGCCGAGGAGGTGAGGAGAGATGGGGTTACATATCGTATCCTCACAGATATCTGAGATCTGAAACACTCACCAGCAGAGTATCATCAACATGAGTGTTTCTGTCTCCAACCAGAGTTCATGAAGATATCCGAAGGTTGAAGCACCGATGTACCAACACTTTCTGCTCGCTTTCACCGCCTCTCACAGAAAAACAACCACCGTGGCTGTTTGGGTTATAAGACTGGTTGCTTCTTCAAAAGTTTGCAGACCTCAGCTTGAACTTTTGAACATCTTCTAGCAGCTTTGTGAAACATATAAAGCATTGAAACCAAGGCCCATGAAGCTTCGTAAACTAGACACTGGAAATATTAAGCCATCAGCGAGTTGGTGGACTTCTACAAAAATGGCCGACTCCTGAGCTCTGAATGTGCTGCGTACTCTTTGTAGTTTATGGTCACTCGGAGTAACAACCCCACCTCATCGTCTGTCCACACAAATGTTCTATGTTAGACGTTTCTGTATGTTTGGAGTAGGGAGTGCATTTTCGGGGGTGGGGGGGGGGGGGTTTGATTTTCATCTTTCTGCTCAAAGCCTGAAAATGAGATTGCTTTGATTCACACAGAGATTTCAGGTATTGAGGAAGTGAACTGATGTCACCTCCTAAAGTCAAACACTGTGAACGATGACATATCAGCGAGGAATGAACCTGTGTGTGTGTGTGTGTGTGTGTGTGTGTGTGTGTGTGTGTGTGTGTGTGTGTGTGTGTGTGTGTGTGTGTGTGTGCGTGTGTGTGCGTGTGTGACTCACAGCTCCTCTACGAAGTGCAGGTTTGACAGAGCTCCGCTGGACATCCCTGTCAGGTTATTCATACTGAGATCTCTGCAGAGAGAGAGAGAGAGAGAGAGAGAGAGAGAGAGAGAGAGAGAGAGAGAAGTGACCGTTAACGTCTCTCTACGTCACACCTGTACGATCCACACTTTACATTATAATTAAAGTGACATGTGGATCGATGAGCGCCATGTGGACAGCAACACACACACACACAGACAGACACACACACACACACACACACACACACACACACACACACACACACACACACACACACACACACACACACACACACACGCACACACACGGCTCCTTCAAAGAGCGTTGAAAGCAAACACACACCTGAGTGAGAAACATGAGGAATGGAAGTTACTGGAAGGACGAAAAAAAAAAGAATGAATGAGTAAACAAGAATGTGTCCGTATGTTTGTGTTTTTTACACCTCAATACTCGCCATGACCTCATAAAGCAACTATTTCTTTTATTGATTGGTGCTTCAGTAAATGTAGCCGGTGTTAAACCTCTCTTCTTGACTGAGAACCATTAGAACCATTACAACCATTAGAAACATTAGAAATATGCAGTAAATAAAAGTCC
Source organism: Tautogolabrus adspersus (assembly GCA_020745685.1). Classification (NCBI taxonomy): domain Eukaryota; kingdom Metazoa; phylum Chordata; class Actinopteri; order Labriformes; family Labridae; genus Tautogolabrus; species Tautogolabrus adspersus. The sequence goes on from CM036555.1 coordinate 21,391,336, forward strand.
TGCACTCAAAACTTGCAGAAGTATAAAAGAGGTGACTCGATCAGGAGCAGTCAAATAATCATATTGACTCCACACACTTGATGTTTATTATGTGAGGAGCAAACGTGTTCCGTCCCTCTGCATGAATAAAGACGTTTCTCTGCACAGTCACACTGTCTGAAAACACACTCAGGTTAAAGGCAGCTAATGAATGCAGTCAATAAAATCTGCTTTCACAGTACTACAACTGTGTGTGTGTGTGTGTGTGTGTGTGTGTGTGTGTGTGTGTGTGTGTGTGTGTGCGTGTGAGTGTGAGTGTGTGTGTGTGTGTGTGTTAAAGCAGTAAAAGCCAATCAGCCGTAACACTGTTAGTCTGGTCAGAGTAAAGGAACGTTTTGCTAAAATAAGTCCAAACAAGCCCCCCCCCCGTGTGTGTGTGTGTGTGTGTGTGTGTGTGTGCGTGTGTGTGTGTGTGTGTCTGAGGGACCGGACTACCTGTCGACGATGTTGTAAAGCTGCACACACATTAACAGGCTTTATGGAGTGTTGAGAAAGTTCCCTAACAAGCGGCATATTCAACCTGCGGACACACCCTCAGTGTGTGAGACAGAGACAGTCTGTCTCCGCTCTCTTTCAGACCCGAGCCCTCCTGAGTGCGGAGACGCTACCTGCCGATAGTCATCAGATGACACAAAGAGCTGGAAATAGATGGGTCTGATAAGGGAAGAAAAGAGACGAGGAAGAGCGTCATGGCAGATCGCACACACACTCAGAAACACTGATGTCACCTTGTTTTCTCTGACAACTGGAATAACCCTTTGAGCCGAGAGTATTTTTTAAACTGATGTCTTCCTGTTGGCGACCCGTGAAGGCAAAAACATTACACCTTAAAATACATCATACAAAGAATACGCTATCTTTGGAGCGTAACCGGTAGATTAGATCGTTAACATGACGTATATGATAAGGTAACACGTTAGCATCGTGCTAACGTCACACAGGTATTTCAGTAGCTTTTTTATTTTCCAGGAAGGAAAAATGTTTCTTCAACTTCACAAAACATCTCGGCACACTTATTTGAATGAAGAGGCAACTCCAGAGGTGCTGCTTGTCAACAGGCAGGGCAGGCAACTGCTTGGGGCCCCAGCCCAGAAGGGGGGGCACGAGGACCAACAAACTTTAAACCAGAGCAGCTCAAAATGTGCAAAGTTTGCAATGACAGTAGAAAACCTTCCTAAGGGGGCCCCACCTGACAGCACTCACTCTTGTTGCACTGCTAAACATCTATTGCTTTATTCCTGTGAAAACCAACATTTATCAATGCTTATCAGTGAGATGTGTAGAGAGTGAAATGATAAAGTGAGCTTACTCTATGATCAGACATTAAGGAAACATGCTATGTTGAAGTGCTGGCTTCTCTGACAACAATGCAGCAGCCAGTATGTCCTCCTTCTAACTTTAGATTCTGGTCCTGAATGGTCTGGATTTGTTTGGACCAGAGAAGGTAGGCGGTTTTAAGGCACCCCCCACACGGCCGTTTTGGACGCCCCTCGGTTTGCCAGATATGAGAGCAGTTATCAGGTCAAACCAACAGGTGTTGCAGCGATGGAAGCGGGCAAGAGAACTGGTTCAGATAGAAGTGATTGTACCCGACCTAAAAAGCCTCTGCATGTTTCTAATAAGCTCCACGAGCAGAAACGTGCTCAAACTAGGATCAATATTGGAGATGCTTTTGAAAAATGGAGAGAGGTTAGAACGCAGAAAGGTTTACAGACTGATGCAGAGCTGGATAAACACTGAAGCTTCAGTGTCCACCACATGGTGACCTGCGTGAGCATCCACTCTAGAGAGGGGGGGGGGGGGGGGGGGGGAGACAGCTCTCTGTAATGTTTAGAATTTGGACTGCAGTACCCATTTTAAACACTAGGTGTCAGAGTTACATGTTAAGATGAATACAGTATTCTGCAAACAGATTTATTTAAATCCAATAAATCAGAGCGGCCAAGTTACACGACAACGATCCACTGAAAAAAGGAAGAGACAGAAAGGACTCTGTGATGTTGATGGTTCTGCTTTAACAATAAGGACTCACCCAGCACTGATTACCCTGCTGGATAAAGAACTCTGATGTCATATGACCTCATGAGGCTCATGAGCTTTGATGGATGTCTCAGGCTCCTTTCAGCACGTCGAACATTTAAATAACATCTTCAGTATTTATTAAACTACGGAGCATTAAGGTCAGTCATTATGTTGAAAGAGATACATTCAAAATTGAGGTTGCTTGATTTTCAAAATAAACACAAATGATTGACACATTTTAAAGGTTTATTTTTGTGCCTTTAATTTATAAATTGGACAGTGGATAGAGTTCGGAATCAGAGAGATAGAGAGAGGGGGAATGACCATAGATTGTAAATATGAATGTTTGAAGCCTGAGTGACGTCACCCGTCTGTCCCTGCAGGGGGCGCTGGAGTCCCATCGATGGCGGTCTCCATGCTGGAAATGCTGTCTCAGCCTAACTTTCAGTCAACCTAACGACAGGCTGAGAGCTGGAGCTGAGGCGGGTTTTAAGCCTCCTGACAAACCGTTACACGGCGCCCACCTGTCAATCAGGTCAGCTACACGCCTTATTGTGAATAACTCTTATCCTTCATCAAATCAAAACGGATGAGTCATCAAAACATTCCCCCCCCGTACAGTGTGTGCTGATCGAGACATGAGCTAATCAGACCTGTTTGGTTTTTTGAACCAGGCTGTAAACATGTTAATGTCTGCTGTAAAAACAGGCTTTTTAGAATGGGTGTGTATGTGACTTCCTGTGCTTCTGCAGCCAGCCTCTAGTGGACACTTGAGGAACTGCAGGATTTTACACTTCAGCATCGGCTTCATTTCCCAACACTGGAGGTTGCCGCTTGGGAATGACATGTGAAAGTAGCCACAGGTCGGATTTGAACCCGGGCCCCCTTCAAGGACTACAGCCTCTGCACATTCCGACGTGCAAACTAACCACTCGGCCACTCGAGCCTCTATTTAATAAGAAACAATACAAAACCTTAATGTCGATTTCCAGCTTTTTATGACGCCTTTTGTCATGAACTGTGTCGTCAACGTGAACCTGAAGCCGCCACAGTTTGGACTCACTTCAGATCTTTGACTTGGTTTTTGTTTTTGATGTGACCGAGGAGAAACGGGGAGCGTGCATGAAGAAGAAGAAGAAGAAGTAGAAGAAGAGAGGGATGAAAGCTGAAGACGAATACATTATCGATGTTGTTGTTTTTTTCCCTCTTGGTAACGACTTAGATGAAGCTGTGTGTGTGTGTGTGTGTGTGTGTGTGTGTGTGTGTGTGTGTGTGTGTGTGTGTGTGTGTGTGTGTGTCTGTGAGTTGTCTTTTTCGCGTCTCCTCGGGCTCAAACTGATGGATATCAGACGATTATTCAAATGTCGGCGGCTCACAGAAAGACAAACTCCGCAGAAAGAAAGAAAAGAGAGTTGTGTAGTTTGGAGGCGTAGTGTGACAGCGAGGCCTCTCTCTGCTTTTTGTCCTCTTTCACTCTTTCTTTCTGTCTTTATTTCAGTCTTTCGGGGGCGGGTCAGCGGGGGCCCCCCGGGGCTAGTGAACGCGGGGGGTTTATTCCCCGATCGGCGCTGTCAGTGTGAGCGGCCTCCTCCCAAAGAAAGAGATCCCGACAGGAGAAATGTGTTTCAGTGTGAGCGGAGATACAAACAAACAGACCCTGCTGGACACCAGAGAGTGTTTTCATGTTCATATTCTACAGTATCACTCGTTATCTAATGAGAGCTGTGGAAGCGAGGATCGGGGGTCACTATAACAAACCTGGGAGGTGCCTTGAGGAGTTTCTCACCATAGTTACCGTCTGAAGCTCTGACAAACATTTTCTCCTTTTTTAGACATTTGTGAAGCTGATTGTCCTCCATGGTTTGACACCTGCTCTCTATGTCAGCCCGCTGTCGTCTTCCTCTTGCCCGTTGCTTCATTTCTTTGAGTGTTTATATCGCTCTAAAAATGCTTCACAATGTTTTGGGGGGGCTCTTTAAAGACGTCAGATCAACAGGTGCAGGGGGTTCAAATGTTCAGTCATATGCTTCCTACCTGTGATTGTAAATAACACACTTCTTTTCCCGTATTGGGGCGGCTGTGGCTCAGTGGTAAGGCTTTTGCACACTAAGTCTGTTTTTTTCAGATGCCTTTTTTGGATCCGGAAAAAAAACCCATCATGCACAGAAACCTTGCACACTGTTTCTGATGCGTTTATTTTCGTACTCATCGCGCAGAGTAATCAAGCAGTGAAGATGATTTTGTGCTTCTTTCACTCTGTCCACATAAAAACCAGACAAGAGCGAGGAGAGTTTCACCTGTTGATAATGAAGCTGCAGAATTAACCCGATCGCTCCCAGGTGTGTTTCAGGATGTCAGTGGTCCAGTTTGTTACGCTGCTCTCTATACTGGAACCAGGGGAGGGTTAGGGTTAACCCTACCCGCAGCTGACAGGTAGGGACACTACACGCACACACGTACTAAGGTAGCAGAGAATCGAACCTGTTCAGAAAGAAGAGTCGGTGTGCAAACATGATAGAAAAAACGTGAGATAGTATTTCTTTTTTAGCGTACGGGCTCAGTGAACAATGGCCTGTAGAGTCGGTCGTCTCTCAACTTCTGGGGTTCGATCCCCAGATCCTGCAGCCACATGTCCGATGTGTCCTTGGACAAGAAGACACTTAACCCCAAGTTGATCCAGCTGCTTCGTCTGCACGATGCTGTGTATGAATGGATGAGTTAATACTGATGGTCTCTTTACTCAGCAGCCTCTACCATCAGTGAGTGAATGTGTATGAATGGATGAGTTAATACTGATGGTCTCTTTACTCAGCAGCCTCTACCATCAGTGAGTGAATGTGTATGAATGGATGAGTTAATACTGATGGACTCTTTACTCAGCAGTCTCTACCATCAGTGTGTGAATGTGTATGAATGGATGAGTTAATACTGATGGACTCTTTACTCAGCAGCCTCTACCATCAGTGAGTGAATGTGTATGAATGGATGAGTTAATACTGATGGTCTCTTTACTCAGCAGCCTCTACCATCAGTGAGTGAATGTGTATGAATGGATGAGTTAATACTGATGGACTCTTTACTCAGCAGCCTCTACCATCAGTGAGTGAATGTGTATGAATGGATGAGTTAATACTGATGGTCTCTTTACTCAGCAGCCTCTACCATCAGTGAGTGAATGTGTATGAATGGATGAGTTAATACTGATGGACTCTTTACTCAGCAGCCTCTACCATCAGTGTGTGAATGTGTATGAATGGATGAGTTAATACTGATGGTCTCTTTACTCAGCAGCCTCTACCATCAGTGTGTGAATGTGTATGAATGGATGAGTTAATACTGATGGTCTCTTTACTCAGCAGCCTCTACCATCAGTGTGTGAATGTGTATGAATGGATGAGTTAATACTGATGGACTCTTTACTCAGCAGCCTCTACCATCAGTGAGTGAATGTGTATGAATGAATGAGTTAATACTGATGGACTCTTTACTCAGCAGCCTCTACCATCAGTGAGTGAATGTGTATGAATGGATGAGTTAATACTGATGGATTCTTTACTCAGCAGCCTCTACCATCAGTGTGTGAATGTGTATGAATGGATGAGTTAATACTGATGGACTCTTTACTCAGCAGTCTCTACCATCAGTGAGTGAATGTGTATGAATGGATGAGTTAATACTGATGGACTCTTTACTCAGCAGCCTCTACCATCAGTGTGTGAATGTGTATGAATGGATGAGTTAATACTGATGGACTCTTTACTCAGCAGTCTCTACCATCAGTGTGTGAATGTGTATGAATGGATGAGTTAATACTGATGGACTCTTTACTCAGCAGTCTCTACCATCAGTGTGTGAATGTGTATGAATGGATGAGTTAATACTGATGGACTCTTTACTCAGCAGCCTCTACCATCAGTGTGTGAATGTGTATGAATGGATGAGTTAATACTGATGGACTCTTTACTCAGCAGCCTCTACCATCAGTGTGTGAATGTGTATGAATGGATGAGTTAATACTGATGGACTCTTTACTCAGCAGTCTCTACCATCAGTGAGTGAATGTGTATGAATGGATGAGTTAATACTGATGGTCTCTTTACTCAGCAGCCTCTACCATCAGTGAGTGAATGTGTATGAATGGATGAGTTAATACTGATGGACTCTTTACTCAGCAGCCTCTACCATCAGTGAGTGAATGTGTATGAATGGATGAGTTAATACTGATGGTCTCTTTACTCAGCAGCCTCTACCATCAGTGAGTGAATGTGTATGAATGGATGAGTTAATACTGATGGACTCTTTACTCAGCAGTCTCTACCATCAGTGAGTGAATGTGTATGAATGGATGAGTTAATACTGATGGTCTCTTTACTCAGCAGTCTCTACCATCAGTGAGTGAATGTGTATGAATGGATGAGTTAATACTGATGGACTCTTTACTCAGCAGCCTCTACCATCAGTGAGTGAATGTGTATGAATGGATGAGTTAATACTGATGGACTCTTTACTCAGCAGCCTCTACCATCAGTGAGTGAATGTGTATGAATGGATGAGTTAATACTGATGGTCTCTTTACTCAGCAGCCTCTACCATCAGTGAGTGAATGTGTATGAATGGATGAGTTAATACTGATGGACTCTTTACTCAGCAGCCTCTACCATCAGTGAGTGAATGTGTATGAATGGATGAGTTAATACTGATGGACTCTTTACTCAGCAGCCTCTACCATCAGTGAGTGAATGTGTATGAATGGATGAGTTAATACTGATGGACTCTTTACTCAGCAGCCTCTACCATCAGTGAGTGAATGTGTATGAATGGATGAGTTAATACTGATGGACTCTTTACTCAGCAGCCTCTACCATCAGTGAGTGAATGTGTATGAATGGATGAGTTAATACTGATGGTCTCTTTACTCAGCAGCCTCTACCATCAGTGAGTGAATGTGTATGAATGGATGAGTTAATACTGATGGACTCTTTACTCAGCAGCCTCTACCATCAGTGAGTGAATGTGTATGAATGGATGAGTTAATACTGATGGACTCTTTACTCAGCAGCCTCTACCATCAGTGAGTGAATGTGTATGAATGGATGAGTTAATACTGATGGTCTCTTTACTCAGCAGCCTCTACCATCAGTGAGTGAATGTGTATGAATGGATGAGTTAATACTGATGGTCTCTTTACTCAGCAGCCTCTACCATCAGTGAGTGAATGTGTATGAATGGATGAGTTAATACTGATGGTCTCTTTACTCAGCAGCCTCTAC